>OZ034970.1:25689534-26097034 GCA_964030785.1 Siderastrea siderea | reverse complement strand
TGGAGTCCCATCAACTAAACCAACCAAGCAAACCTTTAAAATTAAGTTCACGTGTTTAACATTTTTACTTACTTTAACTGTTCAAACTGGGCCTGAATGTGCCGAAGAACAGTGGGATCTAAACCGCCAGTTTGTTCCTTACGATAGCGGGCGATAAAAGGGACTGTGTTGCCCTTGTCTAGCAGTTTTATAACCGTCTGGACAACCTCAACATCTAGAGTCAGTTCCTGTGCCAGCAATGAAGCAGCTCTAGGTAAACTTTGTAAATTAACACCTGCCATTTGATTAACGGGAGTCCTGAATCCTACCTTTCGTTCAAATTACTCTCCATTTTCAGCGGTTTACACTTCGGCTCAGGCAGCAAAATCGTGGTCATGTAATATATGGTTAATGTCGGCCTGGGGTGCGTTTCTTGTAAGCCCCATAGGAGGCGTCTTTTTGGGTGGATTTCGGGCACAATTATTCACACTGTATCTTGTAAACTAAGACGTTTATAAGCATAGAACTTTGCTATCAGTTAACTATTTCTTATCTCAGTTAAATACACGTTAAAACAACAGCTCTGTAGACTGAGTCGTTTATATTTTCGCAGATGGCTTCTCGGGGCCGAAAACTTTTCCGGATTTTCGAGAAACGCCACCTGGCCCCGGTTCCTGAAAGCCCGGATTAATGGATCAGCCACGATGAAATTCCTTATCCCTAGAATAACTAATCCAGGGATAAAAAGGCGTTCCTGAAAACAGAGTTAGTTCTGGATTAATCATAACTATAACAAAACTCTCGAAACTGATTTATTGTAAAAGGACTGAGCGGAGTCCAATTCGGTTTTTAATTGTTTGTAATTCAATGAGTGATTAATCCTTAACAGGCCCAATTTGTTCAATCACAGGTATGATAAACCCTTTTCCGGCCAGTTTTTTTTTTTTTTTTTTGGTATTGTGGGACCGGAGTGGGGGGGGGGGGGGGATTCTGCCCCAACCTCTTAACTCCGAGAATACTTAAGGTATGACAAGGGAACTTAATAGACAGGTAGTACGTCTAAAAATGTTTCCACTGAGGTCCACAACATCAACTGATGACGTCATATGACGTCACAATAACCTTTTTTCCCCCTCAAACGGAGGCCATCTTGGATCCGCCATCTTGGATTTCTTGATTTTTCCAAAACCTTCAAAACTGCCAAAATTGATCAAAAAGTGATCAAAAACAATAAATTAACACACAAATCATCTAAATATGTAAAATTTACTCCAAAAAAGTAATGATTTTTTATTAAAAGGAAGAAAATTCAAATTCTGAAAAAAAAAACGTTTGTCAAAAAGAGGCTGCCATGGAAACGTCAAACTTAAAAGACAAGGACCTGCCACACCAAATTGTTCCCAGATAAATTTCAGGAAAAGTTATTGAGTTTGGTGGCTTTAGATTGCTTATTAAAAAAGGTTATCATCGTCCAAAGTTTGTGCTGGTAGAATCCCCCACCCCTGAATAGGGCATATGTAAGGCTAACGGATTTTCCCTGGGGATAAATAAAGGTTCTTAGTTACTTATGTATATTAAATGTACACTGTCTAATTGACGCTCAAATCAAGAATGCTAATTATAATAGCCAGTCAGATAAAAGCATTAACTCATACTCAGCGGATTAAACAAATCTGACTCCCGCTACGTGGTCGTCCGATTTTATTTATCACTCGTTTGGCTGCAAACCGAATTGGACTGCACTCAGTCCTGTTGCTATAATCAACTATCCCTCCATCGGCGAAAGTCTTAAATTTAAAACAAGTCATAAGCGTCTAAATGCGCGGAAAAACGACAATTCGAACCAAAAAAAAAATTCAGAAAGAAAAAAGGCAACTTTGATGATACTTTTAACAATCAATACATACAACTGACCGCGGTACGAATTTTATATCCCACACTTGCTTTTTTCGACATATTTGCGAAAGAAACAAAACTTCAAAACTTTCAACAAAGAAGAACAAGGTGGTAATCCCGACTTAATGCAAAGTGATGCTGATGTATAGCACATGTAAACTAAAGGTGTTAAGTTTAGAATAGGTAAGTTCAACCCCTTTTGATTCTTTCAATAATACGACATCATCTTGCCTGTCGAGTGTGGGAAGGGTGGGAGATTCAAAAGCCTGCTGTTTATTTGCATTGCATTCAGGGTGCGTGATAGGCTATGCGATTAATCAATGGTGTCTCGATTTATTGCATTTATTTTACGATAAATTTGCAGTACACCAGCACAGGAAAATGTAAACCTTTCGCAAGTATAGGGTGGAATCATTGGCAGCATACGCGTATAGCCTCAAATTTGCCAACAAACAATTTGCCAAATTCCAACAAACAAATCTGACGGCAATACGCGTATGCTGCAAATGATTCCACCCAAAGAGCAGACATTTCCCTCCTTTGCTGCAAATGAAACCAACCTAAACAAACTAATCAACACATATATCACACTTGCATTCTTTGCACATTGCTCGCACGCATGCGTGTCATTTCACTCACTACGTATAGACCTTTTTCACACGGCTACTATTTAGCATAAAGACAAAACATTTTGCACGCCAAGCCTCCCAGTGAAAAACTTGAGAACGAGTTTAGACGTCGAAGAACAAAGCTTTTTATTCTCCGGGGACTCAACATGGCCGCCGCGTGACAAGGGTCTATTGTTTAGCGTGTCATTTTAGTGCGCCCGTGCGTTCACCTTTTTACCCAAAATCCCGTGGAAGGTCGAGTTGTTATGAAGACTCATTCTTGTTTACTGACCCGAAGCATTGTTGTGTCCATGTTGCAGTCGACTTATCTGAAGATATTGCTTTCAAAAACTAGGGCGATTTAAAAAGGGGACATTGAATTCTACCCATTGTACAATGGTAGGAAGATTCTTCTTTATAAAGTTTCTACTTTGTCTTGTTATCTTCGCTGTGGTATTAAGGCAACTTGAGCTAAACGCAGTATTGAAGCAATTTGGAATGAGGCACAATTCAAGAGAGAACATCTCGGTCAATGCATCTACCACGATGAAACTAGAAAAGGAAAACGTCACTCAAGTCTCAGAGAACCTAACGAAGCCCTGTCTTATTATATTCTGGTCCACGTACTTTGGCAGAAAGAAACTCGATGAGGAGTATGTTTGGAAGAACGGAGAATGTCCAGTGGCGGTTGAGGTAACGATCAATCGTACAAGAGAACGTGAAGCAAATGCCTTCGTTGTCCATGCCAGAGATCCGCGCGTGATTCCTCCAAGACACTCCGTTCCTTGGATTCTGCTCACACAGGAAAATCCAGTCTACACAAGGGCTCTTTCCAACGCCAATTTTATGTCTAAATTCAACTTGTTAAGAAGCTATCGTTTGGATTCCGACTTTCCAGATCCCAGTTATTGTATGCCTGACTTAGCACCACCAGTTCCCTTCAAAGAAAAAACTGGGTTGATATTTGCAGCATTTTCCAATTGCGAGCCAGTACGAACTGAATACATGAGACAGCTAATGAAGTTTGTGCAGGTTGATTCTTACGGTCGCTGTCTCAGGAACAGAAAAGAACTGGTGGGCATTTATGGCAAAAACTATAAACAGCTTAAAACTGAAATGGCTAGGAAGTATAAGTTTACTCTAGTGTTTTTCAACCAGGACTGCGATTATTTTGTGGATGATCAACTAAGCCATGCACTAAGCGCCGGATCAGTGCCTGTTGTCATGAGTACAGACAAACTCGATGAGTTCCTGCCCGGCAACCTGCGAAATTCTGTTATTAAAGTCCGCGATTTCAAGAACCCGAGTCTATTGGTCAATCACTTGAAATTCCTTAGCAACAACGAGACCGAGTATAATAAATATCTGGAGTGGAAGTGGAAGGGATTCGGTGATTATACGGGAACTGTAATTGGAAATCACTGGAAGCCAAAGTACCCAATATACTGTCAAATCTGCGTAACCCTTTCAGAAGGGCGGATACACAGAGATGGCCTCAAGACCATCACCTGCAAAAGGAGGGCTTTTAAAGACTGGGGTATTACACCTGGAGCATAGATTAATTTAATTATTAATTATATTCTCAATCTCGGTTATTGAATTTCAAGCTTTCTAACTGGCTCACCACACACAAGTTATTAGTGAACAACCCTGTTTCATTCCTTGTATATTTACTCTTAAGATCGATGAGAAACTGTATGAGAAACTGTACTTATGGAGCCACCCTAACCTTCCCCTTGATGTCAAAGCAGGATATATAGAGGATAGTACACGGTGGTGCGAAGATATGAATGTCATTTTTGAGTGGTAAAAACAATATTTTACAATAGCAGCGAGTGAGCAAAAACTAGATTTCAACACAAAAAGAAAAAAAGTAATATTCTATTATCATATGGACAAAATCAAAAAATTAGAATAAAATTAGCATGACCTACTCGCGAGTTAATCATCACCTGCTTACGTTAACTGTACTTGATTACGTCTCGTCTCTCTTGAATGATATCCAGATATTCTCTGAAGATTGTACCCTCGTATTCTGTTTTCTTTGCGGTATTTTCATTTTCTTTAGAAAACTTAACTAGCCGTCATCTGAAATGTCAACAAACTGTCGAGAAGTAGTCATTGCGAAGAACAGACAAGAAGGAACAAAACGGCATGCGCAAAAGGCGGGGACCAAAGCGCGCGCACATCCGGGACCTTTGCTACATAACGTTTTCCATATTTCACGGAGTGAAAATATGAAAAATACGAGTGTTTTAGTTTCCGGTAAAACACTGATGTCCACCTAATAAAGATATATATATATTTAATGGATGCTATGTTAACGCATTTTTCCAGTAATAGATCGCAGATGACGTCAAAATGTGGTAAGAACAAAAGAGTGGCACACGAGCCGTTAGGCCGTCACTGATGTTCTTACCACATTATGTCGTCATCGCAACTTCTCGGTACGCAAGTTCGCATTTGTCACATTTTAGCAGCTTCCTCTTCAACGCTTTTGGCAACTGGTTAGATTGCCTGGCTTCTGCTGAAGGAACTGCTGTGAAATCGTCCTCCTCTTCGGCATCTGAGGATACAGTCTTCCTAAACCGATCCAGAATGTCTCCTGTTGTAGGCTTTTTCTTTTAGCCCCTCATGTTCTCAAGTGCGATCTTTGGCTTTTCTTCGCCACTAGTATCTTTCTGCTTCCTCTCCAGAGCTGGGAACCTAGTAATTACAAATTGGGGAAATTAATCACATGCTAGGGAAATATTGAGACAATAACATTTAAGGTAAATATTATAACAAATAGTCATTTCTCTCTCATTCGTCATCAGGCTCGTTTGTCACGTGAAAGCAGCCATATTCACTGGGAAAGTCCGTGTTCATTTCACAAACAATCAGTCAACCGAACTCAGAATTTCAATGTCAAAAAATGTTATTAATAAACACTAAACAGGCTAGGGTTACTGTACACAAAGAAAGGACTGCGTATTTCTAAAGTACTAAAAACTCCAACGCGATATGCGAAAGTAACGATTTACTAAAGTTTTCAAGTTTATATCAACTCAACGAACGTAAGTAGTACATTACGCTCGTTTGGCACAAATGCTGGCTTCTGATTGGTCGAGAGCGATCACATGACTAGAGGAACTTCCGGTGGGGGAAACCGCTGACCAGTGGGTAAAAAAGGGATCGCGGGCTCATGGGAACCGGAAGTCACGTGTTTTGGAATGGGAAACCGCTGACGAGTAGGAAAATAGGATCGTGGGCTCATACAACCGGAAGTCACGTGATTTGGAATGGGAAACCGCTGACGAGTGTGAAAAAGGGATCGTGGGCTCAAGGGGAAGTAAAACCGCTGAGAAAACGCGGGCTCAAAGTCCAAAGTCCAATTTTTGGAACGGGGGTAGGTATAAAAGGGTAAACCCTAGGGTTAGGTAGTGACCATGAGTTTTTACATCACCCTGATCAGTGATCAAGCACAAGGCACGGGACAAAAATTTACGGCTCGACTTCCTCGTTCCTATTATTTGGTAGAAGATGATTGGGAAGCAGCCCTAGTTCATATTTCCCACCCGGGGTTTAATCAACAATGGGGAGATCAAACCAAACAGAATTGGACGCAAGAAGATAGTCAAAAACATTGGTTGAAAACAGATGTGAGATACATACCAAAACGTGCGGAGGGAACGGCTCCGATTCAAGTGACGAAACAAATCCATTTACCCCCAGGGTATTACACCAATTTGAAAGAAGCATGGATTGCCATTGCGTACGAAATGGAAAAACAACACATGGACGTCATGATGGATATAACTAAAATGGACGTGGACGATCAAGCGAAACGACAACAACTCGCGGCTCTCAATCTGGCTCAACCTTACGTGAAAATCACCAATACAAGCATCGCCCCCGAATTAGATTCGTTGTATGTACTCATACCAGCCAACATGCAATTTGAAATGGAATGGAAATTCGCGGGCTTGATGGGATTGGTGAAAGATGGAACGCCAAGTGAACGCGTGGTCCAAGAAAAAAATTATCTGGTTAAAAATATCGTGGATTACAACGATCGCCATAAATGGGAAGTAACCACCGGTCCTGTCAACAAATATCCACCTTTGGGTCATGTGTCCGTCAGCTTTACCCACCCCGATTTCAATTATTATTTGTTCTTGGGTCCGAATCTCAGTCGACAAGTCTTTCCCAGTACGCAAACGGTCAAACCGCAACAAGGACAACAACAATTAATGATTTACACGGATCTGGTGTCCCAGAGCATTGTGGGAAATCAAGAGAAAGGATTTTTACGTACCTTGGATGCCGGCAATACCGATCATCAATTTGATACGACGCAACGGATGTATTTTCCTCTTGGCAAAACCATCTTTGACAGCATTGCCATGGAGATTCAAACAGCTGACGGACAACCGGCTCCGTTTAAACAGGGGAGAACCATCATGACCCTTGAACTCTCCAGAAAAAGTCAACGATGTATGTAGAGAATCAATAAAGATCACAACATCTTTTATTGATCTTTCGTATGTGGTTTTTTTTTTTTTTTTATAGAGAAAACAAAAGGGTCACGTGGGAGGGAAGGGACCAATGAGAGAAAGGCCCCATCATGCTGTGGGAGGGGAAGAGGTGGGGGTACCCCCCTCCCCCCTCCTTAGATAGACCATGGTGCATTGCGCGAATCAGGGTATATAAGTCAAGGGAGGCCACAGGACGCCATTCCTAGCTTTGAGTTGATGCTGTGGTGACTTTTGTCAGTTGCGTAGGAAAACATGTCGGAAACGAGAAGGCCCTTGGGCTCGCTAGCCAGTTGTGTGAATGAGAAGGGAGAAGACGTGTTGAGGAGACGAGTTGGCCCGGAGAGGACGCCCCTCCAGCGCCAAATTAGTGGTATCTACGAGAGACGGGAGGAATCATGGCGCCCCCTTAATCGACAACGCGTGGAGGCGTTCATTAGATTATTTTTAATGTGTTTTGTTCAGCCAGAGAATGGGTTACCTCTTGAAGCAGCCACCTATCATAAGTTAAAGAGAACACTGGCCAATCGGATCATCCCTTGGATGGAGTTCCGTATCGTACCGACCATGGAGGAGCGATATTGGCCTATTAGCATGGTGCTTTTTGAGCAGTTGGATTTTTATATGGCTGCGCATCTGCCCGAAGTGTACTGTGGTAATCAGTGGGGAACAATTATGCATTTTTACAGGGAAGTGAAAAAACAGGAGAAGGAGAAACGGGAGAGAAGAAAGGAGCGAGCCAGTCGTGTACGACGTGTGTTGGAGTTGTAAATAGACTTTGAACATTCCTGTTGAGTTTATTGTGAGTCAAGGCTTCTGTGCGTCAAGAGACATTATTTATGACCATAGTGCAAACTCAGTGTTGTGATCTTTTTATTTTTTAATTAAAAAAGAGTTGATGTTTTTTTTACAAAGGGTGGTTGGTCTTCTTTTGCCACGCGGGTGGGGCGAGCCTATGTACAATTGGAAAAGCTATCTACAATTTTTAAAAAAAAAATAAAAACTAAAAGCTATGTACAATGGGAAAAAATAAAAATTGAAAAAGAAAGCTATGTACAATTCCAAAAATAAAAACTAAAAAATTACAAATGAAAGTCTTCCAGTTCCATGCGTAATTGATCAATGTTCTCGGGTAGACAGAAGGTGCGGTTGAACAAGGCTTGAATTTCGGCTCGGGTTTTCTCGTCCACATCCCGGGATCCCACAATAGCACTGCTTTGATGAAGGGTGGGCTTTTTAGGTCCCCAAGGAACAAATTGACTGCCAGTGACCAGGGTGGCGGCATTCTCATTGACTTGGTAGTAATGGTCCGAGCGGTACCATGATTGACTGGGGATGTCAAACAGGTAGACGGGTTTGCCTTGATCCATAGCCAATTGCACCGTCCAACCAGTGCCTCCTTTCACGCGTTTATGATCCGGTTCCAAGATGCCAAAGGCATAGATGGTATGGGCTTTTTTGGCCAATTGATAATTGCGTTGCAGCAATTGCAGGGTGTAAAAATGACTGGGCATTTTTTTGCCTAGTTTCTCCGCTGCCTGGTGAAGATGGGGGTTGGCCAGCATCAGAACTTCCACCGTAGAAGGGGTGATGAAAGTGGATCGAGGATGGTTCGGGGGGACCAGGACTTCTAGTTGCATCCCAAAGTGTTTGGCCTGTTCTTCCACAAGGGCATCCGTACCTTTGGCTCCCCCTGTGTAGACCACATGGCCATGACCCACTTGCAGTTCCAAGGCACCGAGATCTTGTTCTCCGATCATGATGTCTGGGGGCATGGCTTTTGAGAATGAAGATCTAGGGACCAAGGGACCGTCTTAAATAGGGACAACGGACCAATGGGAAGACAAGAGGTCCTTATTTGGATTGAATAAGCTGACCAATGGGACGATAACAAGTCCTTATACGGGTAGGATAAGCTGACCAATGACAGTCAAGGGTCTAAGGTATAAAAAGGCATGGTCGGTAGGGGGTGACATCAACCTTTGAGTACGATGTCCACCGATCGGAAGAGAAAATCAACCCATCCCCCAGAGGGGAAAAAGAAGAAGAAGAGCATTCAACATATGACGCCCGTGGACTGTGATCCTGTGGTGTGCGACGTGGTGGAAGACACCCGAGCTGCTGTGGAAGATATGATGAAAGAATTGAATGACATGGTGGAGCAATCACCCCCATCACCTCAATTCACCTTGACGACCGTGTATGATCCTCCCAGTTCAGTGGACACTATGGTATGTCCTTACCATGAGGTGCGTTTGGAGGCCCGAGAATCTCAAAAGGGATGGAAGTATGTGAAATGTCCCATGCAACCGTGTTTGCTGTTTTGTGGTCAAGATAAAGTTCTGGAGTATATGAAAGCCGTGTATAGTCAACCTCATGTAGAAGTGTTGGACATGTGGGGTGGTTTGCAATGCTTTTGCCGTGAACCCGCCACGCTTCAACAGAGTCATTCGACCCAGAACCCCGATCGCTTGTTTCTGACGTGTTCCAAGAAAACGTGTGGCTTCTTCCGATGGGCCGATCAACCCTTGGGTTCCAAGTACTGGACGTGGTTTCATGACAACCCTCCCAAAAAAGCCGACCAACAAGCTGAACCACCCACCCGTGATGCTCAAGGATATCCCAAGAGGGGCTATGACATCCCTGGCCCGCCCCCTCGAGTCCAAAGCAAAGAGGACGTGGAACGAGAACGACCCCTGACAGACTATGAGAAACAATTGTTACGAGAAATTCAAGAGCTCAAGAACCGTCAAGAAATGATGGTAGCCCCAGCTCCGCCACCCCCCAAGTACAGTGACAGTGTAGAGAACTGGCAGAAAGGTCTAGAGACCGTCAGTTACGGTCGTCTAGGTCTCTTTTAAAATGAGAGAACGAATAAAAGTTTTTATCAATGTTACCATGGAGTCTGTATGTGATGCATGGGAGTCTATCTTGTCCCTGGGGCAATGGCAATGCCATCAAACCCTTTGTCAAGTCTTATATGATCATCAACCCGGGTCCCAAATCCCCATACCCCCTTGTCCCGAGGACACGCATCCTCTCCACCTCTTTGAAGAAACCCATGTGGACCACAACCTATATCGATGGGTGGTGTTTGTCTTATGGTTAAAAGCTCACCCAGAGGCATGGCGATGGTATCGAATCATTCAAAAGGCGCATCCCCACACGGTCCCCACCATATCGACCTTATGGGATGAATGCCAAAAAGTATGGCCCCTCGAAAGAAAAAGGTCTCCCCATCATGGTTGAGTCAGTACCACGATCCTCGAGCCCCCGGCAGTTTAGGAGGGGTGCAACGGTTTGCTAAAGCCCATCGTCTCCCTTTGAAAAAAGTCCAACGGGTCTTGGAACGGGATTTGGCCTATACGTTACATAAACCGCGTCGTCGTCGTTTTCCCACCGTCCCCGTCATTGTAGGAGGATTAGATGATCAATGGGTCGCGGATTTAGTGGAAGTGCAACCCTTGGCCAAGTATAATCGGGGTATACGATACTTGTTGACGGTCTTGGATGTGTTGTCCAAGTATGCGTGGGTCCAACCGTTGAAAGACAAAACCGGGGTGGCCTTGGTTCATGCCTTTGACAAGATTTTGAAAGGACGACGTCACCCGAATCGATTGCAAACGGATCGAGGGAAAGAATTTTACAACCGGACCTTTCAACGATGGCTGGACGAGCAAGGCATTCAACATTTTTCCACCGAAGGGGATGCCAAAGCCAGTGTGGTGGAACGATTTAATCGCACCTTGAAAGAACGGTTGTACCGTTATTTTACTGCGGCCAACACCTTACAGTTTGACGATGTGTTACCCGAGTTGGTGCAAGGCTATAATGCCACCCGTCATCGAAGTATTGGTATGGCCCCCGAAAACGTGACATGGGACAACGAAGAAGCGGTGTGGAAACGATTGTATGCCCAACGGTTGAAAGACAAGAAAAAACCTAAATTCAAAGTCGGAGATCGTGTCCGTCTCAATAAGATTCATCGTACGTTTGAAAAAGGGTATTTACCCGGTTGGACCGAAGAAGTGTTTGTGGTGCATCGGGTGATCCCGGGTCCCGTGCCCACGTATAAGATTCACGAATGGGATGAGACCCCCGTCCAAGGTACATTTTATGAAGAGGATTTACAAAAAGTCCATGTGTCCGAGGTGTTTCGCATCGAGAAGGTACTTAAGCGACAAAAAGATCGTTGGTTGGTCAAGTGGAAAGGGTGGCCCGACAAGTACAATAGTTGGATTGCAAGTCAAGACGTCACGTCTCTCCAACCACCCCAGAGGAAAAGCCCACCCAAACGACAACTGAAGACTAAAGAGACAAGCCCACCCAAAAGACGACGTGACTAAACAATGACGTTGGTGCCCAACTCTTCGTTTTACGTGACGTTGATGAGTCATGCGAGTACCAAAGAGTTTCCTGGGAACAAGAGTCATCATTTCAGAAACCGATTACCTAAACCCATCCGATTTGTGGGACGAGGATGGATGGTGGGTATGGTGAGTTTATCCTTACCCACCATTCCCGTGATAGCGGAAGAAGGAGGCGTGGGTGATTCCCATCCTCTGTTGTACGTACGATGGCACGAACGAGTGTATGCCCAAGACGATCAAGGCAACGATCGATGGTGGCATCAACGTCGCGAACTCACTGTCTACGGGCGAGATATGAGAAAGGAATTGGCCTCGTCGACGGGATCGCACTTTTTTCATCAACTGGTGTACCGTTACGTGCAAGCCCGTGCCAAACAAACCGAACCCAAAAACAAATGGACCGAGGACAATGGCGTTAAATTATACCCGACCTTTGAATGGACCACCGAAGGGGATTTGTTATTGAATACCACCAATGTGGATTACAAACGACAAGTAGCGCACGTGTCATGGGGCAGATCCTTGGCGCTGAGAATGGGATGGATTGAACAAGTGTCCCCTGGTCAGTATCGATTGGGTCCGAATCTCTTGCAAGAATTTCAAGGCATTTCTACCATTCCCACCCCGACGGATATCCGCGATGCCGCTAACAAGCCCATCTTTTGGAAAGTGGAGGGGGATTATCTGAAATTGAGTCTATCGTGTCCTTGGCGGTTTGTGAATTTGAACCAGACCTTTCGTCCCTCGTTGGAATTTCCCTCCACGCGTCCTTTGCACGTGTATTGTGATGTAGGCACCAGCAGTATGGTAGGGGGTCGCATCACCGATCTCTTACGAGAAATCAAGTACCAGCCTCAAAACACCACGCACTTTGAACCTCGACATATTCAATATGTCCCAGTACGCAACGAAGTGGTGGAAATCGTCGAAACCCAGATGGCCGAAACCAATGGGGATCTGGTGAAATTTGGTGAAGGCCATGCCCTCCTGACCCTCCACTTTAAAAGGGAAGTGGTGGTGTGAAGAAGAAAGACAACATGTCGTTCTACGTGACGTTACCCAGTCATGCCAACCGACGTGAATTTCCCAACAACCAAGCCAATTCCTTCAAGATTCGTTTACCTCAACCGTTACAGCTCACAGGGGGTGGATGGCAAGTGGGGTTGAGTGCCATTTCCTTACCGGATACCCGCGTCAATTTGTACGAGTTGGTGAAGAAAGATGGGTACATCCTAGCGACGTCGTGGGAGATCACTTATCCCGCCCCGGGTAAAACCGATGGCACCATGGCCGCGCGCATAGGCACGGCGCAAACCCTCATCCAAGACGTTCAAGATTTGGATTGGGTGGTGGATGGCGTGAGTTTCATGAAAGCCACGATTGCCCATTTGGAACAACGACGCCAGGAAACGGCCATTCAAGGAGGCCGGTTTACCAACGATCAAGGCAAACACACCTACGTCAAGTTCAAGTGGGAAGGCGACGATCTGCTCATCGACAACACGAATGTCTGCCATTGTGGTAACAAAACACCAGTCCTGACCATCTACACCAAGTTGGCGGTCAAGATGGGATGGTTACGTAAAATTAGCAGTGGATTGGTGTTGGGCCCGAACTTACAGCAAGAATTCCTGGGGGATCAAGTCCCCGACATCACCAACAACAGCGATTGGCAGGATGTCACCGACGGTCAGGGGAACGCGGTCTTTTGGACGGTGCGTGCGATTTTACCGGATTATTTACAATTGAGTATGAGTTGTGGGTGGCGTTTCACCAACTTGAATACGGCGTTTCGGGCGGTGGTGGGGGAACCCACCCGATCGTTGCACGTGTACTCGGACGTGGCAGGCAGTATGATGGTGGGCAATCGCGTGACTGATTTGTTGCGTGAAATCCAGTACAAGCGAGAAGGACGTGGCACCCTGTATTTTGAACCGTTGCACATTCATTACATGTCTCTTCGTAACGAGGTGGTGGAAATGATTCACGTTCAAGTGGCTGAAACCATTGGTGCCGGAGGAGACTTGGTCAAGTTTGGTGAAGGTCATACCATTGTTACGTTACACTTCAAAAAGACATAAAAAAGAGAGACGAGAAGGGAACCCAAATCAATCATGCCTCCGAAACGACGAGGACGACGACGACGACGACCACAGCGTCCACAAGCGGGGGAAGGGGTCAACGCGGTGATTGCTGGGATTCCTAAAGCCGCTTGGTCCATCACCAAAGGGGTAGAAAAGTTAGCCAAAAAGAATTACCTAAGATCAACGAAGAAACGTATGGAAGAAATGCGAAGTGGGAAACGCAAACGGTGGGCGGGGGAATCGTTTACGTGCAACGTCATGTGAGTATAAAAAGAAAACAAGGGTTGTGAAAAACAAACAAAGATGCCCAAGACAAGAGTGCGTCGAAGGAGACGAAGAAGGCAACGAGGGGGTCTCTTGCCCCTGGCCGCCCTCATTCCAGCCTTGATCGCTGGAGGAAAAGCTGTGGCGTTGGGTGCTGCAAGTGGTGCCGCGAGTTACGGGGCTAAAAAAGGGTTGGAAGCCGCTTTTCGGAAAAAACGACGACGACGATGATGACGGTATAAAAAGGGGAGTCCCATGAAGCCCACACAAAAACGTTTATCCCTGGTGAAGAAGAAGGCACCATGCGTGGGGGAAGTTTGACACGATTTCGAACCGACGAGTGGTATGATCAACAAGGCAAAGGAGTGATGACGGATCTGATGCGTGGGGGGTTGCAAGGTCTTATAAGGACGCGAAATCCTTTAAAATTGCCTAGTAATATCAAGAGAGGCTTGGAAACGGGTTTGACACGCGGTGTTAAACGCAAAGCCGAACAAGTCCTTAAAAAGGAAATCACCAAACAAGCCAAGAAAGCGTTGAGTCATAAGAACGTGAAAGACGCCGTGCGTGTAGCCACTGCCTTATTTCCCAAACAAACCAAACGTGCACGTGATATTTTGGGAGTCTAATGGAACCCGTGCATTCACGACCTCGACGGATTCGTAGTAATCGAGGGTTGTCTCAATGGGGAGGACTGTATCCGTTTTGGAAACTCAGGAGAGGACAACGTGGTGGATGGTTAAGTCCCGAGGTCATGCGAGTCCCCGGGTTTGATTTGAGACAACGTTTAGCCCGACGACGACGACGCTATAAAAACCCCTCACGACGACGACGGGGTACCACTCGACGACGTTAAACATGCCTGACGTGAGTACGCAAACCGCCCCGGCTCACGAGCGTTCCGAAGGGACCGTCAACCCTGCCTTACGGATTTTCAAGGTGCCACCGACCGACATTAGCATCAATGCCTATCGCATGGTTACCATCCAACCCACCACCACGGGTATCAATCCCATGGAATTCATCATACCGGGGTTGGACGATTTTGTGGATTTGGGACGCAGTTACTTTACCATGGAATTGAGTTTGAAAAAGGAGGATGCCGGGAACTTGGTGGCCAATCAGAAATTGTGGCCCGTCAATAATTTGGCCCATTCCATCATCAAACAAATTGACTTGCAGTTGAATGGCACGTTGATCAGTCCACAATCCGACACGTATCATTACAAAGCTTACCTAGAAACCTTGCTGAATTATGATCGAGAAGATGGCAAGACCGTGTTAGGCCCCCAAGGATGGTACAATCAAGTGGATTTCCCACCCCAATGGACCGCCGCCAACACAAACTATGCAGGACCTGATGCTGCCTATACCGCTCTCAGTGCCAACCACAAAGGAGCCTTGGCCGCCATGGTAGCCGAAACCGCCAAGTATGCTGCAGGTGTCACCCACAGTCTAGTGTTTACCCCGCACTTGGAAGTCTTTCACACTGGCAAATTGTTGGTGCCTGGCATCGAAATCAAGATGAAATTTCATTTCAATGGTCCCAGCCTGTTTTTGAATGGAGTGGCTCTAGCCGGCCGATTGATGGAAGGGGATGTGAAACTACGGTTTCATCTCTGTCAACTGCGTTTGAATGACGCCATCTACCAGAGTATATCTAGCAAAAGACACAATGAAGGCCAAGTGGCAGCTTACCCGACCGTCCGCAGTGAAATCCGAACCTTCAGCATGCAAGGCAACCTGGTCCGCTTTGATATCCCCAACCTGTTTCAAAACAGAATACCTGACCGATTGATTGTGGGATTACTGGACAGCCGTGCCTTCAATGGAGATGTGACCCGAGATCCGTTCTGTTTCCAGAAATTTGGGCTGACCTCCATTCGACAGATTGTCAAAGGAGAAGAATACCCTTATGAAACCCTCCAGTTAGTGCACAACAATGGCACCCGAGATAATCTAGGCTACTTCCGTTTTCTGCAAGCCAGTGGTGCTTGGTGTAAAAAGAAAGGCAACATGGTAGAACTGCTGGATTGGGGCGAAGATAAAAATTGTACCTTGTACATGTTTGACAATGTGGCCAATGGATGTGCTGACAGTCAAAACCTCAACCCCAAGCAAACGGGCGATTTACAATTGGTCTTGGAATTTGGAGCTGCCCCCAATACCAATATAACCGTACTCGTGTATGGAGAATTTGAGAATTTGCTGGAGATTGACAGGAACGGAGCCGTGTTGTATAACATTTACCAGCACTGAAGAAATGGAACATGTGGCCTTGAATAATGTACAGTTGGATTATTTAGCGCGAGACGACCCCCAATTGAACCCGGTCTTTTACGGGACGGTGGCCTGTGATCGTTTACCCAAGAGTCCTGTCAAGACCCAACCTCAAGGGTACATTGTGAATACCGACCCACACGATCAACCGGGACAACATTGGTTAGCGGTGTGGACCGATGGAAAGGTGTGTGAAGTCCTGGACAGTTATGCTTTGCCATTGGATACGTACGTGCAAGCGACCCCGTTACGAGATTGGATCGTCCAACATTGGAAGTATGTAGTGACCAATGGCAAGTCCCTCCAAGCCATTTCAAGCAAGAGTTGTGGTGATTACGCCTTGTTGTACTTGAAAGCCAAAGCCCGTGGACGGACCTTGCAAGCGTTTTTAAATGAGTTTTCGGATCATGATTATGTTAGTAATGACCATCAAGCGGGTCAACGCCTTCAACAATTGATTGTAGGCCAAGAAGCCAGATGGTATCAACTGTCTTGTCATCCGTATCATCAATGTAATGCTTAAATAAAAAAGTTCGTTGGAAAACGGTGTCGGAGTCGTAGCTCAGTGGGTTAGAGCCTTAGACCTTTGATTCAGATAAGGATTGGGTCGTACGTGGGTTCGAGTCCCACCGATTCCAATAAAAAGGTGCCTTTTTTTTTTCTAAGGGGTAGTTCGTCATCATCATGCAAACGGGGAAACCGTTTCGTTTTCATACGCCTTCCTCTATCTTGGTGGTGGGTCCTTCGGGATGTGGGAAAACCGCGTTTACGGAAAAACTCTTGGTAGACAACCCCGATTTGTTTGAAAGTCCACCGACCCAAAGGCATTATTGTTATGGGGCCTGGCAAGATCGATTTCAAGGCATGCAAGATCAAGGGGTGGTGTTTCACGAAGGGATTCCCGATCATGAGGCCTTAGTGCAATGGTTTCCTGAAGGACAGGGGGTCCTGGTCTTGGATGATTTAATGGACGAAGGAGGTCACGATAAACGCGTGTTGGATTTATTCACCAAACATTCGCATCATCAAGGGGTGACGGTATTGTACTTGTGCCAAGACATGTTTCCCGTGGGTCGCTATGCGAAAAGTATATCCCGCAATGCCCATTACATCGTGGCGTTCAAGAACCCTCGAGATCAATTAGGGGTACGCAATGTCATGCTTCAATCGTTTCCGACCACTTGGAAAGACACATTGGAGACGTTTCATCAAGCCACGACACGACCGTATGGGTATTTGGTCTTGGATTTACATCCCGCCTCCTCCGATCAACAACGGGTGTTGAGTCACCTGTTAAAAGACGAAGGATGGACTCGCACCTATCAAAAACGACTATAAAGGCACCCCCTTGGAACAGGAAAAAAGAGAGTAATCATGGCCGATGATGAGGACCGTCAACCTCCGCAATCGTACGATACCGTGTCCCCGGCGGGGGTGGGAGCGGCCAGCGGCAATCAAATGTCCCCAAGGGCATGGCAAGATTTATTTTGGTCGGGAGACCAAGGCCTTCTCGACGTCGCCCAGGAGGAAATAGGCGACGAACCCCTCTATCGGTTTATGCAATCCATCCCCCCTGTCGGTGTAGATGGTGTGCCCCCTGTGCAGGCCTCTTCCCCTGCTGGGGTAGGAAGTCAAGGAAGTCAATCCTACCGTAGCATACACACCACCCCGGAGTCTTCTGGTGCACGAACCCCTGCGAGTCCTCCTAGCGTACCTTTGGCAGCGGGTGCTCGAACAGCAGCGGGTGCTGGGGGTAATGGGCGTGGTGGTGGTGGACGTGGTGGACGTGGTGGTGGACGTGGTGGTGGTGGTGGACGTGGTGGTGGTGCTGGTGGTGGACGTGGTGGTGGTGGTGCTGGTGCTGGACGTGGTGCTGGTGGTGCTGGTGGTGGTGGTGGTGGTGGTGCTGGTGCTGGTGGTGCTGGTGGTGGTGGTGGAGGTGGTGGTGGTGGAGGTGGTGGTGGAGGTGGTGGTGGGGGTCGTCGTGGACGACGACCGAGACGAATACGAGGACGACGACGAAATACCCCCACTTCCCCTTTGACACCTGCCTCCAATCCAGCCAGCCTTCGAGGATCTTGGACATCTGGGAGTCCACCTCCTCGTACCTTGCGTCAAGCGGATTTACAACGACGTTTACGTATGCTGTTACAAGATCAAGAACAATTGGCCCAAGGACGTGAAATTGCTAATGTCACCATGACCAATAGCATTGTCACCAGTTATAAACAAGGAGGAGCACCGAGCGTACAAACCTCGTCGTCCCGTGTTTCGCCGTAAAGATGAAAACCGTCGTGTCGTTATTGAATGGATCGAAACAGCATGGTCTTCCCTTCCCCCCGGAATTATTACAACGCATGGATTCCTTGTATGCTTTTTATCATCAACAATGGTGGTGTTATCGAAAAATGTTGAATCATTACAGGTGTATCAATGCCTTGTTCAATGGGTTGGCCTTACTCCTGATGGCTGCTGGTATGATTGCGGGTCCGCTATTGGAAAACAGTACGTTGGTAGCGTGTTTGGCGGCCGTGGGGACCGTGGTCAAAGGATGGAATGATTTTAAACAATACCGATTTAAAGTGACCATGAGTCGATTTGCGTTTACCACCTATGCCAAAGCCTTGACCGAATTGAAAACCCATGTGCGGGGTATTCCCTTGGAGGATCTGGAACGATTTTTAATCAAGATGCAAACCTTGGATGATACCATTGTGGATTTCACCCCTCCATTACCCAAACGATGTCTCCAAGATTACCATGGTCATTTTGTGTACCAACCCTTGGAAGCCCTATGCTATGTAGATGGATGTCCTCGTCCCTTGAGACCCAAAGACTATTGGATCCATAAAAAGCCGCTCCCTCCTAGTCCCACACTCTTAGAACCATGGCCGTCCAACGACGACGACGCCGAAAAAGGAAACAACGAGGAGGGGCTTTAATGCGTCGCAAACCCCGTTTGGTGGATAAAATTGCCCATGGCATGAGTATGTTTCTATCAGGTCCCGCGCCTGGGTTTGGACTGGCTTTAGGCAAATTAGGCGGACAAGCCTTGAAAGGCATTACCGATAATGTACAACATTACCGACGACAACGAGGTGGGGGTTGGTGGTCCGATTTCAAACGCAATACCCGTCAAGGCTATAAAGAGACGCAAGACCTCATCAAACAAGACAAAGCCCTTCAACGGCTATTGACGGGTCGACCATGGTGAGGAGGAGGAGAAGACGACGCCGTCGTCAACGAGGCGGTTTTTTAAATCTATTAGTGCCCGCCATGGTAGGATTGGGGAAAGCCGTGGCCTTGGAAACGGATAAACGTATAAAACGCACGATTCAAAAAGCCAATCAACGGTATCGTCGTCGTCACCGATAAAGGATGCAACGTCTTCGACGTCAATTCCCGTTTTTACGGTCCATGTTACAAGAAGCCAATGGTTCCAAACGTCAAGAATTGTTACAACATGCCAATGCCGATCAAATCAATGCTGGGAGTGAACTGGTGTTGAACTTTTTAAAAAACAAGATTCCCGTCACCCCACCCATGCTGGCTAAACTTCAACCCTATAAAAAGGTACTACGTGATTTGGGACGTCGTCGACATTCCGTCAAAAAACGTCGTCAGTGGTTAGTCCGACAAAAAGGACGTGGGTTGTTTCAAGGACTTCACGAGGTGTTATGTCAATGTCTTCGTTAACCCTCCCTACGTGGATGACTCTATTACAAGAGGCCAATCGGGCTACCGACAAGTGGAAAGACGAGTGTCATTATTGGAAGCATAAATATCACCTGTTGTATCGAGAGTACCAACACATCTTGAGGGCCCGTCTTTGTAAGAGTTGCCGTGACCAGGAAGACGGGGAACTTTGCTCCGAGTGTAGTCAACGAACATGGACGAAGTGTACATGATTCCCCAAAAGGACTTGGAACAACTCATTCAATATTACAAAGGAGAACTCACCGAAAATGCCTTGTTGAACAAAGCCGCCACGCTCGCCGCCAAAAAACATGTGTTATTAGCCAACCCCCAATTACCTCCAGCCCTGGTCAATGCTCAAACCAAACCGTTGAGTCAAGAATTAATCAAGTTAACCAAACGCATTCGTCAATTTCCTGGCGGGGTGGGGGTTGGTGCCCCGGGTGGTCCACCAGGCGAAGAAGAAGAAGAAGCCGGGGATTTGGTGACGGGACCTGTGGAACAATGGTTGAAGCGCATGATAAAAGGCAGCCCGTCGACTCCCAAACCACCCATTACCCCTGCAACCAAGAAAGGCAAAGGAGCAGCCACTACCAGTAAGATTGTTAAGAAAGGGAGCCCATCCACCAGTCGAGGGGATCTACAATCGCGTTTAGAAGCCGTGCGAGAACGTCGCAAGACTTGGGAAAAGCATTTAGCCGAAAGTGGTTTCACGAAAGGCAAAGGCAAAGGCAAAGGACCCGCCCGAGAAGTGGAACGATTGAAACCTTTACCCGGTTGGGAAGATTGGGCTCGTGGCAAAAAGTTACGACGTCGATTGGATTACGACGACAGTGACTAAAAAACATGCCCACCAAGAGGAGAAGGGGTATCAAACGGAAACGCCCCCAACGAGGAGGGGCCTTGGATGTCCAAAAATGGATTGCGAAAACGGGGAAGGAATTTCATTGGCCCGGTTATCAGTACATGGGCCCTGGCACCCATTTGGCTAAACGTCTGAAACGGGGGGATCCCGGCATCAATCGCTTGGACCAGATTGCTAAGCAACACGACATTGATTACAGCCGTGCTAAGAATTTGCAAGATAAATGGAAAGCCGATACCAAGATGATCCAAGCCATTGATCGATTACCCGGCAAGAAAAACAAGACGGAACGGGTGGTCAAGAAAATCATGCAAGCCAAGAAACGTTTAAAATTGTAAACATTTAATTAACATGTTGAGTCAAAAATGTCACATTGTTATTCTGCAGTTCGGTAGTCTTCTGTAGTTCGTGTCTCAAGCAGGATTGGCGAGACAGAACCCCTTGTGATGTAAACAAGCCAGATAAAAATAAAAACAATGTCACTTGTGTCATTTTTTGATTGATGAGTTGTCAAGTTCATTGTTCTGTCCAAAATACTGAGACGGATGTTCTGCCAAATACTGAGACGGATGTTCTTCCAAATACTGAGACGAAAATGTTTTTACGTTACTAAATCATACATGAAATCCACCCCCTCGTCGGGTGACATGTCGTGAACGAGGTCTTCGGGGGGCACCAATGCCTCCAAATCAAAGGAACAAGAGTCCTCCACATCCTTCAATAACTCGGTCCACTCGTCAGGTGTTATGTTCTGCAACAAAGACGAAAAGTCCTCCAAGTCAGAGGGGTCCAAGTCAGGGGGGTCCAAGTCAGGGGGGCCCAAGTCACGGGGGTCCACGACTTGCACACCCCCCGAATCCATATCCGTGAGAGTATAAGAATCTAGAAATGATTCACAGAAAGAAAAGTTCTCAGGCATTTTAGGCGTCGATTTCTTAAAGTCCTCCAAGGGAATGGTCAGTTTCAAGGGTCCTAATGCTTTGATTTTCTCTTCCGTTTTCTGTCTCTCTACAGAAGGTAAGGAGGCACAAAAGTTATTCAAATACGTTTCCAGAGAAGGTTGTGTCCTACAATTAGTCAATACCACCCGCAGTGTTTTTGGCGTTTTGGGGCGAGGCACCTGCTTCCTTTTGTTTTGGTAGTACCTTCTAGCGAGCTCCAAGAACCTCTCGCGGTTCGCCCAGTAGTACTCTCTTCTTTGCGCATGCAGTTTCTCCTGGTTCGCAGCACGATAGGCCCGACGAGCCGCCTGTGCTTTGGCCCTTTTATTGTACATCCTTTTGTACGCTAATATTCGTACACGATTCTTTTGACGATATTCACGCGCTTGGGCTCTCAAACGTTCCCGATGTTTCTCTCTATACTTTCGGTCGTATTCGGCACAACGTGCTCGGTTCTTTTGGGCCCATTTTTTTTTGACGGCACGCCGGTGCTCCTTATGCGTCTCCTCATAACACCTGTGGGACTCCCGCACTCGATCCGGATATTGTTCTCGGTATCGTTTGTGGGCAGCACGCACTTTCTCTGGGTACTTGCGTCGGTAGTTGGCTTTTTTCACAATATTCCTCGCTCGGGCTTTCTCTGGGTAGCGGGCATTGTACCGGGCTTTTTTGATGGCGTTCCGTCTCCGTCGTCGTTCGTCTTTCGTCAGTAACTCTGTCGTTTCGTCGTCGTTCGGGTCATAGTCGTCAACGTCGTCGTCCTCATCTGGGTCAGAGTCGTCAACGTCGTCGTCGTCGTTCGGGTCGGGAACATAGTCAATGTCGTTCAAGTCGTCGTCGTCGTCTGGGTCAGAGTCATCGTCGTTGTTTGGTCGGTACTTCACGGGGGGTCTGTGACGACGGTTGCTGCGGCGGAGGCCCTCTCTTTCTGGGGACATGGGGCGATGGCGGGGGTGCTGGTGGCGGGGTGAGGGGGCGCTTGAATTGGTACCTCCAATAGGGACAGCAATAGTCGAGCCCCTCCACAAACCACTCACACGTTAATTGAGGGTAGCACAGTGGGTGAAAAGGAGCCGCCTGTTCTGCCCGATGTCTCTGGGCTTCCACTTTTTCCGGCTCCAACTGCTTCAAAGTTTCTGCAAACTCACTAAAGCCTTCGTCCTTCAGCAACAACTCCTGCTTCACTTTCTCTAAGACCTCCTCCACTTCCAAATCTACTTCAAATTCTTCAAATGCTTCGAGCAGCTTCTCATGGCAAGAGTCCATGTTGAGATGTTCCAGCCCGAGGATCGATCTGTTTTATAGTCTCTCATTCGTTCCCGTGATGCACCATGGACCCTAACTAGAGAGGGGGGAGGGGGGTCCCCCCACCCCGTCCCACCCCTCCCTAGGGCACCCC
Source organism: Siderastrea siderea (assembly GCA_964030785.1). Lineage (NCBI taxonomy): Eukaryota > Metazoa > Cnidaria > Anthozoa > Scleractinia > Rhizangiidae > Siderastrea > Siderastrea siderea. The sequence goes on along the minus strand of OZ034970.1, from coordinate 26,074,138 downwards.
CTCTCTACGGGGCACCCTGTTTAGTGATTGGCTCCTTCCCCTCCCACGTGACATTTTGGTTCTCTATAAAAACAGAGCCCCGATCTCCAGTGAGTTCATCTGATCATGTCCTCTCAAGAAGACGATGTGGCGGGGCCAAGTGGCCTCGCCCACCATGAGGTTTTAGCCATGCTCGGTTTAACTGATTCGGACGACGACACCCATTCCTGTGTGGGGCCTTTGATTTCTACCGAAGAGCTAGGAGACAGTGACGACGACATTTGTGAAGAGGCCTTGAACCAATGGGAACAAAGTGGGGGTGGATTGGATCCCTCTGAACACGTTACCTTCGACTTTGAACTCGAACCTTTTGTGAATCGGAAGAGTGATCGCATGGGGGTACAAGAACGTCATTTCAAGACCCAGTTACGACAAAGGGGGAACTTGATGCCAGGTCAAAATATAACCCAAGCTCTGCAAGATGGATTACGTCGAGCCGTCGATCAAGTGTTAACCACCACCCCCGACCTCCACGATCAAGATCGCCTCTACTTTACCATAGCATCCGATCGCTTGCACAATAATTTTCAGGGGTGGGGATTACGTGCAGGTGAATGGCGTCGAGACACAGAACGGGTGGAGGCGCTGTTCCAACGTTTAGCCCAAGCCCTCAACAGCAACGAACAATTTGAAATGGATGACTCCTTTCAAGTCTCCATCACTCAAGTTCATCATGCTCCTCAAGGCACCGGCAGACCCCGTCGTGGGAAACCCGGCCATCCTACCATGACCATGTTAACGGCCAACAAAAAATCGGTCATCCGCATCCAAAATGATGATGAGCTCTGTTGTGCCAGAGCCCTCGTGGTCGCCAAAGCTCGCGTGGACCAGCACCCGAAATTGGCATCCATTCGCCAAGGAAGACCCCTGCAGAGAACCCTAGCTCTGGACCTCCAGAATGAAGCCCAGGTACCCCTCGGTCCTTGCAGCTATGACGCCTTAACGGCTTTCAGCAAGGCTCCGTCCCTCACCGGTTACCAGATCATCCTGGTGGATGCACAGCGATCGTTTCACATCACCACGTTTGGACCCCTTTCTGACAAACAACTGATCCTGTTGCACAACCAAGACCATTATGATGTCATCACCAAATTGCCGGGATTTTTTGGGTCCAGTTATGTGTGTGCGGATTGTTGGAAACCCTATGACAATGAGGGACTGCATCGATGCACCAAAACCAAGTTGTGTGGAGCCTGTCGACAGAAAGATTGTCCAGACTTTCAATATGCTTACCCCCGACACCTGAAAGCCACTCAACGTTGCAAGTCGTGACATCGGGACTTTTTTGGACCCGCGTGTTACGAAGCCCATTCCAGCAAGACCCATGCGGGCAAACCCGTCACGGGCCTCCAGACCTCCGTGTGCTCTCAACGACACCGATGCCCTGACTGTTATCAACAAAATGTAGGCTTGTCCCGCATTCAACGTCACCTTTGTAAGCACGTGGATTGCCCGTCTTGTCATCAGTACGTCCACGCTGACGACCACCGTTGTTTTATACAAAGAGCCCCCAAACCTCAAGACCAAAAGAAGAGAAAGAGGACCCGTCAAAAAGGTCCTGGCGCCAAACGAGGTGCCGCCGCGGAACCCCATGCCGCCTCCGAGGACGAGGACGAGGAAGACCTGCCTCCCTTACACGTCTTCTTTGATATCGAAGCCATGCAACCCAAGGGAAAACACATTGCCAATCTCGTCGTGGCCGAAACCGAAGACAAGGATGAACCCAAACCTTTCCCAGGTCCCACCTGTATCCGTGACTTTCTGGAATGGCTGGATACCTTGACCCTCCACGATACCCGTCAAGTCAACGTCATCGCTCATAATTTTCAAGGGTACGATGGGTACTTTATCATCCAAGAATACTATGGGGAGAACCGCATCGTCCAACAACTCCGCAACGGATGTAAACTCTTAGAGATCAAACATGACCGCATCCGGTTCATTGATTCCATGAGTTTCTTCCAGATGCCCCTCTCCGCGTTTCCCAAAACCTTTGGTTTGACAGAACTCTGCAAAGGCTATTTCCCCCACAAGTTCAACGTACCCGGCGATAAGCATCAAAACTACGTGGGCATCCTCCCCTCACGCGATTACTACATGCCTGAGAGCATGACACTCGAAGGAAGACAAGCCTTTGAAACCTGGCATCAACAACAACGCAACCAGGGGGTGGTGTTTCATTTTCAACAAGAGTTATTGGCCTATTGCAGCTCCGATGTACGACTCCTCAAACAAGGATGTCTGACTTTCAAACGCATGTTTGAAGACTTAACAGGCTTCAATCCCTTCGATCACGTCACCATTGCCTCCGCTTGTAATCGAGATTTACGTATGAACCGGATGATCCCCAACAGTATTGCCAGCGAACCCGCCGGTCAGAACGGGTGGAGAACTAACAACATCAACCAGTCCCTCCCAGCCCTTGAATGGTTAACCTGGTGCGATCACCAACTACGTCAACGGGCCCTCCAAGATCTCAACCCCGACGATCTACTGGCCAGTGCCAATCCAAAGCCTCAGTACATTCAACATGTCCGAAATCAAGGCGAGTATAAGATCCCCGGGACCAACATCCATGTGGATGGTTATTGCCCCGACACCCACACCGTCTACGAATTTCAAGGCTGTTTCACCCACGGATGCCCTACCTGTTATCCCCATCGCCACGAAAAACATCCCCGCAACTATGATCGAACCATGCATGACCTCTATGACGTCACCCAAAACAAAGTCCAAAAGCTTACCGACCAAGGGTACAACGTCATTCAAATGTGGGGATGTCAATGGGACCACCTCCGAGACACCCACCCAGAGATCGACTCCTTCGTCCGGGAACTCAACTTTATCCAACCACTTGAACCTCGGGAGGCTTTCTGTGGAGGTCGTACCAATGCCATTAAACTGTACCATCATATTACCCCTGGCCAAAAAATTCACTACATCGATGTCACCTCCTTGTACCCGTGGGTCAACAAGAAGTCCACCTACCCCAAAGGGCATCCGAAAATCATCTTCACCCCGGGTCACACGGACATACACCAGTACTTTGGGCTCATCCAATGCAAAGTCCTGCCTCCCCGTGAATTGTACCATCCCGTGCTGCCTTACCGTCATGACAACAAACTGCTCTTTCCACTCTGTGCCCGTTGTGTGGAAGAAGAAATGGACAAACCTCTTTTGGACAGATCTTATCATTGCCCTCACACCGACGAACAACGTGCCCTCACCAGTACCTGGTGCACACCAGAGTTGTATAAAGCGGTTGAATTGGGGTACCAAGTCCAATACATCTACGAAGCTTGGCATTTTGAAGAGACCTGTGAGGGCCTCTTCGCCGATTATGTTAACACCTGGTTGAAAATCAAACAAGAAGCTAGTGGGTGGCCTAAGGATGTCACGACAGAAGAAGAAAAGCAACGTTACATCGAACAGTACTTTCTGCATGAAGGCATCCAGTTAGAATACAACAACATCAAGAAGAACCCGGGCCTGCGTACCCTAGCTAAGCTCATGCTCAACTCCATGTGGGGTAAGTTTGGACAACGCCTCAACAAGCCCCAAATTCAAGCCTTCGATGACCCTCATGCCTTCCACTGTTTCTTGGATAGCGATGCGTTAGACGTACGTCACGTGTCCGTCGTCACCGACCAAATGGTGGAGGTACACTACCAGAAACAAAAAGAGGACATCCGCGGCTCACCCAACCTCAACATTTTTGTGGCCTGCTTCACTACCTGCCACGCCCGCCTTAAATTGTATGACACCCTCCAAGCCTTAGGGGAAAGAGTCCTCTACTTTGACACCGACTCCGTCATCTACCTGGAGGAAACACCCACTCAATTCCAACCTGTCTTGGGTTCCTATCTAGGGGACTTCGCCTCCGAATTAGCTAAGGATGAATACATTCAAGAATTTGTCAGTGGAGGACCCAAGAACTATGGGTATACTACGAATGAAGGAAAAGTGGAATGCAAGGTTAGAGGCTTCCGACTCAACAGTGAAGGACACACCCAGTTGAATTTTGACGTCATGCGTCAGAATGTCCAGAACGAAATCAAGAAACCCCTTCCCAACCCTCGCCAAAACCAGGTCATCAACTCCCACCAAATTGTACGCAATCCAAACAACTACCAACTGTACACCCAACCAAGCAGTAAGTTCTATCAGTTAGTCTGCAACAAAAGAGTCATTGATCCCAACACCTTCAAGACCTACCCCTATGGCTACCAGTGAAAACCCCAACAAGATCGTCGATTGTGATGTGGAACCCTCATATCAAATAGGAACACAAAGGAGTTATTGTAAAACAAATCAATAAAAATGTAATTTATTTATTTTGTCTTGTTTTCAAGGACCACCCCCGTTCCCACAATTGGACTTTGGACTTTGAGCCCGCGTTTTCTCAGCGGTTTTCACCCACCTTGAGCCCACGATCCCTTTTTTCCCACTCGTCAGCGGTTTCCCATCTCAAAACACGTGACTTCCGGTTCCCATGCGCCCGCGATCCCTTTTTCACACTCGCCAGCGGTTTCCCATTCCAAAACACGTGACTTCCGGTTGTATGAGCCCACGATCCTATTTTCCTACTCGCCAGCGGTTTCCCATTCCAAAACACGTGACTTCCGGTTCCCATGAGCCCGCGATCCCTTTTTTACCCACTGGTCAGCGGTTTCCCCCACCGGAAGTTCCTCTAGTCACGTGATCGCTCTCGACCAATCAGAAGCCTCCATTTGTGCCAAACGAGCGTAATGTACTACTAACGTAACCTATGATCAGGCCCTCCCCCTTTCTCTACACCCCCCCCCCCCTCTTTCTTCCCGGGGGAAAACGCCTGATCACAGGTTACAACCAACCAACTAACCACACATTGTTAGTTTTATTTTCGCAAGTATACCGTATCCAGTTACAAAATGGAAGAGCTGTGGGAAGCGGAGTTGGTAATCTGCTTGTTAGATTTCCGGTAACTCCGGGCTGGCAATCCACCTCCCACAGCTCCTTACGGAAGCCATCAGAAAGTTCATTTAAGGACGGTGCCTCCTTTTGTTACTGCGCATACATTCTGCGCATCTCGGGATATTCGGGTTTCTTAAGGAATTTGCCGACTAATACAACAATATTTTTGCCCGGTTTAAAACTATGTAGGAATCACAGATCTTAGCAAGGGCCATCAGAATCCAAGAAGAAAATTTGGCGTAACCACCCATTTTTCAGAGATAATTGAGCTTAAAATTGGAAAGACGTATAAAGAAATTGCCATACATTCTTTGTATTTTAACGCTTTTTTAGAATTATGGTTGATTAATTATCTCTGAAAAATGCGTGGTTACCCACATTTTTCTACTTTTCCCCCATAGTCATAACCTTTGCAAAAATACATCTGTATTAGGAGGCACCGTCCTTAACGGTATGCTCAAGCTTGCATATTTCGTCAACTAGCAAATTAAACCAGAGCAATTTTTGGAATCGCTCGAAATTTCTGAGAGAATGTCAAGAGATATTGAGTTAGACTTCCAGTCGAAATGCTGTGAAAATTTCTGACTGCCGGGCCTATAGCCACGGTTAGACGCGCACTGCCGTAAAATTGCGCCGGTGCGCATCTACACAAGTTCGTTTCACGACATCAGGCAGTGACATGAGTGACTTGAAGGACAGATGAAGCAGCTCATCATGCCTTCATCGACTGCGGTCCAAAAATATAAACCCTCAAAGAATTTTGCTCATTAAAACTACCCCGATAAGTGACATATGAAAAACACTAAAAGTGATCGTTAATTGTTCTATTTTACGACACTAAACGAAATAAAATCCTGATTCAGGGTAAATAAAATTAAAGCCCGGTTCAGGCTAAATAAAATTAGGCCCGGTTCAGGCTAACTAAAAAAAAAACAGCCTTTCATGTACTGAAGCTTGTAAGCTTCAAAAGCCAACGCGCCATTTAAATAAAACGCGTAGAGGCCGGTTGCGAGAACAGACTTTGTATCAGGCTGGAAAAAGTCTTTTGCAAGGACTGATAGGCCGTCAACAAAGGCGTTTACTGAATGCGCAGTGAGGACAGCTAACATTTTGAAAGAGCAAACAGCTGCTCAATTAAGCGTAAGTGTATTTCTGGGCTTTGTCGAGCTCTTTCCCACACAGGAATATAAATATTATCAACAACTACACAATCACTATTAACAACTACCATAAAACTATATACATACCGTTCCTGCTAGTTTTACACTTTTTTCGATGTTTCCCCGTCTTCACAGTTTCGAACTACAGTTGAAACAGTCAAAGTTGCCTGTGTGGAGACGTCTCCTATTTTCTCATGTGCTTCACACGAGGAGACATCTGCACACATGCAGGCTAGCTCAAAGTTTTCGAACGGCGGAAACAATAAATAGCTTCAACCACAGCCCAATTTATCGAGAATTCAAGACTTCTGGTACATCCTGATAACCAGAAACCTGAAATTATAATATGGTAGCTCTTTGAGAGTTGATCCTAAAGCTTTTTATTCGGTCTTATTTCTGTGTAATGTCACTGATTAATTTTAAAGCGATAATCAGAGGACAACATTCATAGATACAGAAGTACTCAGCTTAACGCGCCTCTGCCAAATCCTTAGCCTCCCCACGCAGTCGTTTTTAGGAGAGTCGTATTTCACTCCCCTCCGCAAACGCCTGCTTACCTGAGATCAACATTCCTTTCCGCCGCTTAGCCAATCACATTGAACCTACTCACGTCTGGCAGGTTGACCTTGACCGCAGGACGCTTTTCTCGGGAATGGAGATGAACAAGATAAAATAGCATGGCGGAGACAAATGATCTAGATAGAGATGTTAGCACCGTGTGCTCAAAGTTCAAGATTTATCGGTTAAATGCATTCCAGATGAAAGCAATCTCCTAATTTGTGAAGGGAAAAAGCGATATCTTCGTTAGTTTACCGACTGGCTGTGTTGACACTGGAGTTGACGTGGAGAGTAGAGCGCTAAACGCTTGGCTTACGAGTTCTCAAAAAACTGGAGGTATTCGGGGTGAAAATTAGATTTTTCGATTGTGTTCGATTAGGTTCGATTGGGTTCGATTAGTTCGGAAATTGAACGCAATCGAACTCTCTCACACATTTTTTTGGGGTTCGACTGTGTTCGATTATCGAACTAAATTGGGTTCGATTGAGTTCGATAACCGAACAGTTCGAGTAGTTACGCCGGGACTTCTTAGATTCGTAGAGAAGTTCTTGGAGTTAGGTGGTCGTATACATCAACGCGGTCTGGGTAGCCTAGTTGTGCTGCCTCGTAGTTTTCTACACCTGGTTCTTGGCAGCCAAGACCTTATTTAAGGCAAGTCTTCGAATAAATTTGCAAATGATAGCATTCGGCCTGTTCAAAGCCATGAGGGACGGCACCCGCTAAGAAGTATCGATATCACTTATCGAAACGTCCCGCTCGACTCCCAAGGCATCAAAAAACTTGAAGCAAAGATTAGCGGTTTGCACAGAAGTTTCTTGTTCGTCTACAGCCAGCATCCCAACAATTTTCACATTGAAATTGTAACTGTTTGATTAGGCGTCAATGGATTTCGCAATCCGATCACACAGTAGGTGGATTTGCTTGGTGGTTTCCACTTTAAAGGACGCCAGCTCGCCATATTTATCAGCGACAAATTCCACTGACTAACTCTACTCGGTGACATTTCCCTCGCGGCTAGCCGTCGATTCTGCTCCTCTTTCTTCGATAATAACTGTTCGGAAAGTTTCTGCAATTTCCCTTTTAAATCAGCTATCTCAATAACTCTTATCATGCTGACAGTGAGATTAGGAAACAACTTTGCTTCGTGTCACCTAGACTTACATTCGCTGTGTAGCTCACCTATGCAACAATTCCCTGCAACCTATATATCAAATAAAGCTTGATAAATTTTCTTTCTTCCTATACCAACCAAAACATGCTTTCGGGGGCACGCAATGGTTCGTTTCGGCGGAATATCTATTGGGCAGACCTAAATCGCTCGAGATATTCGAATTTAATTGTAGTGAAAAGTAGAGATTTCTTTGGCGAAACACGACCTCAGACTTTCGTGAAAAGGTGACCAATTAATTCCTATTTTTTTCGGAGGGAAACATATGTCGTTTAGAGTGCGAAATATTGTCAGCTAGCATTTTCGGAATGACATTAGCAGCTCGGAAATTCGGCGGAAAGGATCATTGTCTTCTAAAATTTTCCGCACCTTCAATTTTTAGCTAAAAATACCGAAAATTCAACCAGTATTAGCTTATACAAATATGCCTTTTAAAAACTGACATTGACATTTCAATTATTATGCTAAATGTTTCTCGTTGGGTGACCCTGATGCTTTGTGCTTTCAAAATGATATCATATCAACAAAAAATAATGCATTTTTGCATTTTGCTAAAATATTAGTTCAAGCCACGAGTAATTTCCCATGGGTCATTTTAACTCCAAACGTGGGGTTAAAATTTTAGGTTAAAAAAAGTCCATTTGGGGAGTTATAACTCCTTAATTACACTACAATTTTGGGGATTATCACAACTCCAGTAGGGAAGTCACTTTAACTCTACAGAACGAGTTATTTAAACTCCATATTGGAGTTACTACTACCCCCAAAATGGAGTAAGAATTTTAGATTAAAAATAACTCCTTTTAGGGTTCATTTTAAATTTAACTCCATTTAATATTGGAGTTCTAATGAGCTCCAACGTGGGAGTCAATTGAAATCTGCTCCCTCAAGGGCTAGAGTTATTTTAACTCCATAATCAGAGTTCCAGTTACTCTGCTGTTAGAGTAAAATTAACTCCGGCAAATTCACTCGATTAAATTGAAAAGATGAAAAGCAACACAAGCCTGAAAATAATTATTTGTCTATATTAAAGTAGGTTATTTGTCATGCCAGGGTCAAGTTTTCACTGACAAGAAGCCAGTCTGGTCGGGAAAAAAATTCCATAGTTAGAAATTTAAAATTAGAGAGAGCAATACATTTCACTCATTTCAATATTTCAGTTGCCCTTGAGATGATATTAATTTCCTAAAATACAAAGCACTACAGTAACTTTTTTTTTTCCGAGAATCAGACAAAAATGGTTTAATAATAGTACAGTAATAGTCTGTGTCTTCCTCTTCAATCCTGAAGAGAGTCTCTTCAGTTTCTTCTGACAAACTACTTTTTTTCTCCCAAAGTTATGTCGTCCGGAAGAAGTGTTTGGCCGAGCTCGTGCCTTGTCCAACAATTGGGGATTTTCGATTGTTTCCTTCTGTTTTATCCAACACGCTGCCTCACCGTATTTGCTGGATAAAAAAAATGCAAAACCATTCAATTCCCTCATTGAAACCTCGTGGTCTAGATTTTTCTTTAGTAACTTGAGATCTGACTGTGGATCAGGCCTCATTTCATTTCTTGTTGTCAGCTGTCTGCCAGTTTTCTGGGTTTATATTTACGGTCGTAATTTGACCCAATTGAAGTTTATGCAAGTTTGATATACGACCCAAATTGGACACTTTAACAAGTATTGGCTTAAAAAAAGAACAAAAAAAAGCTGAAATGTAACCAAAGCGTTTTTCAGTTGAACATGAGCGCAGGTCAGTTTTGTAAACATCTTTGGTTCAAGTTGCTCTGACAGCGAAGTGACTTTTTTGTGCGACGTGGATATGCAATTAGTCACGCGAGGCCTTGAATTTCTAACTATGGAATTTTTTTTCCCGACCAGACTGGCTTCTTGTCAGCGAAAAACTTGACCCTGGCATGACAAATGACGTGCTTTAATATAGACAAATAATTATTTTCAGGCTTGTGTTGCTTTTCATCTTTTCAATTTAATCGAGTGAATGTGCCGGAGTTAATTTTACTCTAATATCAGAGTAACTGGAACTCTGATTATGGAGTTAAAATAACTCTAGCCCTTGAGGGAGCAGATTTCAGTTGACTACCACGTTGGAGCTCATTACAACTCCAATATTAAATGGAGATAAATTTAAAATGACCCCCAAAAGGAGTTATTTTTGGGTGTCTGTAAAACTCGGAACACCCCGAAACACCCCGGAACACCCCGGAACACTCCCGGAACACCCCGGAACAACCCCGGAACACCCCTGGAACATTCCATAATACTCCAGAACACCCTCGAAACAGCAAGGAACACCCCCGGAACACCAAAAATAGTGGTCAGCGGTCAGACTGCTCACGAATTGACTAAGCCGAAGACCTCCGAAGATTCCCAATTCTTCATAAGACTTTTGCGGATCACCCTGAGATTTCTGAGCATTTCAAGAATGCTTCGGAATATTTTCGAAGCTTTTAAGAACAGCGAAAAAACCATTAATTAATGGGAAAAATATATTATGCACGTGACCTTCATATCAATAACTTACGATTTTCAGTGATATGAAAATGTGACAGTTGAACTGTTAATTCTACATTGATTTTTCTCGTGCGAGGTTTGCATTATCACGTTCAAAAAACAAGTGTGACCTTAAGATATATATATATATATATATATATATATATTCAAGGACATAACAAAGCCAAATGATACAGTGTCACGCAATGCTATAAGGTCATTATTCCGAGGTCACACGATCGTCATCGTTTTCTATCCACAGGCGCGTGGAAAATGTTTGGCCGCCGGTTCGTTACGCTAATATACACACCTCATTTAAAAAAAACCTCAGTTTATATTAATTTGAAGTATCATACCGTAGTGCATGAGTGCTTCAGGAATGTTAAAATCCGAGAACGTTTTTCCATGTCTAATAAATTCTCCTCTTGAAGCTTTCTCTTGTCATATTTGAATGACAACGTTTTTGCAGTTAGGCCTGCATATATTTTTGATTAACAAAAGAGCGTAGCTCGGACGATAAATGAGTAGGAGAAATGTGCGCCTGCAAAAAAGTACTCACTATAATTTTGTAGAGGTATCCGAGGGCTTATAATGTAGGATGTCACAACGTAAACCGGGAGCTATTAAAAGGATCGAACGAGTTTACACTCTTATAGCGAGAAAAGGAACAAGTATTTTATTTACTTTCACAAGATCTAGTTAGACCTTAAGAGAAAAAATTCAGTAAACGAAAAAAGGAAAATATCAACGATGAGAGTACATATCACATTTCCTTGAACTTTGCAAAGTTCGTGTGCTCCCTCAATAAGCCAACTTTATACGTTGCGATAAACCTTGAGTTACAACTTACTTCTCAAAACTATTCAAACATTTTTCTAATTGGTCTTTAGAAGGAGCGGCGGTGTTTCTCTGCCCAGTTCGTACAGTAACAGCAAGTGGGGCACTTATTGAAAAAAAGCGGTACAGTGTGTTGCCCAGTTTTCGTACACTTTAGTTTGTAATCGCTATATCCTTTCGTCTGTAAGATGAAAATTTCTGAAATTTCTTTTACAGGTAGCCCATTTACTTACCTTTAATATATAAAAGGATTGGCCGCTTGATCGGCGTATGTTCAAAATTATGCCATTTTTCCCAAAACTCCTAAGTTGCCCAGTCTTCGTACACCTGGCCCAGTTTTCGTACATCTACAAAATAACATTTTTCCACGAAAACAATCGACGCAAACTGACGTGTCACCCACTCTGCTGCATGCTTATCGTGTTTTCTCATGTTTTCTCTTCGATTTCTAAATAGAAGTCGGCTTAGCGACCAATGTTTGGTGTACAAAGCAAATGGTTATTCGGGGGGTGGATGTTTAATCGATCCTGCAGTGTTGATTTTTTAATCTCCCACTTTTGGGTGGTTTTTCTTACGCTCAATCCATCGTCTCGTACGTGATTTACTGCCCTGGCAAAGGTAGTTGACCAGTTACTATTCTGCGTATTACAACTGTTGAGAAAAGGCCTGTATAAGATTCGACGTTTTACTTCCGTTTCCGCTTACGCCTTTAGAATAGCAAACGCTTTGCTTCCGTTACCTCTTACGTTTGCTTTTCTTAGCTACTTCTGTAAATGTTTATTAGAATCGCAACGGAGTGAAAAAAAAATCGGTAAAACCGGTAAACTAACCATATTTCAAGGTGTAGGTCTACATTCTATGCATACACATCTACCTTAGTTATTTATATTGACGTTTTAGATTGTTTGCGTGGGATTATAAAGTTTATCAAATATTCGTGACCTTTGCCTGACCTGGAGGTAAAGCGTCGCAGTTATACCACAACAAATACATGTAGTGTATCGTATACTTTGCAAGGATTGTTGTGTAAGCTTTGCTACACTTGCTATTTATTAGTTTTCAAACAGTAAAGTTTAAAATTCAGTTCTTTAACTTATTTAAAAATAGGTTTTCAGAAAGGCGCAGCTAAGTGTACGAAAACTGGCACAATAGGTCGAAATGTATGCGAATATTTTCACCGCTAAAATTCAAAAGCAGTTAAATTTAAGCTGGCGTTGAAAGTTTTCCTATTCACTTTCATCTTTCATCTATCATCTGTCCAAAAATCATGAAGTTCCTTGCAAAATTACCTACAAAACGGGCTATTTGTTTATCTACAATACCTTTACTGTGCAGTGAAAAGTGCAAATATTAGCCCCTAAACTTTTACTCACCTCGAAAGAAATTGTCCGCACCGACCTTCTTCTTCCTCAAAAAGCCTAGCAACAACCAGTAATTTATAGCTGAAATGTTCTTTTTATTTTCGGTATTCTTCGATTAACGAAGATTTGAACGACCGACGAAAATAATCAAATAAGGTTCTTTTTGTACGAAAACTGGGCAACATACTGTAGTACTAGCTACATAATTTGAAAATGAACAGCCTTTACGGAAACAAAATAAATCCTGTAGACGTTAGCAGCCTGCAAAATCTGGTTTGTTTTGCGTGCAAAATCTGTCACGCAATGCCCAAGAGTAAGTTATCGCCACCGTGACGTGTTATATGGTGAATTGAATTATTATTCGGGATGCCCACCCCCAATTTTACTTATAGACGTCACATCGGTTTGTCGAGAGTTATAATGCAAATCTCGCATGAGTTACAACAACTTCGAATTCAATAATTGAATTGAAATATTCAAAATCAAATCTTTGTCGATCTAAAGGACAACAATGTTATTTTTTATTTTATTTTTGTCATTTTGCCTTCAGGTGATCCGCAAAGGTCTTCGGAAAAATTTGGAAATCTTCGTTAATCTTCGGAGGTCCTCGGGTCAGTCTATGCGTGAGCGGTCTGACCGCTGACCACTATTTTGGTGTTCAAGAGTGTTCCTGGCTGTATTGAGGGTATTCCGGGGCATTATGGGATGTTCCAGGGGTGTTCCGGGGTTGTTCCGGGCTGTTCCGGGCTGTTCTGGGCTGTTTCGGGGGTGTTCCGGGGATGTTCCGGGGTGTTCCGGGGTGTTCAGGGGTGTTCCGGGACTGTTCCTGGTTTTGCAGACACGCGTTATTTTTAATCGAAAATTTGACTCCATTTTGCATTTTGGGGGTGGTAGTAACTCCAATATGGAGTCCAGTGAGACGTTAAGCGGGGAACTTGTGAATATGTCGACGGCTCCTAAAACGCGTGACTAATTGCATATTCACGTCGCACAAAAAAGTCACTTCGCTGTCAGAGCAACTTGAACCAGAGAAGATGCGCTCATGCTGAACTGAAAAACCTTTTGGTTACATTTCGGATTTTTTTTGTTCTTTTTTTAAAGCCAATACTTGTTAAAGTGTCCAATTTGGGTCGTATATCAAACTTGCATAAACTTCAACTGGGTCAAATTACGACCGTAAATATAAACCCAGAAAACTGGCAGATAGCTGACAACAAGAAATAAAATGAGGCCTGAGATCTTAGTTGTATTTGGACGAATGTAATTCATGTTAAATGGACCCTGGTTATCTTTTAGGATTTGACTGCAATTTGGGTAGGCCAACATCATGATGGAAAATTGGACAATAAAGTTATTTTTGGCGTTGAAAATAATCGTGACTAAAAAGCGTGACAAATTGCATATTCACGCTTTTCACACACAAAAAAATTGTCACTTCGAGGTCAGAGCAATTATAAAACTGACGTGCGATCATGCTCATCTGAAAAACTTTTGGTTACATTTCACTTTTTTTGGCATATTTTGCGCTGGCATATTTTTGCGCACTCTCTTGGCAATATATGGTAAAATGACGTAACAGGGGAATAATTTAACTTGTTTTTCCTTGTCGATATAGTATATGGGTTGTCTTAGCGGAATTCAAACTATTTCGACAAAACGAGATGTTGGTACCTTTTTAAGGCTACCTTTCTAAATTTTCGTTCCTTTTACCAATCTGGAAGCCTTCCCCGGGCACACAAGGTACATGCAAAGGTTTGTTTGGTTGAGCTTGTCTTGACGAGATACTCCAAGGAAACATCGAGAGGTAAATCCACTCTTGACTTACACGTCTTTACACCTGGCGTGCGTCATCCCTTTTGCTTTTGGAGGGACAACTATGTCATTTACTGAATACGAAGTGAGGTCAGCTAGCATTTTTAAAGAGTAAACAGCAGCTCAATTAAATCGAGCTCTTTCCCATTCAGGAATAATATTGTCAACAACTACACAATTATTATTAACAACTACCATGAAACTACATACACACCATTCCTGCTCATAGTTTTATGCTTTTTTCGATGTTTTCCTATCTTCACAGTTTCGAACTACAGTTGAAACAGTCAAAGTTGCCTGTGTGCAGACGTCTCCTATTTTCTCTGCTTCACACGAGAAGACATCTGCACACATGCAGGCTAGCTCAAAGTTTTTGAACGGCGGAAATAATTCAAGACTTCTGGTACATCCTGATAACCAGAAACCTGAAATTATAATATGGTATCTCTTTGAGTGTCGATCTTAGAGCTTTTTCTTCTGTGATACAGAAGTATTCTGCTTAACGCGCCTCTGCCAAATCTTTCAAATCTTCTAAGCTTCTTAACTTCACAACTGTCGACGTCTCCTTTTTACGCAAGCTTAGACTGATTCACTCTTGGCCCAGCAGAACTTGTAGCTGTTGGCCTCCTTGTACTTCTTAGATTCGTTGAGAAGTTCTTGGAGACTCAGAGTTAGGTGGTCATATACATCAACGTGGTCTGTGTAACCTAGTTGTGCTGCCTCTTAGTTCTCTACACCCTTCTTGGCAGCCAAGACCATATCTAGGGCCAGTCTTCGAATAAATTTGCAAATGATAGCATTCGGCCTGTTCGAAGCTGGCCACGGGAGGGCAGTGGCAACCGATAAGTAGTGTCGATATCACTTATCGAAACGTCCTCGACTCTCAGGGCATCAAACAACTTAAAGCAAAGATTAGCGGCTTGAACAAAGTTTCTTGTTCGTCAACAACTAGCATCCCAACAATTTGACGTTGAATTGGTAACTGTATGATTTAAAGGCGTCAATGGATGACGCAATCGGGTTACACATGATAGAAGTTTCGTTCACCTTTGCACTTAGGAGGTGGATTTGCATGGTGTCTTCCGCTTTAAAGGGCGCCAGCTCGCCATATTTATTGGCGACAAATTCCACTGTCTAACTTGCATGCATATTGTAGCGGAGCCAGCGCGCTAGCGCGTCAGCGGAGCTCCATTACTAAGGAAATTTGGTAACCTATCAAGCCAAGAAATTTTGGTAGTGACGTAATAGTCACGTGACCGTCCTTCCGTACGTACGTACGTCCGTCCGTCCGCACCACAGGCTTACCGCAGGGTTACCACAGGGTTACACTGGATATAACCCTGTGTTGAATCCCGTGTGTTTTTGGCGCGAAATCGCATGTTGACCCGCGTTGTAGCAAAACAAGCAAAGACAACAAAAGTCAGAAACAAATTTGTTAATGGAAAAAAAAGTTCACAAGAATACTCAGTTATCTTTTTGGTGAGAGGGGAAAAGTTTAATTTAGGCGAAAAAAATTAGGCGATAAAGTTCAGGCGAAAAGTTCAAATTTGCCTTGTCGGTTCTGTTCGAACTCGGTCGGCACACTGCTTGAGTTCGCAGCTTTTCGCAAGCGGTTTCGACGCCAAATATAGCAGAGCTAGTGCTTTTTGGTTTTTTCTGTCCACAACCATGGTTTTTACGGCGTTCCGAACACATTTTGCCAGGAAAACACCAGTATTTTCATGCTGATAGCCACCTTGTCGCGAAGAAAGAAACAAATATTAAAATTAACTCAAAAAATTAGAACAAGCGCTGATGGCCAAGTGGACTAACAACCGGCTTCATACGCTGACGACCCGGGTTCAACTCTCAGCGAGGGTAGGATTTTTTTTCTTTTGTTTTTTCTTTCTTTTTTTTTTTTAATTTAACGACTTGAATGAAAGTATTTTCACAAATTAATAACTGCTAGCAAAAATAACAAACAAACAAAACAAAAAGGGGGGCTCCGCTTTTAGGCTTGGCTAAATGTATATATTCTTTTTGTATTTTAATTAGCAGGTTTATAAAATGGGCACGGCTTAACATACGAACGAAGTGCTGTAAAGCTTGTGGTACGGGTACTCAAGAGTGGTACTGTCTTAGGGAGCGGTCATTAATTATTGGGGGGGGGGGAGGGCCGGTAAATTTAGGGGGAGGGCCAGGGTTTTTTGGGCTCCCATTTGGGGAGGGTCATATGTTTTTGAGCTTACGCTAAGGGAGGTGACAAATGTTTGGGCACCTGTTTTAACAATATATTTTTTGATATAAATGTATACATTTCTTAACATAGGTCGAATTTAACCGACCATTCTAACTATGTTATGAAGCACGCTCCGCCTAAGAAATGTCCGACCACTACCAGCACTCAGTACGCTTTGAATGCTGGCAGTTGTGGACACTTCACAGGAGTGTGCGCATGCTTCATAATATAGCGGAAATAGTCCATTATCGACGTCTAGTTTGCTGAAGCTTGGACTCAATAAGAATAACTTAAATCGTTTTGATTGGTCATTAATATAATGAAACAACAGATAGCAAAATTGAGGGATGTTGCATTTCCTTGTTTATACAATGCTTGTAAAAAGCTGGAAAACATGCATCTCGTTATGTTATACGGTAACAAATAAAGCAAATAGCCACCATGGTCTCATAAATAATATACTTTCGAGATACTTTCAAGATTTGACAGGCTAACAGTAACAACGAAAAATATAAATGACAGTTTATCACTTTAGACACCACGAATTTCGTCACCATGACCTTCATCGCCATCACTTTCAACGCAATCTGACACCTGCATCGTCATCACCTTCGTCGCCATCACTTTCAACACCATCACCTGCCCCATCATCGTCCCCATCATCAACTTCGTCGCCGTCACTTTCATTGCCATCATCCGCAGCAGCATCACTTGCCTCGCCATCACTTTCATCGTCATAATTTGCGTCGTCACCACTTTCAGTTCCAGCAAAAATTAAAAACTTACGAAGTTCGGATTTTGCAGTGTCGCAGAAAATGTGTGTTTAAACGCTGATTCACAAGTTTGCTGCAGCTCGACTAGCCCAGAGCGTACACTGTCTAATTCCCTTTTCATACCATTGCAATTCAAACAATTCGTCAAAGTCATGAGCAGTTTTGCGCCCAGTAAAAATCTGGCCACAAGAGTGTATGGTTGTTTTGTGGTGTTCCGTGAGATCTTTTTCAAGCTTTTTAAGGGGTTTCAATAATTTCTATACACAGCAAGTTCTGCCTGATAGTTCCTGAGTCATGTGGTTTGGGTACATGATTTTTCCGACGGAGAAATCCATCCTGCGAAAGGATCTTAAATTACAGATTTTATTTGCTCGGAGAGCGGAGAGTAGGCAGCGTGCAAACCTGCCGAGAAGAGAAGCGGAAACGCTTTGAAGATTACGAAGCCATATACAGGGAACGAAAATTAAAAACCTGAAAGTTGCTGTACTGGACATGTACATTGCTGAGCGGAAGTTGAAGCAATCAAAGGGGGACGTTAAAACGAGAAAAAGTGGTAGGTCGCAGGTTCCCGATAGCCTTCAAGTTCCCAAAGACAGTGATAGCGACGATGATGATGATGGTGCTGACGATGTTGTGGTGCAGGAAATTGGAAGTGATATTGACGATAGAGGGGATTTTGACGAAGTGTATGATAAAATTGAAGACGAAGGCGAAGCAGTTGTGGAGGAGGGGGAGAAGGAGGAGGAGGAGGAGGAGAGCATTACGACACTTTTACATACAACAATAGCCTGCTAGCATTCCCTTTCTGGATAGTTGAGAAGGCGTGCGAAATAGCCGAGCGAAAAAACTGGGTCTCTTCTCATTTTTTTCTCCTCGCTCCAGTTTTTCGCTCGGCTATTTCGCGCGCCCTCTCGACTATCCAGAAAATGACTGCTAGCAGTCTAATACAACAAGATCTGGTCGAATTTGCATGACGTGGAAGGGGAGAGCAAGCGCTTTGGATTTTTCATGACGGAGCGGGAAATTTCAAAGTTTCTATTTAATCACTAGTCACTAGATGGTAAAAGAAATGCCGCTGCAAAAATAACTCTGGAATACTTTGAATGTCAAAATTTCAACCATTTGAATGTTTTCTTGGCAGCGTTTCTAAATACACACCTGACTTCGTGTTTTTAAAGAGTTTACACTAATTCGGAACCAAGTTTACGTGGCTGTGCACTTGTGTCCAGGCACACTTTGCCACAGATAATTTGACGTTATTTTTAATACTTCTCTGAACTCAGGGGCGTAGCGTCCATATACGCACGTACGCACGGGCGTACAGCTGAAGTGCGAGAAAAATATATTTCTATTGCCTGAAGGCCTTTTTTATCATTAAATTGTTGTATTATTTCGTATCATAGTGATGCAACTTTATGTAAAATTTTTCATTATTCCATTACGAATGGAAAGAAACACTGTGAATAATAGTGAACGTCAATAAACGAGTCACGTCTACAGCTATTACGAAGTGATACGGAGATCACTGGGGAAGAGTTCGAAGCCGAGGTCACAAGATGGAGGCACAAAAATGGAACGGAAATGATCAGCATGTAAGGCCAAAGACTTTGGTTAAGACTCTTGACCACGCAAACCCCCAGTTTTATCCCGTAGTATATGTTGTACTTGTAACACTGCTAACGTATCCTGTCTCAACATGCACTGCTGAACGTAGCTTTTGTGCTGATGATGAGGCTGAAAACTCCTCTTTGAAGTACCATGAGTGACAAGAGATTGAGTTCCCTTAATTCTACAAATCCATAAGATCAACGACGTTGACATTGACGGACGGTAGTAACAGAGGTTTCCTGTCCGAATGGTAGACTTTGCTTGTGAACTGTCAACAATAGCGTCAAAATTTTTCCTTTTGCTGTCATACTGTAGCCTTGCCGAAAACACTTATCCAATTGGCTGACACATAAATAAATAAACAACCACTATTGCGTTTTACTACGTATTTATTTAATGAAAATGTCCCCCGAAAAAATGCAGAAAATGGCATTTCCTAGACCCCAAATTTCAAAATTTCTGGGGGAGCATGCCCCCAGACTCCCCTAGTGGGGGAGGGGGGGGGGGGGCGCCTCTGGCTCTCGAAATACTCTCTTCGTGCGTACAGCTTAAAAATCGCACGCTATGTGTCCCTGCTGATTAGCTTATTGGTATCTCACCATGAATTTTTCAAATTGTTCAAGTGTTCAAATTGACTTCCATGTTAGAACAAATCGAATAGCGACCAATCCCATTTTGGGGGAGGGTCACAATTGTTTGGGCTGATGTTGTGTATAGGGCCAAGATTTTTTGACCTTAATTTGAGGGAGGGTTAATATTTTTGGGCCCTCCTTTGTGAAATTTTACCGGCCCTCCCCCCCCCCCCCCCCCCAATAATTAATGACCGCTCCCTTATATAAGACGCATGCGCATATTAGTCTGCTGAATGTTACCTTCGTGCGTTCTTGTTTTTTAATTTACACTATAAGCGGCGAAGGGTTGTCAAGTTTGGGGTTTCTGTCGATTTCTGTATTTGTCTTTTATAACGCATGCGCAACTGAGTAAAGCAGCGAATAGGATTGAATGCGAAATTGGCTGTGTTGTGTAATCTAGTTAGTGGTTATGGTGAAATTTTTTTAGCGCAGGAGTTGTGTTATGGGGATTGACATTTTGAGGGATGAAAAAATGTGGGAGTGGAAGGATTTGTGAATGTGAGGAGCACATCACGCTTCTGTGAATGTGGTTTGCTTTGAAAGTTGCGTTTTGTATAGCAGCGGTAGAATACTGTGCTGCGTGAGATGCAGTTTCCCTTGGTGTTTCATGGGGGGACGGTTTCCGAAGTGGATTGTAAGTTTTCTCATTGGGTAATCTGTATTTCGCAGAGGAGAGAAACGACAGCTGTAGTGGCAGCTTATTAGCGCGGTAAGGAACGATGGCTTAGGAAGAGAAGGGATTAGCACTAGTATGATGATGCAGTTAGTGGATTGCACCATCGATACATCATAGTTCTTGAGAAGGGAGAGAGATGAGTGTTTATTTGACGCGAGAAGTTGATTTTAATTGCATAAAGACGAAGGAATCGGTTATTAATAAGGAGATCAATCAACAAGGTAGCTGTTACGAGTCTTCGTGTGGTTTGCGTGTGGTGTTGCCGTTCCGAGTCAACTTGTTTACTTTGCATGGGGATTCCCGGGTTAGCAAACCAGATTAAAACAACACGTAATGAGATATGCCTTAACGTGCCCCAGACTCTGACGATCTGCTCGAGCTCTGTTCACTGTTTGTAAATAATTGTAAATAAGAAAATTTTTCAAACGGGTCCATTGTGATCACATTTCTTTTACTGCGGCGCAGACCGTGAAGTGGTCAGTGTCACGCAATCGTCTTCCTGATCTGCTGCAAAAAAATCAATCAATAAATCGTACTTTGGATGGTTCTTAAAACCATCAAAATTGGAAGGATATGCTCGTGCCTAAGCGAAATTACTTCAGACATAAACGCCCTGACGTCGCTCTCAACGAATGTGTTAATATGTCTTCTTAGCTGGTTTGCCGTTAAAATTGTTGGCGCGCGATAAATTATTGTTTACACGTTTCTGGCAATATGTTTGTAAGTACTGTCAAGCTATCGAAACTGTCCCTTCACCAAAATCCCGGGACCAAAACAGAAAGTGTTTCGTTTAACTGAATCTTTGCGGTAGTTCACATGAAAAGAATTTATAAAATTGTGTTTAAGCTCACGTTTAGAAGAATTGGCCGATACAAAAATACAGCGCGCGCCAAATCATAACAGCGTTTTTGAATTGTTTGCACACTTCAGGCAAACCAATCGACCGTATCCCTTAAACCAAATCAGAAGAGAATTCTTTTATCTTATCATTTGCTTTTCTTTTCTTCGATAGTTAACTGCCATTTCTTTATATCATTTTATTCGATATGTCAATTTGAAGAACGTTGTTCGTTTCACCCAGCGAATTCCTATCGCTTGACGCGTTGAAGATTACATAATACCTTCAGCGCTATTGCGCCACGTTCTTGATTATGCTCGCTTTTATGCTTCGTCTTCTTGCGAAGCCAAGAATGAGACCAAGATTCTGGTGATTTAGTGTTATGATTAAACATCCACACATGTCCAAAAGGAAATCTTTTATTTTGCAAAAAGAAAAAAAACCGTGCTCTGTGTTTGCAATTTGCAATCTGAATGGACGTGCTTAACCAGTGTTTGTATTTTCGTTAACTTTTGGTTTTAATCAATTTAATTTTCCAAAAAGAAAACAACTTTTGAACTTTGGCACATATCATTTCACCATTTCTCCATTTCGTCATTTCGCCATTTCGTGTGTTAAACACGCCCTCTTTTTCTAAGGTACGAAAACGTAGAATACGGCTTGAAAATTTAAACCGACCGCTGCTTAACTGTTAGAGCACTTGCCATCGAATTTTGAATTGACTTTAGTGGCGTTTATATTAGAGTTACAATCTAGATTCATTTATGCTTTGCAGAAAGAAGTGAGTGAAGTGACTGCAATATTAAGCTGTTCTTCAATTAAAAAGAAAATACCCCAGAGAAGAATTATGGAGAATAGCTCAATATTCTAGTCACTTCACTCAGTTTTTTCTCAAACTATAAATGAATCTACATTGTAACTCAAATATGAACGCCATTAAATTAAAATCAATTCAAAATTTGATGGTAAGTGCTAAATATAATTCAGCGCGGTCAGTTTCAATTTTCAAGGCGTATTCTATGTTTTCATACCTTAACAAAGATTCATTCTCGCCATTTGCAAACATAGAATAATTTTCTGTCACTGGATCGTCGCTAAAACGTCAAAATACACAGAACATTTACTCTTGGTTTTGATAATAACACTCGAAGTGACTGTACTCAAAGTGATACGAATCTTTTTACACCAACCTGTCGATAACGTTATAAACCTCGTGATCCTTAACATTATCGTCGCTCACATTACCTGCAAAACAACAGTTTTGGTTAATTTTGATAAACAGAAACTCAGTAATTCCAAAACTCGGGAAAAACGGACAGATAAATATTCTTACCTTCCATCTTTCGCTTTAACCACGTCCAGTCGTCGTCTCTTTGCCGTACTGAGCAAACTCCAACTTATTTTTTTAGATTTTACCGCATTCCCCATTCCCCATTCCCCATTCCCCATTCCCCATTCCCCATTCCCCATTCCCCATTCCATCTTTTAGTAACATCCCATTTATTTTGGTCAACGGCGAGACAAGCAAACGGCAAGAGAAACAATTATTTGCCCACTGGCGGCCGGTAATTTTGAAGACAAACTCGACACAAATGCGTTTTGTTGAATGAAAGCCGAGAATGTTGAGGACGAAAGAGACTCAACACGAAAATACTTCTGAATGACGGGGACAAAAAGAGGCACAAAATAAAATAAATATCCCGAAGACCAAGATATCTATGCAAGACTTCGGTGACCCGCTAATTGGAAATCACTGGACTGTAACAACATGTTGACAGTCGACAAAACGCAGTTTCTTGATCAGCAAAAATATTTCGAGGCTGATAATTTTCAACCTGTGACATAGATTCGAACAGAATTATTCTCAGCCTTACGGTTTAATTATAGCTTTTCTCAACTCTCTGGTGTTACGACCGAAGTCAGAATATTTTGTTGTGGACTGTCATTCGGTAAACATGTTTTAATTGAAGCGAGGCCGAGCAAGGCTCGGTTACATTTGAATTTAGCGCATGCTCAACAGGGAAAGTCGAGGCGGCTGGCAGAGGTCCCTTCCTCTTCCCGACTTATCTAGGAAAATCGAAGGGCCTCTGCTCGCAGGGTACTTGTAGTCCGGCAAACGCGGAGAAACAAGTCTGTCCTTCTATTTCTGAACGTTTCGTATTTCACGTAAAGTAATGGTTTTTCTTTCGATTCACTTTTTGCTATGCTATTACGCCGTAAGATTGCATTTTTCTTTTAAAACAAAAAAATAATGAGTGTTTCTGACATCACCGTTGAAGCTGTTGTTTTTATCGATTTAGTATTTAATATTCACAGAGAATTTGTGCATTCATTAGTAAATTCCACTTAGTCATTAGTATGCTCTGTATAGAGCATACTAATGAGGCTTCCAAACAAAGGAAAACAATGCCTGATTAGTATGCTCTGTAGAACCACTAATGAATGCAGAAATTCTCTGTAACTTTACCCCGCAATTTCCCTGTGCCTCAAAGCCCCCGCCACATTACATAATTTGGAATATAGAGCATCGAAATGCTAGACACTGATTGGCTGAGTGGGTGTGACCATGTTTTAATTCACGTTAAATGGACCCTGATTACCTTTTTGGATTTGACTGCAAATTGGGTAGGTTAACATGATGGAATATATTGGCGCCTGTTTACTAGGTGCCTTGAGACAAGACACGCGCATGATAAAATTGCGCAGTTGAATAGAAAATAAATCGTTCAATATTTCGCGGCGAAGTTCAAGTTAAATTATTATGATTATTATTTTAAACTTAAGGCCGCGGGTGAAAAGATGCTCATGAATAAATTTATAAGGCAAAATTTCGGTGGAGGTCTTACGCTAAAAAACGTTATATCTTGAACGCTTGGGAGTCCATTCCGTTGAAACTTAACAGCGAGATTTGGCAATGGTGGAAGTGCAACGAGATTGTGTTTGGCTTAACAGATTGCGCCTCTGCGCGATGCTATGAGCTCCCAAAGTTAAGATTTTGTAAAACGCGACTCCTTGCCCAAGTTTTCTCCTCGTGAAGAGGACAACACTTCTTGATTTCACCACTCACTGGTCAGTTAAAACTTCTATTGTGTCACAACAGAAGCCGATTATAGGATTTCGAGTTCCAATAAAAGTTGTAAGCTTTTAAATGAGCAAAATCGTCCTTGTTTAAATTTGAAGCCTTCAATATTTTGTTAAAAGGCCTGTTTGAAAAAAAAGGCTTCTGTTGTGACAATCTACAGAACACCTTGTTTGTCTGCCTGTTGTGTCAGTTCAGGAAATTCTATATCCACGCTGTATTCTTGGACACAAAATTGGTGATTTTAGGGCTTGCAAAGGCTCACCGAATAAACACGAATGTTTAAGGTAACATTATGCTAATTCTGGCAGCTATTGTTCACTGTCCAGTAAAGAACAATACGTTGCAATTTAGAGATTGCGAATATTTGGATTGAAGAATATAAGCGTTTCCGAAGCTCTATGTTAGCTATAAGGAGTATTTTTGCTATTTTTGTTTTGTTTTGTTGGAAAACTTCTAAAAAAGTTTCCATTAACGTTAAAGACTTTGAATTAACAGTGACATTAATAATGTAAATTTCTAAGACAATAAAATCATGCATATATACAGCTAATTGCGATAGGAAATAACAGCCAAGCAAATTACACTGTCAGATCTTAATAACATTTTTTTAAAAAAACATTTATGCACTACTGACAGTATAATACTTCAATTAATATTTTGTATGAATTGAGTTGATACAGGTAGATTAGTCACTGTAAAGTCCTTTTCAGCTTTCGCCGTTTCTCAGAGGAAGTCCATGAATGTTAGGATCATTATCAGCAACTGGCGAAAGTCCCCTGTGTAAATTTGTTAAATACAAATAGAAAAATTAGCAAAATTTAAATGTCTTAAGACTGTCGTATGTAACTCAAGTCATAAAAACCGTAGATCCGTTAAACTGCCCCTTTTATTTAAGATTCCTTAAAAGTGCCACTTTTAAGACTCCATAAAATTGGCACTTTCAAGAGTTCGCTAAATTGCCACTTTTAAGAGTCCTTAAAAGTGCAGCTTTAAGACTCCTTAAAATTACAACTTTAAGGGTCCTTAAAAGTGCCACTTTTAAGACTCCTTAAAAGCTCCATTGTTAAGACTCTATAAAATTGCCATTTTTTAAAATTATGTAAAATTGCCACTTTTAAGACTCCTTAAAGTGCCAATTTTAAGAGTCCCTAAAACTGCCACTTTTAAGGCTTCGTTAAATTGCCAATTTTAAGAGTCCTTAAAAGTGCCACTTTTAAGACCCATTAAAATTTGGGATCATTATCAGTAGCTGGCCAAAGTCCCCTTTGTAAACAGCACGCCTAATTTATTTCTATTTGGCTTTTGTCTTTTCTCATTTTTATGAGACAACGATAATGCAATTAGGTGTATAGATTAAATGAAAATTAACAAGTACAAGTGATATATAATTAAAACATAATTTTAAAATATATATTTATAATCCTTTTAGAAGTTTTCCGTATTTTATATTTCGAAAAAAAGCGAAGTAGAGCTAAACCAAAGCAAAACGCGAATTACTTTCGACATTCAATTGAAAACTGCTCTATCCGTATGCGGCAAATGAATCCAACCTAAGCAAACTAATCAACACATATCACACTTGCACTCCTTGCAAAAATACTTACTAGTATTGCATAATACCAAACATTACAAAAGAAACTATTTCTGTTCCACTGAACACGGGACTTTGTTTTCAGTGCGCGATAAAAATAAAAGCAGACCTTTATAATAAAAATAAAATAAAAGCAGACCTGTCATTTAATATAATGCTCGCACAGAGTGTCATCTGACTCACTAACTATTGGTAAGTGGCTGTTTTAACGTGCCCGTGCGTTCATATTTTTACCCAAAATCCCGTGTTGTAAAGACTTGCTCTTATTTTCTGAACCGAAGCACTGACGTGTCCATGTTGCATTCGACTTATCTGAAGATTTTGTTTTCAACAGGTAGGACGACTATATTTAATAACAGGACATTGAATTATACCCATTGTACAATGGCAGACAGATCCTTCTTTATAAAGTTTCTACTTTGTCTTCTTATCTTCGCTGTGGTATTAAGGCAACTTCAGATAAACGCAGTATTAAAGCAACTTGGAATAAAGCACATCTCAAGAGAGAACATCTCGGTCAATGCATCCACCATGATGAAACCTGAAAAGAAAAACGTCACTCAAGGCACAGAGAATCTAACGAAGCGCTCTCTTATTATATTCTAGTCCACGTATTTTGGTCGAGAGAAACTCGATGAGGAGTATGTTTGGAAGAACTGAGAATGCCCGATGCCGGTTGAGGTAACGATCAATCGCACAAGAGAACGTGAAGCAAATGCCTTCGTTGTCCATGCCAAAGATCAGCACGTGACCCCTCAAACACACTCCGTTCCTTGGATCCTGCTCACACAGGAAAATCCAGTCTACAAAAGGGCTCTTTCCAACGCCAATTTTATGTCTAAATTCTATCTATAATAGCTATCGTTTGGTTTCCAACTTTCCTGAAACGCGTTCCAAACTAAAATGCGTTTTTCCAAACTCCAAAATTCCGTCATAAAGCCCAATTTCGCACGGAATAAAACGCGATTTCCGCCAGAAATGTACGATACTCGACTGCAAACAAACCGTTAGTTCGAGTAATACCCTGTTAACACGACGAAATCACATTTGTTAACTGTTGTTGTAGTTAACCACGTTTATTCTGAACACAATTTTACAGTAAAAATCTACAGTTAAAATTGAGCGAAATGGATGGAGACAAAAAATGACCTGTAAAATTGCAGCATAGCAAAGGTATTCTCATCCAAAGGCCTTACAGCTGCAAATAAACTCTAGAAGAGTAACTCTAAAGCAAATGAATGATGCAGAAATTCTGTATCTTCGCCGGGTGACTTGAAGACGTTGGATGCAGAAATTCTGCACAACCTTATTTTTCGCGTTATTCATTACTGTACCGACAACAAATGGATGATGCAGAAATTCTGCATCTCCTTTTTTTGCGCTTAATTCTACAACAAATGAATGATGCAGAAATTCTGCATCTCAAATCGGTGGCTTGAAAACTGTGGATGCAGAAATTCTGCAAGACCCTTTTTCCGTTTAATTCACTACTTTATTAACAACAAATGAATGATGCAGAAATTCTGCATCTCAAATCGGTGGTTTGACAACTGCGGATGCAGAAATTCTGCATGACCTTATTTTCCGCTCAATTCACTACCTTATCTACAACAAATGAATGATGCAGAAATTCTGCATCTCAAATCCGTATCGGTGGCTTGAAAACTGTGGATGCAGAAATTCTGCATAACCTTTTTTCGCTTAATTCACTACCTTATCTACAACAAATGAATGATGCAGAAATTCTGCATCTCAAATCAGCGGCTTGAAAAATGTGGATGCAGAAATTCTGCATGACCTTATTTTCCGCTTAATTTACTACCTTATCTACAACAAATGAATGATGCAGAAATTCTGCATCTCAAATCTGTATCAGTGGCTTGAAAACTGTGGATGCAGAAATTCTGCATGACCTTTATTCCACTTAATTCACTATGATTTCTGCAACAAATGAATAATACAGAAATTCTGCATCTCAAATCAGTGGCTTCAAAAATTTGGATGCAGAAAATCTGTACAACCTTTTTTCCGCTTACAGCTGTAATTTAGTGCTGTCCTGACAACAAATGAATGATGTAGAAATTCTGCATCTCAACTAATATACTCATAACTGTAAGTGGCTTGCGAAATTTTGATCCAAAAAATTCTACACAATCTTACATGTATCTCCCGCTTAATTCGCTGTTGTACATGTATCCACACCAAATCAATGAAACAGAAATTCTGCAACTCAACCTAGTGGCTTGAAAAAATGGATGCAAAATATTTTGACACCTACACTGTAGGTAGACAAGTTACTTGGGCAGAAAAATGCAAAAATGCTGCCTTTCATACACGTAGAAACATGATTCGAGCTAGAGAAAGAAGTCAAAACAATGAGAATTTACATGTATAGATTATTAATTTTGAAGTAATTTCTGGAAAAATTTTACACCCTTTACTTCATAAAATCCAACAATAAAATTATTATAAGGAAAAAAATACTATTTGCTGCTTAATTATTGCCGATACAGGGTGTATGTATCTATTTGAGCCCTGATCAGCTAGGTGTATATTCATACAGCAGTAATGATTTTTGAAATAAAATGGAAGAAATCTGCTAAGTTCAGCAAATAGGTGACTTACACCCTGTATGGAAGTAGGCCTTACTGCATACATTTCATGCCTGTGTCACACAAATTCCCTTATCAGATCTAACTGTTTCACCATGGTCTGGCACAAATCATGAAGTAAAAGCAAATCCTTTCGCTGATTTATTTGTATTTCTTAGAATACACTGACGTAGTTCATATATACCTCACCACTGATCAAACCAAACGAGACTGTGCCCACACACCAGGAAGCACTGCATTAAGCCTCAGTAACATTTTTGGCCCAAAATGTACAGTTTCAGGAGCCCGATAGTATACGCTGTGACAGAAGAAAGAAAAGAGACAGACAATTAATGTATTATAATGAGGAGGTGGAGGAGAGGGCCAACCTTGGCCATTATGATACTTACAGGCTGTAAGCCATTTTTGCTTATAGTAGTTAGCTATTTCATGTGTTGTGGATTGGTAACCCCTTAAAGCCATTTAACTTGTCATCAAAGCACAAGATGACCAGGGAATGCATTGTGCCTAAATTTTCCTCACTGTTAACTTTATCCTGAGTCAAAGCATTACACCCCTACGTAGGGGATTGTTTGCCAGTGTATTTTTGTTTTGTTTTTGTCTGTTTGTTTTTTGTTATTTAGTGTTATTATTTTTTTGCCTGCTTTGAAACTGATGTTCAAGCTGCTTTTATTTTTTAATATTGTCAATATAGATATCATAAACAATGAACATATCCCATTCTGTAACATGGTGTCCTTGTATGACAACTATATGTGATGCAGTTGCACTGTTCACTAGGAATTTTACCCTTGGGTAATTTACAATGTATCATTGAGTAACTGCAACCGGGAAGTGAATCAAAACCCAAAGTAAACCCGACCCAAAGGATTTCCTCAAGGATGCCACAGCGGAAAAGGGCTAGTGTAATGTGCGGAACAATTCAGAACTTTAACATCCATCCCTCCTGACTCTTAAGCATTTATTTGAACTTTTGATGCTCGGGGCTTGCATAAAATTCCTGCCCCCTCCTCCCCCTTTGCCAAAAAAGTGTTCAAATGCCCCTCCCAAAGAACTATTAATTTTTTTTCAGTAGGAATTATTCATATTATTCTCAGGGTCTGCGAGTAAAAATGTTGCTCGCCTGTTCTGAATGTTCTAGACATCAGAGAGTGAATCAGAGTTGTATCTCCCAAAACAAAAGGAGTAAGGCATGGTTTGGTGGCGTGTTTCTTCACTCTTTATGTGACAAGGTCTTTCAAACCTGACCACCACGATAAACTGTAGCATGCTCATCAGTAAATAAATATATAAAAGCAATGAATAAAAATTATTGAATGAGGTTTTTGTGATCATACAGTGGAATAATCAAGGTCTCTGTAAGTGTTATCAGCCAAGGCCAAAACCGAGTATCACAATAACAAAATCTAATAACTGAAGGGGTGCCTGGAATAAAGTCCCAAGTGACTTCTGATTAACTGATAAATTCTCCTTTCAACCCTTTCCTTGTGTCTGTTTGTAAAATTAATCAAAGGGAGAATTTGACATTAGATTAGAGGTCACTTAGGGCCTTACCACACACACCCCCTCAATGTTTTAATATGCACTGTTTTTTTGTTTTTTTTTTTGCTGGGTGTAAATTTGGCACTCACCACCCATGCACTTGATATGGGCACAGGGAAAGGGAGGGAGGGGGATGGTATTCCAAGAGACCTCTGTACACTGAAGGTCATGTGATATTAACTTTCTCAATCTAGCAATCTACAGACTAGGGCAATTGCTCTTTGTCTTTCCATAAACCATGTATACATATACCTATGAAGAAGACGACATTAGAAAGAAACAGTTCTTGAGTAATAGCACATGACCTACATGTACATTGGAAAAAACAAACAAACAAACAAACATTCCAGCTACAAAATACAGGACGTCCATTGATCGGCGCATAATTATTATTAATGTTGAACAGAGTAAATTAAATCTTCATTTAAATAGATTGAAAGCAGACTCTTACCTTTCATTTACCATATTAGCATTTGAACAGGCCACACTCCTGTGCCTGAGCTACAAAAACTCAACTGGACGCTGACAACGAAGTTTGTGGAACGAACTCATCATAAGTCTGTCCTTGAATAAGACAAGCCAAAGTTGAATATTCGCTTCATATCGAATTGATACGAGCAGTGTCTTCGTCGAAATCCTCCTCCTCAGGATTGCTACCGTTGAAAATACGAATTTGGAAGAATTTCCGTTCGCGATTTCCACTCAGGCCGCCGAAATGGAAAGATTCCTAACGAATTTCCTCCCAACCTCAAGGGCAGCCTCGTTCCCAGGTTGCTCTCAGGTTTACAGGAAAGGTGATTGGACGTTTTGAATAGCAGAAGATGATTTGATTGGTTCAAGTATTTTATGGATGACACATTAATTTCCGTTTGAGAAGACGCGCCATTCGATTTTCTGTTGCCTCGTTCAATGTTGGTTCCTCGATTCGCTCACATTTTTGTCCTCTCGTTTAATTTGTCAAGAACATGGTGTTTTATAATTACATCGTTTTTGTTTTCTCTCGACGTACACGAGCGCGATTACATTTACCATAAAGGTCACTGTGTTAATCTGAGGGACGCTTCTTCATGGATGCCACGATTTGAATTCTTCAAACCAGCAGAACTCGTGAGAAAAACTGGCCTAATGGAGTGTTCTAAATGGTAGGTGTTTAAGTGTTTGATTCTTACTGCAGTATTTATACAACAGCGACATATTACAAACAGTTCAGCGGCGGTGTTTGCGTCTTCTCTGTTAGAATCGGTTAAATGGAATGTTCCCAAAGATCCCAGCGTAAATATGCCTGAACATAAGCTTGAGCTTATGTAGCTGGGTTGATTGATTAGCCATACGCTACAAGTAGTCCCTGAAAATCGCCGCCTGCGAGGAGACACAAGACACTGAAGGGAAGAGAGAAAATAAACTTTTTTTTAAATATTTGATTCACTTGGAATATTTACTGCCTACTCAAAACTAAACCTTAACAATATTAAAATCACAGAAAAGCAACCCTGTGTTGACTGCTACTCCAGTCACAGCCTGCCTACAACTCTATAAGAGTTTGACTGGGCTGACACATACAGCCAGTACTGTTTCAATGGTTTGTTTGGCAGAATTCTATTCCAAGTGAATTTTGCATTGGACATACAGTGTAGCAGTGAAAATAGGAAGCTTGCACAATGACAGCATCAAAAAATACTAGCTTTAATGAGCAAAAAAACAACTCTGCATGTGCATCACACTTTAAGGTACATTTCCTTCCTATCCTCAGCATAACTACATGTACAAAAACACGAAATTACCTAATGTGACCCTTTATGGAGGACTTGAATTCACAAGCAATTTAAATGCCACCCCTACAATTCCACTCCAGGAAAATACACCTACATTTGACAAGTGTAGCAAGTTAGAATCACTGCAATAATGTTTAAAAGATCACACAAACTCTTTATAACTGGTAACGTCTCCAGTGCTGCTGTTGTCGTGGTTGTGTAAACTCCCCAATAATGGTAAAGATGCACTGGCTATCAAATTACCTTGGAGGTGTGGTGTGCATGTAAGATTTTTGTCTTCTTTATTTTATCGTGGATGAAATGAAACAATCTGTAGTTATGTTTTTCTGTTTTAACTTCAGATCAAGATACAATAAATTATTGAGATATTTAAATTTCAAGTACTGAGTATAACTTAGAAAATGAATTAATAATGTCTCTCTTATATTGTTAACCTAAAACAGGCTAGAGAAGCATGCAAGATTACAATGTATACCAGGCTCTCTGCACCTCTGATGTGACAACAGATTTTACGAGGCCAGCATACACCAGTACATAGTACATAGTATAAGTATAAATAATATATTAAAACCCTCAGCACTTTTATTTAGGTACATGTTCAAAACTCACAGTGTATTATACTGATCGGGGGCCACTTGCATAAAACCTAATGTCTGGCATTAAAATAAAGAGTTTGACTGAGTCTTACATCAGACATTAGCTGTTTCATCCGATGTTAAAAGTCAGCACACACGAGGGGACTAGTCCCTGCGAGCAGTCCGGGGAACCAAAATTTGGTCCCTGCGACTAGTCCCACGAATTCAAACTGGTTTGAATTCATGGGACCAGTCCCAGGGACTAGCCCCACAAACTATGCTTGGTCTCTTTGTGTGAACTCTTCATGGGAAAAGTCCCTGCGACTGAATGAAAATATTTAGTTGGATCTTTTAATTTTGTTTTTCCAGTTGGCCTGGAGAATAATTTTTTCTCTGTATTGGGAGTCTTGATCAAACAGTCGCCTTTTTACTTCTGTATCAGCAATATAGGATACTAGAGAAAAAACTTTATTGAAATTACAAATGACAAACACCAATAGACTTATAGATGAACAGTGTGCGGTTTTATTGAGCCGAATTACTTTGATGTTTTGCGGTTAATTTACTAAATTTGGTTTTACTGTTGAGGACCGCTCCATTTTTCGTCTTCACATTTTGGCGAATTTCAGTAAGAGCGCCCTGAATTTTACCCTTTTGCTGTTAACAGGTCCCCACGTGTAAACCCTTCAAGGGACTTGTCCCCGCAACTAGTCCCATCGTGTAAACATTACAGGAGACTAGTTGCTGCAACAAGTCCCTGTGACTAGTCCCGTCGTGTGTGCTGACCTTAAGTTTTATGCAACTGGCCCCTGTATGTTACACTGTACATGTATCTTGGACTTTGAACTTAAATGGATATTTAGAAAGTAGTACATGTTTCATACATGTAAATCTTGTCAGTAAGATTAATGCTATTCCAGTTTCACCTTGTTTCATGGGGCTAGTTGCACAGATTTTGGCCACATTTGTATTTCTCTTATGGTTTGGGCTACCAAAAAAAAATATTGTTATAACCACATTTTGATATTTTCCTTAGAGCGGTTTACATTGATTTTTTTTTATCGTTATTATTATTGCAAAAGGCCGGGTTCATAATCTTTTCACATCTCTTTTCAACCTGCATAACATGTTGTTGCTAAGTTAGACTGTTTTATATCCATGTAAGCAGGTACAATCTTGTTTGCATGTTCTATTGTTTCCAAACTCCATGGATTTTGCCCCCTTTTACATGTTATGTAGAATAGTTTCAATCAAAGACAAAAAATTGGTTTTATCAACTGCATGTCATTTGATAATTAAATATAAATTATACTGTAGGTGACATTTTGAGCACTATCCCTTTTATTCATTTTATTCACGGGCACAGATCAACCTCATTCCCAAGGTCTCTCTTCTCCACCCTGGGAACAAGGTTGGGCCAGGGGCACAGTTTTTGCAACTTACATGTATCTGAGTTCAGTGAATCTAAGTATTTTAAGCCATTTAACAAATTGCAGAATTTTGCATCCTGTATTCACTGCTTAATAACTTTTTGCCAAATTTTATTCGTATAACCAAATGCAGAATTTCTGCATCTTAGCTCAGTGTAGTGAAATCGTATTTATTTTGCTGATTTTTGTTCATTTTAGCAGGTGCAGAATTTCTGCATCTTAGCTCAGTGCAGTGAATTTGAGTGTATTAAGCCACTGAACAAGATGCCGAATTTCTGCATCCCTTGGTATTCACTGCTTAATAAGTATAGTTATTGCTGAGTTGTATTCATTTTATCAAGCGCAGTATTTCTGCATCTTAGTTCAGTGCAATGAATTTGTATAGTTTTTTGCTGATTTTTGTTCATTTTAGCAGGTGCAGAATTTCTGCGTCTTAGCTCAGTGCAGTGAATTTGAGTGTATTAAGCCACTGAACAAAATGCAGAATTTCTGCATCCTGTTGGTATTCACCGCTTAATAAGTATAGTTTTTGCTGAGTTGTATTCATTTTGTCAAGTGCAGTATTTCTGCATCTTAGTTCAGTGCAGTGAATTTGTATAGTTTTTTGCTGATTTTTGTTCATTTTAGCAGGTGCAGAATTTCTGCATCTTAGCTCAGTGCAGTGAATTTGTATAGTTTGCAGAATTTCTGCAGCCACTGGTATTCAGTGCTTAATAAGTATAGTTTCTGATTTTGATTCATTTTACCAAATGCAGAATTTCTGCATCTCAGTTCAGTGCAGTGGATTTGAGTATTTTGTTTAGCCACTGAGCAAGATGCAGAATTTCTGCATCCTATTGGTATTCACTACTTATTAAGTGTCGTTTCTACTTATTTTTATTCATTTTATCAAATGCAGAATTTCTGCATCTCAACTCAGTGCAGTGTATTATTTAGCCACTGAACAAGATGCAGAATTTCTGCATCCTATTTGTAAGAGCAGAACTGTAAGGCACACTTTATACTGAATGGAAAATTGTGTTGTTCAATTATAAGCATTCTTTACTGAGCCAGTTTGGTTGTTGTTGAGAATATACGATTTACAATGAATACGGTAGAGGCGTCGAGGAATATCCCCATTCTCAACGGAAAATAGTAAGAAAATCGTAAGTTTGGAAAAATGCATTTTAGTTTGGAACGCGTTCTGATCCCAGTTATTGTATGCCTGACTTAACACCACAAGTTCCCTTCAAAGGAAAAACGGGTTTGATATTTGCAGCATTTTCCAATTGCGAGCCAGTACGGACTGAATACATGAGATCAGCTAATGAAGTTTGTGCAGGTTGATTCTTACGGTGGTTGCCTTAGGAACAAAAGTGAACTGGTGGGTAGGTATGGAACAGCAAATGGCAAAAACTTTAAACAGCTTAAAACTAAAATGGTCAGGAAGTACAAGTTTACTCTAGTGTTTTTCAACCAGGACTGCGAACATTTTGTGGATGATCAACTAAGCCATGCACTAAGCGCTGGATCAGTGCCTGCTGTCATGAGTACAGACAAACTGGATGAGTTCTAGCCTGGTAATTTCCGAAATTCCGTCATCAAAGTCCGCGATTTCAAGAATCCGAGTCTTTTGGCCGAGAACTTGAAGCGCCTTAGCAACAACGAGACCGAGTATAAAAAATATATGGAGTGGAAGTGGAAAGGATTTGGTAATTACCGTATTTACTCGAGTAAGCGCAGCGGCGCTCTTTAAATTTTTAGTGTTTCAGATGCGGCGCTTATTCGGGAGCGGCGCTTATTTGAGGGCGGCGCTCTTTAAAAAATCATAATATTTGTAAACGATAACAAGCAAATGTTAACAAAGAAAAAATAACGAAATATACCCACTTCGAATTGAAAAACATGACAATACAGGAGAATAAATTTCGGAGGCTGGTTTAGATTGACTTGTACCGTACTTGTTTATTAGTTTGGCTCCTCCAACACGGATTCAGTCTGATGATGCTTCGATTAGACGCCGCATTGTTGTGAATGAATGCGGCGCTTATTCGAGGGCGACGCTCTTTAATATTTTTGCTCTCATGTGCGGCGCTTAATTAAGGGCGGCGCCTAATCGGGGGCGGCGCTTAATCGAGTAAATACGGTATACTGGAACTGTAATCGGAAATCACTGGAAGCCAAAGTACCCAATATACTGTCAGATCTGTGTAGCGCTTTTAGAAGGGCGGATACACAAACATGGCCTCGAGACCATCACTTGCAAAGGCAGGGCTTATGAAGATTGGGGTATCACACCTGGAGCATAGCTAGATTAATTTAATTAATTGAATTCCCAATCTCGATTATTGAATTTCTAGCTTTCTGATCGATTGGCTCACCACACACAGGTTATCAGCGAAAATCCTGTTATTTTGGTGAAAATGCATTTTCTCCTTACTGTTGTCCATACATTTCTTATGGAACTAGTAAGAAGAATTCGTCTAAATATCAAGACATCTTCTCCTTGGTGATCACTTTCTTTATTCTGGTCACCTGATTGTTTGAACAAGTAGTAATGACGGTAAATAGAAATTGCATTTTCGTCACTGTTGGGGCTTAAAGGGTTAAAAGGTTTTGCCCCGAGGCAAAAAGTTTGCATGAGAAAATACACACAAACAAAAACAAAAAAATAGGCAACGGATCACCTAAAATGAGGATTTAATAATAAAAGTCACTTATTCCACTCGTGCTTGTTGAATAGGAGGCAACTATAACCAAGTCGGCGCCTTTCGCCTTGTTGCATATCCAACGCGCACTGGAATAATTATTTCTCGATCACTTTTCTGTCTCGTTGTTTTAAGCTTTTTGATACGAATTCGTCCATAGCCGAGAGGATGAAATGTTTAGTGTCGTGTCTAAGCCGTAAATATAAACAATAACAATACCACATAAATGATGACCAACAATCATCTGCATACTGTATTGGGTGGACTGGACTGGACTGGACTGGACTGGACTGGACTGGACTGGACTGGACTGGACTGGACTGGACTGGACTGGACTGGACTGGACTGGACTGGACTGGATTGGACTGGACCACAGGGTCCAGAGGAGTTACATTTGTACGCAAGAATTATCCTTCGTACATCTTACCTTGTAAAATACATAACCTCGTGATTTTGATCAATAAATTTGCCCAATGCAAGCTTTGTGAATCCAATTCAAACGGGTTTCTTCTCGTTCCATACGCTGTATTTCTCGATCTCGATCTTTGCGTTCGCACGCCATATCGTCCGCCATATTGAAATATGCTATTAACCGCAGACCATTCTTCCGCGGTCGCCTAACACGTTGCCCGAAGGGTAACGACTTTTCTTCGGAAAGCGAAGCTTTCCGAACGAGGCACGAAGTGCCGTGTAATTCGATCTCGGTGATCCTAAGAGCCCACAGTAATTTGACCTGCCGTAAAAATATAGGTAACGCGAGTAACGCAAGTTCGCAGCAAATTATGTCGGTTGTCTTTCGCAAGGAAAACTAAACGTTCTGCTCGAACTTCGCTCCTCTGCGCCCTGTGGACTGGACTAGTAAAACGCGGACTAGTAAAACGAGGACTAGTAAATCGCGGACTAGTAAATCCCGTTTTTCAATCCATGTCCTAAAGGGTCGGACACCGACGTCGAAAAAAATTTCTTCTTCAGGGAGTTCTTCTGTTGTTCACTCATCCTGAAGAAGTTCTTCTCTTCGACGTGAAGGAATGAGAAGTCATTGGTCAGTCTGTACTCTCCTCGACCGATGACTGCCAGAAATCTTTCTTAATCTTGCCTCTTTAATTTTATTCTTTTCTGAACTGGTTTAAAACCAAGAAGTGCTCTCCTAATCTCTCAACAATTGCAAATGTAAACATGCCCATTATAGAACGCAGGTCAAAAAGTTGGAACAAGGAAGCGAAAAGGTGGCAGCAAGAAACCGTCACTAGAAAACTGAGGGAAGACACGTCGTTCGCAGTCGGGTCTTGCAGCCTTCATTCATGCCCTTCTCCAATACGATTTCATCAGGTCATGCTGTTCCTGAAACGTTTGACCAAGGAGGAAAGACCGCTTGTTCGTAATCGGGTACTGCAGCCTTCATTCGCGCCTGTGTCGAACGCGATATCACCGTATCCTCCTGTACCTGGAACGTACGTCTCTGACCGAAACACCACATCTATTCTTGGCCGTTCATCTCGCCCTATTCTCAGATCCAGCCTGGTCATGGTTTTATCGCCTCAGAAAGACCACATCTTATCCCTAATTACCCTTGTCCACAAAGAGAAAGCCAGCAAGTCAAGGAAAACGCACAGCCCACGTAACCTCAGCGTCCAAAGCCCCCACCAGGAATCTTGGTCTTCGCCAGACTCGCACTTCTGGACAGCAAGGTCACTCGATGTTATGGCTGTGGCAATTCCTTGAAACCAGAAGGGACCACTCCACACCCGCCTGATGACCTTCAGTGTTAAGACTGAGTCCACCAGAGGACCAGGCAGGGGTGATACATGCTATCTCTCCGATTTAGATGAAACTTGGCCAGATTAAAGGACTTATCCAAAAACACTAAAAGACAAAGGGTGTCAGCCTTGCGACTTTTCCCTCGGGAGTTAGACCACCCCCCCCCCCCTGGTTTTTTGCCCCAAATCCAAAAAATTCCACCAAAATAAGCATCAAAATTAAACATCGCTCCTGGTTACAGAATACAATGAGTTTTATTTGTGTTTAACGCGAATAAAGACTGGACCTGTGTTAGCTTACATCCGCAGTTTCAAGTGATTTGGAGTGACAGGTGCCAATCAAGAGCTTTCAATGCCTACCCATGTCACGAAAGATTTAGTAACGAGGCAAAATACCTCAACTTCTGATCTAAATATCGCCAAAATGCAACCTTCTTTTTCAAAACGACTTTTACCACAGTTTAGAACCATCCTTGACCTGATAAAATCGCAAATAAAATTTTTGGCATCTGCTACGTTTTGCGACAAAAGCCGTTTGAGCAGTGTGACTAGAGGCCGGTTCCAACAAAGAGAGAAGGGGCAAATCTAAGAAAGTATACAATAACAGAGGTAGTTTACGAACGTACTTTCTCAGTTAATGAGATACAAAATATCCCTAAATACTAGTTATAGTAATTAAAACTGGCTGGAGGCAATATTCATTGCAATACACCTCAAAGTACCCAGGAAAGTAACCCGGGGGGGGGGGGGACTCCCATATGAAAGTGACGGGGATGCTCGTCGGAAAATTAGAAT
The DNA here is from genome assembly GCA_964030785.1 of Siderastrea siderea. Taxonomy (NCBI): domain Eukaryota; kingdom Metazoa; phylum Cnidaria; class Anthozoa; order Scleractinia; family Rhizangiidae; genus Siderastrea; species Siderastrea siderea. The sequence continues at coordinate 26,035,168 of OZ034970.1, read as the reverse complement.
TAAACCCCTAAAGGAGACCAATCTGGGCGTGGTTCAGGCGTTATTTGACCCCTAAACGAGACCATGCTAAAACAGACAACCAAATAAGAGCTTCAGTGATTTTAAATGCTCTAAAGATTGACGCTAAAGATTGACTTCGTTTGGTTTTTTCATGTAGATATTTTTTTACTCACACCCTAAGCGATACCTGAATGGGTAAAAATATTGGCTTTCCTTCCTAAAAACCCTAAGCGAGACCAAAATCTGCAATTTACAACCCTAAGCGAGACGACGAGCATCCCCGTCACTTTCATATGGGAGTCTCCCCCCCGGGGAAAGTAATAGTAATAACACCGAATTTTACTCTTACAGTCTGAATATAGGAATGAACAGTCATATTATTTGAATTCTAAAGCATTGATGTGTTACATACAAATTTTCCTGGCCACTGTCTTGTTGTTTAGATCGCTCTTGATACCCTGCTAAATTATCACAGCTCGCTTACTTGACGTTTCAGTTAGTTCTTGTCAACACTGACTTCACACGATGTATGTAAATACATCAATCGTAAGTCGCATTCATCCCTGACATCATTGTTTGTCCTGATAAACAGACTCCTGAGCTCACATTTGGGATTATCCATTCCATTTTGGTTCAATCAAGCGTTAAATTTTTTATTTACCTGCATAGGAAAGCAAGTACACACAGAGGATATCGAGACTGTCGAGACTGAATGCGTGGGAACATGAGCCCAGGACCCTTGTCAGCAGCAAATACAATTACCAAAGGTTGTTATCGTTTTTAACTAACCTCAAGTCAAAAAACGTAAAAAAGACACTGAAGTTTCGTGAAAACTATGTTTTACTGTTCATTAAACATGGAGATTTGTCTTCCAGTTTAGTGCAAAAATAATTCATTCGTACATGTATCGGTTATGCGTGACACTTGATCTGGTTACGTGATGATGTAACTTGCAGCATTGCGTTACAGATAGAGTCCTGAACTGACACATTGGCTTATCCATTCAATTTAGGGTCTCACAGACGTTAAATTATTGATTTAGCTGCATCAGCATGCAAGCAAACTCCACAGATTTTCGAAAACTGCAAGCGTATATGTAAATACTTGACTGAACTTTGGTCAGCCGTAGTTACACTGAATTGCTGTAAACAAGTACAGGCGGGAATGGACCCCCATTTTTCGAACCTCCTAGGGAAACGAAAATTGGTTCGAAAAACTGGGAGTTCGAAAAATCAAAGGTGGCACGAAATCACGCTTGATTTACGAGGTATTGTTTTATAACAATCGGGAAAGGAAACAGAAATACCATGGCACTCTTGTTAAGTTTTTAGTTTCCATTTAAACGGTCACACGTTAGGATTTCACTCAAGACTCAAAGTTGGAACCACCTTGTACACATTACAAACAGTACCCACAGGAAAGCCAGGCCAAATGAGTGGCCATTCAAATGAAAGGCACTGAGCAGTACTTTCCTTGATACTGTTTACTGCGTTATGGAAGGTGGTTCTACCTTTTGTGTCGCTGAGACGTGCGATCATTTAAATATAAGCTACTGAGTAATACTTTAAAAGTTTCGTACGGGCTGGAGAAATCGAAGGTAAATTTTTTTCCATGGGAGGCAAGAATTGGCTCAATATATCGAGAGTTTCGAAAATCGAGGGTTAAAAAAAATGAGGGATAACATTAAAGTGTTTGACTTAAGCAAATCCAAGGGAAACATGCCATGGTTCGAAAAATCGGGAGGTTCGAAAAATCGAGGGTTTGAAAAATCGGAATTCCATTGTAAATCAGAGGTAAGAATCGACTCCACTGGAAGCAGGAAAGATTAATATGTTAAAAGATAATGATAAAAGTCATGATGATAATAATGATAATATGAATAATTCGCCTTTCCGTTCAATTTCGTGTGGTAAACTCGAATTCTAGGAAATGTAATCTAGCTGTACAGCAAATACAGCAAAGAACAGGGCGAGGACGTGATTAGAGAACGTAACGTCTCAGGGACACCCAACGAGAAAATTTTAGCAAAATACTTGAAATATCATTTTCTGCTTTCTTAGATTGTTTTAAGGGCTTTTTAAAGGCATATTTGTGTCAGCTAATATAGATTGACCTGTTTAACATTCTTAGCTGAAAAATTAGGCCGCAGAAACAAAATCCTATCCGCCGAGTTTCCGAGCTGCTGAAAGCTCTCCGAAAATGCTAGCTAGCCTAATTTTGCACTCTAAACGACATATTTGTCCTTCCGAAAACAACAGGAACTAATAAGTCCTGTTGTTGCTAAAGTCTTAGGTGATGTTTCGCTAAAGAAATCTCTAGCTTTCATTGTAGTTAATGCGTCAGTCAATTCCAGCTGCGCGCATCCCCCCCCCCCTCGGGCATTTGCGGGACATTCGCGCGCCTTGTCAATCCCAGAGATAGGGCATTAGCAAATTTGGTGCGGCCTGAGGGTCGGGCATTTGCCTACTCTGGGGCTACCCCCGGCTTTTGACACGCACGTGGTTTCCGACTCGAATTCCAAACATGAGAATTTGATCGGAAAGGACTCGCAGATTTGCTCGTCTGTTAAAGTTGAGGACTGGACAAACTTGAGGAGGCACTCTCGATTTTGTGTATTTCTTCATTGCTTACCGAGGCACGACTTGAGCTACCCGGAACGATCAACGTGAATCGACGTACGTATCTTCAGTGATCAAGGATTTTATAATTAAAAATTAGTCGCGATGATTCTAAAACTATCATGATCGATTATTAAATTCTAAACATGTTTACAGGGATTGCCATTTACTTTTGAGTGGTATTAAAATATTTACAACAGATGACTTTTATACAACAGACTATTTTATAACGTCAAGATGTTTTTATCAGCGAACTGTTTAAAATAAAATAAATAGCAATAAAATGAGAAATTAACAACTATCATGTAGTGTTGTCTTCAGTAGAAGCCATTATCATTAGTTGCTGACGGAGAAGCAGACCTACAGAAATCAGAAAAAATGCTAAAAATAGCACTATTGACCACTATTGTGCAAATGAAAACTGCTGCAATGTTGATTGGAGACGTACGATCCCAGGGGCGGGGCATTTGCCCTCTTCCTCCGTCCCACCGTGAGGCATTTGGCAGCTTAAGTGTCCCCACCCCCGGAAATTTGCCACCCAACAAAAAAATGGTAATGCCTGGGGGTTAACCCAGGGGCGGGGGAGGGGGAGCTGGAATTGACCGATGAGGCTTTGCCCAGATATATCATACTCCGATTGCACACTGATAGTTGTGAATGCCTGTTGTTATCTTTGGCGGAGTGTTGTCTTTGTTAGAGGGGTTGGGAATGAGAAGCTGTACCTTTCTGAAGTTTATATGGAGTGTTGCCCCTAGAGATCCGAAAACCTGGTGTGACTCTGTTTGAGACAAAAAAAAGTCTCAAATGCCCCACCTGCTTACGACAACTATATTGGTGAAATGTATTCCCTTTCTAATACGGGAAGGCCTATTCTAAACTTTGACATGTGGAAGGCCTATATAATGTTCATTTGTGGGAGTAGTACCCCCTCTTATTCAACCAACGGTTCCTTTCGGGGAATATCTGTTCGGAAGGCCTAACCTCCTGAGATATTCGGATTTAACTGCAATGAAAGATAGAGATTTCTTTAGGGAAACATCACCTTAAACTTTTAGCAACAACAGGACTTATTAGTTTCTGTTGTTTTCGGAAGGACAAATATGTCGTTTAGAGTGCAAATGAAGGACAGCTAGCATTTTCGGAGAGCTTTCAGCAGCTCGGAAACTCGGCGGATAGGATTCGCTTTCTGCGGCCTAATTTTTCAGCTAAGAATGTCAAACAGGTCAATCTGTATAAGCTGACACAAATATGTCTTTAAAAGGCCCTTAAACAACCTAGGAAAGCAGAAAATGATATTTCAATTATTTTGCTAAAATTTTCTCGTTGGGTGTCCCTGAGACGTTACGTTCTCTAATCACGTCCTCGCCCCGTTCTTTGCTGTATTTGCTGTACAGCTAGATTTCATTTCCTAGAATTCATTTACCACACGAAATTGGATGGAAAGGCGAATTATTCATATTATCATTATTTTTTAACAAATTGATCTTTTCTGTTTCTAGTGCAGTCGATTGTTACCTCTGATTTATTTGTTTCTAGCAATTCAGTGTAACTACGGCTGACCAAAGTTCAGTCAAGTATTTACATATAGGCTTGCAGTTTTCGAAAATCTGTGGAGTTTGCTTGCATGCTGATGCAGCTAAATCAATAATTTAACGTCTGTGAGACCCTACATCGAATGGATAAGCCAGTGTGTCAGTTCAGGACTCTATCTGTAACGCTATGCTGCAAGTTACATCATCACGTAACCAGATCAAGTGTCACGCATAACCGATACATGTACACAATTTATGTAATGAATTATCTTTACACTAAACTGGAAGACAAATCTCTATGTTTAATGGACAGTAAAACATAGTTTTCACTAAACGTCAGTGTGTTTTTTTTAACGTTTCTTAACTTGAGATTTGTCAAAAACGATAACAACCTTTGGTAATTGTATTTGCCGCTGACAAGGGTCCTGGGCTCATGTTCCCACGCATTCACTTTCGACAGTCTCGATATCCTCTGCGTGTACTTGCTTTCCTATACAGGTAAATCAAAAATTTAACGCTTGATTGAACCAAAATGGAATGGATAATCCAAATGTGAGCTCAGGAGTCTATTTATCAGGACAAGCAATGATGTCAGGGATGAATGCGACTTACGATTGATGTTTTTACATACATCGTGTGAAGTCAGTGTTGACAAGAACTAACTGAAACGTCGAGTAAGCGAGCTGTGATAATTTAGCAAGGTATCAAGAGCGATCTAAACAGCAAGACAGTGGCCAGGAAAATTCGTATGTAACACATCGATGCTTTAGAATTCAAATAATGTGACTGTTCATTCCTATATTCAGACTGTAAGAGTAAAATTCGGTGTTATTACTATTACTTTCTTGGGTACTTTGAGGTGTATTGCAATGAATATTGCCTCCAGCGCAGTTTTAACTACTATAACTAGTATTTAGGGATATTTTGTATCTCATTAACTGAGAAATTACGTTCGTAAACTGCCTCTGTTACTGTATACTTTCTTAGATTTGCCCCTTCTCTCTTTGTTGGAACCGGCCTCTAGTCACACTGCTCAAACGGCTTTTGTCGCAAAAACGTAACAGATGCCAGAAATTTTATTTGCGATTTTATCAGGTCAAGGACGGTTCTGAACTGTGGTAAAAGTCGTTTTGAAAAAGAAGGTTGCATTTTGGCGATATTTAGATCAGAAGTTGAGGTATTTTGCCTCATTGCTAAATCTTTCGTGAGATGGGTAGGCTTTGAAAGCTCTTGATTGGCACCTGTCACCCCAAATCACTTGAAACTGCGGATGTAAGCTAACACAGGTCCAGTCTTTATTCACTTTAAACACAAGTAAAATTCCTTGTATTCTGTAACCAGGAGCGATGTTTAATTTTGATGCTTATTTTGGTGGAATTTTTTGGATTTGGGGCAAAAAACCAGGGGGGGTGGTCTAACTCCCAAGGGAAAGGTCGCAAAGCCGACACACTTTGTCTTTTAGAGTCTTGGGATAAGTTCTTTAATCTGGCCAAGTTTTATCCAAATCGGAGAGATAGCATGTATCACTCCTGCCTGGTCCTCTGGTGGACTCAGTCTTAACCATAATACTTCGCCAACAGTATTACAAGGAGGGTCGGCAACACACGTCACCTGATATTTCCTCTGTATACTACCATGTAAACCCTTACTGCATCAGAGTAACCTTCCCCTCCTTCCAACCAAATTTATGCCAAATACCATCCGATCTACAGCCATTTCTTCTCCCTGAACACAAGCAAATCATTGTCGAAGGGCTCGCTGTTAACTTCTAGTTGGACTGTGATCTGTAAGATCATGACACTATATTATGTTCCTGTTGACGTTTATATAGTTTGTGGAAGCGTCTGACATTGAACCCTATTAATCCTTTATTATTATTGACGACGCATAACTCTTCAGAGATCTGTGCAGTGTCTCGGATTGGTTGTATACTGCAAAAAAGTCTAAACTAAGTTGTGTTACAGTACCGAACTTGTAGGCTAGATTCTCCGAATTTTCTCTCGCAGGGATAAATTAAGCATGTGACATTTGTTTAAAGTGTTACTTTATCTCCTTGCCATTACCGCCAATTATTCCAGGTTATGGAACCACAAATGGCATTAGAAATCTTGATGTAAAGTAATGTCTTAGGTATATTCGTTCACCTTAGTTTGGGGGTTGTTCTTCTCGATCGTGAAATTGGCATTCAACTAATTACACTTTTTAGCAAGTTATATAGATCAGGTTGTTGTAAGTCAGAATTTCAATCAACAAGTATTAGAAGGATGGAGTGTTGTTTATGGCAAACACCCCGATTTACAAATTTTGCTTTACAGCATTGCATTTATAGGATGAAATACCATGTAGGATTATTGGTACTGGCTCTAAGAATCGTTAACGTTGTGTAGTTCATTTTTTTGTTACTGTTTTAAAGATCACTTTAAATCAGAAAAGATGAGTCAAGATAAGATGCACTGCAAAAAATTAATTTTTATTGATTTAAAATGTAGCAACATTTGTTTGTAGCAATGTGTTTATAGGGTGAGATGACATGCCGGGTCTGGCTCTTAGTATTATTGTATATATTTCTGTTCACGGTAGTTTTGAGGTTGTTGTTCTCGATCGTGAAAATCGAAAATTTCAACTAATTACATTTTCTAGCAAGTTATAGATCAGGTTGCTGTAAATCAGAATTTATTGTATATGTTTCTGTTAGAAATCATGATAACTTGATTACCAAGTCACTTGGCAAGTTCTTTAAACGAGAGATTATCGTTTAAATAAAGAGGAATATTTTGTTGCGTTTTACTAGTCCGCGTTTTACTAGTCCGCGTTTTACTAGTCCTCATTTTACTAGTCCGTGTTTTACTAGTCCAGTTCAGTCCAGTCCAGTCCAATTCACGAAATACAGTATGCCATGCATGGTTTAGCTCGCAACAAAATCCAGCAACAACAACAACAACCAACCAACCATTTTATTTTGCCAAATTAAATCCAGCTGCGAGCGTTGAAAACCACTATCAAGATAAAATTCCCTTTCACTCTGTGATTGGCTTAAACGATGCAGTTACTAAATTGGATTTTCTAAAATTTTAATTATCTCAATGTTAGCGTCCATAGGTCTCCAGCTGAACAACATTTTCTGCCTATACGAATTTTTTCTGTACTTTGCATACGTGATTGTGTCTTTAAAACAAACATATCTTCTAGCCTTTTAGGCCTGCAATCGATGTTTAACTCCTAAAAACTGGCTTTAAAAAACTGGTATTACTGGACCCGCCGTTGTCATATTGGAAACAGCCGGGTGTACGTCATTGTGTAAGTCTATTGTAATGTAGCAGATATTGCACTGACGCCACTAGCAATGTCAGTGATTTTAAAACATAATTGACATGTTTCAATGCTTGTAAACAGGGAGACAAATTCACTCCCCGTGCAAAATATGGACACGACGGCCACTGCTTGAGCTAACCTCAAGGAACCTCTCACTTAAGAATCAGTTCAAACTACATAAGAGAATCGGTTTAAAGTTCATAACCACGCTTTTAGTGAAATAGAGCTTCGTCTGACTTAAGGTGAGCTGATCACACGTAAGCAAATCATGTCTAAGATAGGAATGCTGGACTCAACTAATTCTGCACGCTTAACAAACCTGCTTGTTTATCTGAAATGATTTTTCCAAGGTTGACGTTTAGACATGGTTTAAGTAGACCCATGACTTCACTGCTATGGGTTGACCCGGCCCATGACTGACTGTTTTCATTTTCTGCTCCCATTCTGTTTCCCACATTTTAATTATCTGGGTCGACGAGTATGTTTCTTGCAAAAACAATCATCTAGGATTGTTTGTGGTGAAGCCAACGAAATGTTTGCCTCCTTTTTTCTCGGTTTGTTTAGCCCTCACACATTCAGTGACAGTAATTTATAGATCACGATTTCAAATAAATGGTTGATTTTGAAGTTCCCTCGAGCGAACAGTAATAGAAAGCTGAGTACAGGAATCGAAAATCTTTTGACTAGTTTATTCTTGACCATAATGTCTTGTTACACACTAATTTACAAACAGGGATACGAGGGTGCACAGTAAACAACAGAACATGTTAAATTCAAAGTAACTTTAACCTATCTGTTGCCGCGCTATTCGAATTTAAATTATCTTTGTTTTTGCGTCCCCCTGTGTTTTTTCATTAGTATTCTGTTGGACGTGTAAGCGTTGTTTTAGATTTCGTTGTGTCATTTTGAATTTTAGTCGTTAGCGTATCTTGTTCTTTCCTGATCGCGTCGCGTCGCGTCGTCGTGTTTTCTGTCTGCCTGGAGTGTCACCGATAAGGTTAGTTCGTGTTCGTCCGTCGTTTGTAATTCGTTCGTACCCGTTCTTCTTCTTATTATTCTTATTTTTTTTTCTAGAACTGTCACTGTTATGCTGGGTCGGGGCGTTTTTTCATGTCTCCCGAACAGCATCTTATTGTGCACGTATCTTATCGTGATCTTCGTTTGGAAATAAAATTGGTAGTGCACGCTGTTTAATTTAGCGGCTACACTAAGTGTTTGTACCGTACTGTAGACTGAAACTAACTTTGCATAGTGGCCGGCAAGACATATATAGTTTTGTTTGGTGTATGATTACTGAGGGAATAAATGTCGAAATTACTAGGTTCTGCTTAACTGTCCACTAATGGTTCATATAAAGATGAATTAGCTGTCTCTGGTCCACGGTACACAGATCCTTCAGTGGTGAGCTTGTCGACGTTGAACTGAAAAGACACTTGTTTTCTTCTCCTTACTTGCTGCTTTAAGTACAGGATATAACTTTTTTCGGATGTTGTCCACTTCTTTGGAAAAATCCTCCCTTTATCTCGACTCTTTCGGCAGGTTTTTTTTTTATTATTAACGATTTAACGAAATCTTTGTCGTAATAGCGGGACAGCTTAGTGTTTTATAATTCTGTGGAGCCCGTCGAAGAGGATTTGAGACATCACTGGCTGGAGTTTTTAAGGTGGTTCGCGGGAACTTCCTTATTGATTCTTGTGTGTCGTCGATTGATCGGCATACGTTAATATATATATATATATTGAAGGAAAGCGAGGACAGACAACTTCTGACGACTAAAAAGTTAAAAAATTTAATAAAAAATAAAAACGTTTCGGTCTTAGACCTTCATTTAATTCCATGCAGTGAGGCTTGGACTGTGAATCTTTCATCCTCCTGACGATATATATATATATATATATATATATATATATATATATATATATATATATATATATATATATATATATATATATATATATATGTAATTCAGGTGATTTTCACCAGTGAAGCCAAGAGAGTGCTCTACCGTAAAGGAGCTGATATACCAGTAGATGGACAACTCAATGAGGGCACATGGATTTTAATACAAATCTGTTTCGTAGACCAACACGGAGTTGGTCCACTCATCAGTTAACCTCCATATACACTGAAGTATCGTTAAGGTTTACATCAGCAATATGTTCGCGTGACAAGAAACCGTTTTTTTAAAAAGCCGCAGATTTAAATTTTAAGCGCGCGCGTAAGGAACCGTAGAAATTTAAAAATTATACTTGCGCGCGCGTAAATGTCCGCTCGATGTCTGACTAATTATTGTACTTAAGAATGAGCAAATACCTGTGGCAAATACCAGCAAATACGGTATATATATATATATATATATATATATATATATATATATATATATATATATATACCGAGGAATTTGATGTTTTCTCTTCTGCTATAAAATTCTAGCTTAATGTGTCGACGCCAAATCTAGTCTAGCTCGGTTTGAAGGCGCTTCTTATAATAAGTCGATGCTGCAGATGGTTTGCTTTGACTTCAAACTTGCCATCTCCGTCTTCATGTCCTCAATTTCTAATTGAGCATTTTCAAGGCTTGTTTGTAAGCTTTTATTTTCCTCTTGTGATTAGTTGAGTAGTAAGGTGGGACACTTTGGTAAAATGAATCAAAAAGACCCACCCCCCTAACTTTTTAAACCAATCAGGTACTAGTGCCAATCCTTTTTATCATGTGATCACGGTCATGAGAATGGACCAATGAGAGAAGAGGTCAAAGGTCAACCGGAAGTGGGGGGTCAAAGGTCATTTCCGGTCCAAAGGTCAACCGGAAGTGATTTGGGAAACTGCTGACCAGTTGTAGCCGATGTGGCGGGCTCAGATAATTTGGGTTGACGCAATAACAAGACAGAGAGTTGAAGTTAAAAACAAGTTTAATGATCATCAACAACTTTTTTAAAATAGTGTAGGGGGGGGCGCTTTAGGTCATGGCGGCGAGGAGGAAACATCAACAATATCAACTAAGTGGTGAGCGGACTGTCCCAATTGGACTATGCAGTCAGTTTACCATTCATGCCTGTAGAGGAATTAACTGCTTCATTGTCTCAAACAAGAAAGCTATTTGTTTTCCCAATGGATTTAGTCTCCTACCCAAGACCTGGTGTGTACTGGAAGACGGAAGTCACCGAAGTTGTCCGTTGCAAATAGGTGTCGATGTGGTCAGTGCAGAAATGGAATAACAAGACTGCCGCTTCCGCTGTGTCGTACCTGCATGGAAACGGATTTGTTTCAAAAAGCAGCGCCGTGTAACATATTGGGAGAAGAACAAAGTCATCAGGATAACAAATGATTTTTCTGCCAACTTTGGAAGAAGCACATGCAATTGTCCATCAGATGGACTACCTCGATGTCAACGAGCCGTTACAGTCAGCACATCGTTGGACTGTGGAAAAAAGAAATACAGAGAGTGAGTAAAAATAAATCAAATAGTCTTTCGGGTAGAAAATGATTTTTTCACAACAACGCGGGGAATGGGAAAACATTGGCGGCCAGAGCGAAGACACCATGGTAGAGGTCAAAGGTCAAGTTGGGTTAGGGTTAAGGGTTTGAGGATGCAACCGGTGCGTTAAGCTCTTCGCTGTTTTCAAAAAAAAAAAAAGCCGCTCGCTTTCTTCCCGGAGAAAATGCGAGTTGTCATCTCGCTTGTCTCACCGCGTTACAGTCAGCACATCCTTGGATTGTGGAACAAGAAATACAGAGAGAGTAAAAAATAAAGGAATAAAATATTCTTTCGGGTAGAAAAGGATTTTTTTCACAACAACGCGGGGAATGGAAAAACATTGCGAGCTAAACAGAACCGCGATGGTTCGCTTAAAAAATATTTTTAGCCGGCAGCAAAAAAAAAACAACACTTACCTCGTGTTAAGCTTTCGCTGTTTTCAAAAAGCCGCTCGCTTTCTTCTCGGAGAAAATGCGAGTTGTGATCTCGCTTGTCTCACCGCTTTACAGGCAGCACATCGTTGGACTGTAGAAAAAAGAAATACAGAAAGTGAGTAAAAATAAATCAAATAGTCTTTCGGGTAGAAAAGGATTTTTTCACAACAACGCGGGGAATGGGAAAACATTGCGAGCTAAACAGAACCGCGATGGTTCGCTTAAAAAATATTTTTAGCCGGCAGCAAAAAAAAACAACACTTACCTCGTGTTAAGCTTTCGCTGTTTTCAAAAAGCCGCTCGCTTTCTTCTCGGAGAAAATGCGAGTTGTCATCTCGTTTGTCTCACCGCGTTACAGTCAGCACATCGTTGGACTGTGGAAAAAAGAAATACAGAGAGTGAGTAAAAATAAATCAAATAGTCTTTCGGGTAGAAAATGATTTTTTCACAACAACGCGGGGAATGGAAAAACATTGCGAGCTAAACAGAACCGCGATGGTTCGCTTAAAAAATATTTTTAGCCGGCAGCAAAAAAAAACAACACTTACCTCGTGTTAAGCTTTCGCTGTTTTCAAAAAGCCGCTCGCTTTCTTCTCGGAGAAAATGCGAGTTGTCATCTGGTTTGTCTCACCGCTTTACAGGCAGCACATCGTTGGACTGTAGAAAAAAGAAATACAGAGAGAGTAAAAAATAAAGGAATAAAATATTCTTTCGGGTAGAAAAGGATTTTTTTCACAACAACGCGGGGAATGGAAAAACATTGCGAGCTAAACAGAACCGCGATGGTTCGCTTAAAAAATATTTTTAGCCGGCAGCAAAAAAAAAACAACACTTACCTCGTGTTAAGCTTTCGCTGTTTTCAAAAAGCCGCTCGCTTTCTTCTCGGAGAAAATGCGAGTTGTGATCTCGTTTGTCTCACCGCTTTACAGGCAGCACATCGTTGGACTGTAGAAAAAAGAAATACAGAAAGTGAGTAAACATAAATCAAATAGTCTTTCGGGTAGAAAAGGATTTTTTCACAACAACGCGGGGAATGGGAAAACATTGCGAGCTAAACAGAACCGCGATGGTTCGCTTAAAAAATATTTTTAGCCGGCAGCAAAAAAACAACACTTACCTCGTGTTAAGCTTTCGCTGTTTTCAAAAAGCCGCTCGCTTTCTTCTCGGAGAAAATGCGAGTTGTCATCTCGTTTGTCTCACCGCGTTACAGTCAGCACATCGTTGGACTGTGGAAAAAAGAAATACAGAAAGTGAGTAAAAATAAATCAAATAGTCTTTCAGGTAGAAAATGATTTTAGCCGGCAGCGAAACACAACACTTACCTCGTGTTAAGCTTTCGCTGTTTTCAAAACATCCATTCGGCGGCTTTTACAGATAAAAATCTCCCACTTTTTTCGCTGACATCTTAGCTGTCATGGTTTTGTTTGTAAAGCCGAGGGTTGCTGGGGTAAAGCGATGAATAAATCTGTGAAAAAACTGTCGTAAATCTCCCTAACCTTCCTCCATCTTGAAAAAAGTAAGAATTTGGGCGTACGTTTGCTGCTTATATAGCAAACAGTATGACCTTATTTGGTTAGGATTGGTTGTGATTGGTCAGTCCCATTCAGGCCATGGTCAAGGTCCAAGGCCATGGTCAAGGTCCAAGGCCATGGTCAAATTCCAATCAGAAGCAGAGCGCATGTCTACGCGGGCGGGCAGCGGCGGCGGGCAGCGGCGGCGAGCGCGGGCGGCGGCGGCGGGCGCGCGCGGGGAATCGGCGGCGGCGGCGCGCGCTTGGCGCGCGCTGTGGGGGAAACCAAGATTTTTTTAGTGTGAGTTCGAATCCCGGTCGGGGGTGGAAAAAAAATTTTTTTTTTTGAAAAAAGCATGGAAATTTTTTTTTCGGGTCGAAGCGAGTAGGAGACAATGGAATGAAGAGTGTTTCTTGGGGATTTGGCTGGCAGGTTTTTTGGGTTAGAAGCGATCGATCGAGTTCGGCTCGGTTTGAAAACAAAAATCCTTTTTTAAAAAACAAAACAAAAGAGAGTTGATTGGTTTTACTTGGATGACATAGGTTTTGTATTCATGTCAAGGGAAAAAGAGAGGTACAATGACATAGGGAATACATAGGGAATACATAGGTAGTACATAGGGACTACATAAGGAAAAAAGGATCGCGGGCTCAGATCAGAAAAGAGAGGACATTTCGTGACGCTTACATGACGTAGGTAAATAGCCCTCTGGCTAGGGTGGGAAACCGCTGACCAGTGATGAAAAAAAAAAGGATCGTGGGCTCAGATCAGAAAAGAGAGGACAATTACGGGGTGTGATAAATTTGTTTCGGTCAATGACGGCCAGATTATGCAAATCTTTTTGGATTTGTTCCTTGAGTTCTTTGTGTTGTGTGTTTTTCATGATGGCGGCTGCTTCTTCTTGGATTTTTTCTTTGTAATGTTCGGCAATGTCTTCCAGATCATAACCTGCTTGCAGACCTTGTCGCAGCAGTTCTAGTGCTGATAAAGATGGTTTCAAGCTTGCGACTGCAGCCATTGATAAAACAAATGAGTTTCTTGTTTGGGACAGTGGTGCGAAGGTTTCGCGTGATGACCGCAGCTTGATGGTACATCAAACCCCATGGCGATGAGTTTCTCGACTTTAGGACATCCAAAGTCTTCCAAGTTGACACAAGGAATTTGGAGCTCGTCGAGAAGGTCCTTTTCTAAATGGCCTCCCTTGTAAGCGACCATGGTTCGCTGCTGTGTTCTGGAACGTTGATAGGCGACGTCGATCAAGGGTTTGATCATATGTTGAGGTAAAGCCTTTTCTTGCGGGGTCGATTCAAAGCGTAAGCCGTGAATATGATAGTAGACATAGTTGACCGTTTTACGATCTCGCTTTTCCAGCGAGACGTAAGGCAGCGTGTTTTCCAAAAACCAGCTAAAACTCCCGTGCGATACACTGTAAAGACCTAGTTCTCTGACAATATACGGATGATGTTTGACTTTATAGCCATCCAAATCCACAATCATACAGATTTGTTCCATGTTGTCTTCTGTCTAAGAACAGAATTGATTTGGTTTAACTGTCACACCTTAAATAGGTACAGACTTGCCCCATGACGTCATAACCGTCTTTGTCGGTAGAAGCATTTTCGTGACAAAGCTGGAAGCAGTGGAAGAGGTACGCATTCACCCCACCCCGATCTTTCCTTTCGCATCACCACCTCTTATCTATGACAAAGACGAAAACATCTCGCCCTTGTGGTATAGGGAAAAAAAGGTGGGGTGAGGGACACGTGAAAGCACATCGTCGTCGGAAGGAATCTGGCCAACGCCTAACACAACTGATGCAATTGTCAAGAGAACTCTAGAGAAACAGAATGCAGTGGAAGAGGAGGAACGCATCGACCTCACCCCGATCTTTCCTTTCGCATCACCACCTCTTATCTATGACAAAGACGAAAACATCTCGCCCTTGTGGTATAGGGAAAAAAAAGGGAGGTCAAGGTCCTTTCATAGGTATAAAAAAGGCAACCATGGGCTATTTTGTTGTCACCATGAGTTTCTACATCACCCTCCTCAGTGATCAAGCGCAAGGCACGGGGCAAAAATTTACTGCCAGACTTCCTCATTCACACTATCTGGTAGAAGATGATTGGGAAGCGGCCCTGGTTCATATCTCACACCCTGGTTTTAATCAACAATTGGAAGATCAAACCAAGCAGAATTGGACGCAAGAAGATAGTCAAAAACACTGGATGAAAACAGATATCAGATACGTGCCAAAACGTGCTGAGGGAACGGCTCCCATTCAAGTCACCAAACAAATCCATTTACCCCCAGGGTATTACCACAATTTGAAAGAAGCATGGATCGCCATCGCGTACGAAATGGAAAAACAACACATGGAAGTCATGATGGATATAGCCAAAATGGACGTGGACGATCAAGCTAAACGACAACAACTAGCCGCTCTCAACCTGGCTCAACCCTACGTGAAAATCACCAATACAGGCACCGCCTCCGAATTAGATTCGTTGTATGTACTCATTCCAGCCAACATGCAATTTGAAATGGAATGGAAATTCGCTCAACTGATGGGACTTGTGAAAGATGGAACGCCAAGTGAACGCATCGTCCAAGAAAAAAATTATCTGGTGAAACATATCGTCGATTACGACGATCGACACAAATGGACACCAACCGTCGGTCCTGTCAACAAATATCCACCCCATGGCATCGTCTCCGTCAGCTTTACTCACCCCGATTTCGATTATTACTTCTTCTTGGGTCCGAATCTCAGTCGGCAGCCATTTCCCACCACGCAAACTGTCAAACCACAACAAGGACAACAACAACTCATGATCTATACGGATCTCGTCGCACAGAGCATTGTCGGAAATCAACAAAAAGGTTTTTTACGTACCTTGGATGCCGGCAATACCGATCATCAATTTCATACCACTCAACGGATGTTTTTTCCTCTTGGTAAAACCATCTTTGACAGCATTGCCATGGACATTCAAACAGCCAATGGACAGCCGGCTCCTTTCAAACAAGGCAGCACCATCATCACCCTTGAACTCTCCAGAAAAAGTCAACGGACATAAAAACAGAGGGTGCGCCTGGCTGGAGCATCTTATCATGACCACGAGAAAATTATTGGAAGAGTTTGAAACATTGGAAGACGATTTAAAGGTGGAGCAAATTTTGAAGAAGGTGAAGGCAGAACGTGTCCAAGACAAGAGTCTTGCTGAACAATTAGAGAAGAGAGAGCAGAGGGGAGGTGTGTGACTTTTTAAAGCACATGTCCCCTGACGAATGGGAACAATTGAGATGTGGACGATCCGTTTGATTTGGATGATTTTGTTTCTTGAACAAAAAAAAAAAAGACAGGTGCAAACATTTTCATTTTGTTTTATTTTCTCCCAAAAGAACACAACATGGGCTGTAACACGAGGTGATTAAAACAATTACAATTTTAAACGTTTCTTGGCTTGCATGATTTTTTTGACCACGCGTTCCGTCTTGGTTTTCTTGCCGGGTAACCGATCAATGGCTTGGATCATCTTGGTATCGGCTTTCCATTTATCTTGCAAATTCTTGGCACGGCTGTAATCAATGTCATGTTGTTTGGCGATCTGGTCCAAGCGATTGATCCCGGGATCCCCACGTTTCAGACGTTTGGCTAAATGTGTCCCGGGTCCCATGTACTGATAGCCAGGCCAATGAAATTCTTTGCCGGTTTTAGCGATCCATTTTTGTACATCCACTGCCCCACCGGATTGGCGGCGTTTCCGTTTGACACTCCTTCTCCTTCTCTTGGTGGGCATGTTTAGTCACTGTCGTCGTAATCCAACCGACGTCGTAACTTTTTGCCACGAGCCCAATCTTCCCAACCGGGTAAAGGTTTCAATCGTTCCACTTCTCGGGCAGGTGCTTTGCCTTTACCTTTGCGACTCTCGGCTATTTGTTTTTCCAAGGTCTTGCGCTGTTCTCGAATGGCTTCTAAACGACGACTGAGATCGTCTCCTCGACTAGTGGAAGGCCTCTCTTTCTTGAGAATGGGAATTTTACTGGTGGTGGCCGCTCCTTTGCCTTTCTTGGTTGTAGGGGTAATGGGGCGTTTGGGAGTCGACGGGCTGCCTTTTATCATGCGCTTCAACCATTGTTCCACGGGTCCCGTCACCAAATCCCCGGCTTCTTCCTCACCTTCTTCGCCTGGCGGGCCACCGGGTGCCCCCACACCCACGCCTCCAGGAAATTGACGAATGCGTTTGGTTAACTTGGTTAATTCTTGACTCAACGGTTTAGTTTGGGCATTGACGAGGGCGGGTGGGAGTTGAGGGTCGGCTAACAACACATGTTTTTTGGCGGCGAGCGTCGCGGCTTTGTTCAACAAAGCATTTTCGGTAATTTCTCCTTTGTAATATTGAATGAGTTGTTCAAAGTCCTTTTGGGGAATCATGTAGACCTCGTCCATGGTTGACTACAGTCGTGACAAAGTTCCCCGTCTTCCACAACACCACAGCTCTCACAAAGACGGGCCTTTAAGATGTGTTGGTACTCTCGATACAACAGGTGATATTTATGCTTCCAATAAGAACACTCGTCTTTCCACTTGTCGGTGGCCCGATTGGCCTCTTGTAATAGAGTGATCCACGTGGCCAGGGTTAACGGGTCGGTCGAGCACATTGACATAACACCTCGTGAAGTCCTTGAAACAATCCGCGTCCTTTTTGTTGGACTAACCACTGACGACGTTTTTTGACGGAATGTTGACGACGTCCCAAATCACGTAGCACCTTTTTATAGGGTTGAAGTTTAGCTAGGATGGGTGGGGTGACGGGAATCTTGTTTTTTAAGAAGTTCAAGACCAATTCACTCACAGCATTGATTTGATCGGCATTGGCATGTTGTAACAACTCTTGACGTTTCAAACCATTGGCTTCTTGTAACACCGACCGTAAAAACGGTAATTGACGTCGGAGTCGTTGCATCTTTTATCGGTGACGGCGACGATACCGTTGGTTGGCTTTTTGAATCGTGCGTTTTATACGTTTATCCGTTTCCAAGGCCACGGCTTTCCCTAATCCTGCCATGGCGGGGACCAATAGATTTAAAAAACCGCCTCGTTGACGACGTCGTCGTCTTCTCCTCCTCACCATGGACGATTCGTCAATAGACGTTGAAGAGCTTTGTCTCGTTTGATGAGATCTCGCGTCTCTTTATAGCCTTGACGGGTGTTGCGTTTGAAATCTTGCCACCAACCCCCACCTCGTTGTCGTCGGTAATGTTGTACATTATCGGTAATGCCTTTCAAGGCTTGACCGCCTAATTTGCCTAAAGCGAGGCTAAACCCAGGCGCTGGACCCGATAGAACCATACCCAGGCCATGGGCTATTTTATCCACCAAACGGGGTTTGCGACGCATTAATGCCCCTCCTCGTTGTTTCCTTTTTCTGCGTCGTCTTCGTCGGACGGCCATGGTTGTAGGAGTGTGGGACTGGAGGGGGGCGGCTTTTTATCCTTTTCCGTCCAATAGCTTTTCGACATGAAGGGACGAGCACATCCATCCACGTAACATGGCGCTTCCACGGGTTGGTACACAAAACGACGATGGTAATCTTGCACACATCGTTTGGGTAACGGAGGGGTGAAATCCACAATGGTATCATCTAAGGTTTGCATCTTGATTAAAAATCGTTCCAGATCCTCCAAGGGAACACCCCGCACATGGGTTTTCAATTCCGTCAAGGCTTTGGCATACGTGGTAAATGCAAATCGACTCATGGTCACTTTAAATCGGTATTGTTTAAAATCATTCCATCCTTTGACCACGGTGCCCACCGCTGCCAAACAGGCTACCAACGTACTGTTTTCCAAAAGCGGTCCAGCAATCATGCCTGCAGCCATCAGGAGTAAGGCCATGCCATTGAACAAGGCATTCATCCACTTGTAATGATTCAACATTTTTCGATAACACCACCATTGTTGATGATAAAAAGCATACAAGGAATCCATGCGTTGTAACAGGTCCGGGGGGAATTGAAGGCCATGCTGTTTCGATCCATTCAATAACGACACAACGGTTTTCATCCTCACGGCGAAACACGGGACGAAGACGTTTGTACGCTGGGTGCTCCTCCCTGTTTATAACTGGTCACAATGCTATTGGTCATGGTGACATTTCACGTCCTTGGGCTAATTGATCTTGTAACAGCATCCGTAAACGTCGTTGTAAATCTGCTTGACGCAAGGTGCGAGGCTGTCTGCCAGGACTCCAAGATCCTCGAGGGGTGGCTGGATTGGAGGCAGGACGTCGAGAAGGCCTTGGTCTCCCGACAAATACAAATCTTGGAAGGCGCTTATGGACATTTGATTGCTGGTGGACGCCCCAACCCCCGCAGGGGCCACGGTATCGTACGATTGCGGAGGTTGACGGTCATCATCGGCCATGGTCGCTCTCTTTTTTCCTGTTCAAATGGTGCCTTTATAGTCGTTTTTGATAGGTGCGAGTCCATCCTTCGTCTTTTAACAGGTGACTCAACACACGTTGTTGATCGGAGGAGGCGGGGTGTAAATCCAAGACCAAATACCCATACGGTCGTGTGGTGGCCTGATGAAATGTCTCCAACGTGTCTTTCCAAGTGGTAGGAAACGATTGAAGCATGACATTGCGTACCCCTAATTGATCTCGGGGGTTCTTGAACGCTACAATGTAATGGGCATTGCGGGAAATACTTTTCGCATAGCGACCCACGGGAAACATGTCTTGGCACAAGTATAGGACGGTCACCCCTTGATGATGCGAATGTTTGGTGAATAAATCCAGCACGCGTTTGTCACCCGATCCTTCATCCATTAAATCATCCAAGACCAGGACCCCATGTCCTTCAGGAAACCATTGGACCAACGCCTCATGATCGGGAATGCCTTCGTGAAACACGATCCCTTGATTTTGCATGCTTCGAAATCGATCTTGCCAGGCCCCATAACAATAATGTCGTTCGGTCGGTGGGGTTTCAAACAACTCTGGGTTGTCTACCAAGAGTTTTTCCGTAAAGACGGTTTTACCACATCCCGAAGGTCCCACCACCAAGATAGAGGAGGGGGTATGAAAACGAAACGGTTTCCCTGTTTGCATGATGATACTACCCAGTTAAAAAAAAAGGCACCTTTTTATTGGAATGGGTGGGACTCGAACCCACGACCCAATCGCTATCTTGGATCAAGTCCAAAGGCTCTACCAACTGAGCGACGACTCCGACACCGTTTTTCCAACGAACTTTTTTATTTAAGCATTACATTGATGATACGGATGACAACAAAGTTGATACCATCTGGCTTCTTGACCTACAATCAATTGTTGAAGGCGTTGACCCGCTTGATGGTCATTCCTGACATAATCATAATCCGAAAACTCATTTAAAAAGTCTTGCAAGGTCCGTCCACGGGCTTTGGCTTTCAAGTACAACAAGGCGTAATCACCACAACTCTTGCTTGAAATGGCTTGGAGGGACTTGCCATTGGTCACCACATACTTCCAATGGTTGACAATCCAATCTCGTAACGGGGTAGCTTGCACGTACGTGTCCATGGGCAAAGCATAACTGTCCAGGACTTCACACACCTTTCCATCCGTCCACACCGCTAACCAATGTTGTCCCGGTTGATCGTGTGGGTCGGTATTCACAATGTACCCTTGAGGGGCAGTCTTGACAGGCCTCTTGGGTAAACGATCACAGGCCACTGTCCCGTAAAAGACCGGTTTCAATTGCGGGTCGTCTCGGGCTAAATAATCCAATTGCACATTATTCAAGGCCACATGTTCCATCAGTGCTGGTAAATGTTATACAACACGGCTCCGTTCCTGTCAATCTCCAGCAAGTTCTCAAATTCTCCATACACGAGCACGGTTATATTGACACCGGGGGCGGCTCCAAATTCCAAGACCAGTTGTAAATCGCCTGTTTGCTTGGGGTTGAGGGTTTGACTGTCGGCACATCCATTGGCCACATTGTCAAACATGTACAAGGTACAATTTTTCTGATGGCCCCAATCCAGCAGTTCTACCATGTTGCCTTTCTTTTTACACCAAGCACCACTGGCTTGCAGAAAACGGAAGTAGCCTAGATTATCTCGGGTGCCATTGTTGTGCACTAACTGGAGGGTTTCATAAGGGTATTCTTCTCCTTTGACAATCTGTTTAATGGACGTCAGACCAAATTTCTGGAAACAGAAAGGATCTCGGGTCACATCTCCATTGAAGGCACGGCTGTCCAGTAACCCCACAATCAATCGGTCAGGTATTCTGTTTTGAAACAGGTTCGGGATATCAAAGCGGACCAGGTTGCCTTGCATGCTGAAGGTCCGGATTTCACTGCGGACGGTCGGGTAAGCCGCCACTTCTCCTTCATTGTGTCTTTTTTCAGATAAACTCTGGTAGATGGCGTCATTCAAACGCAGTTGGCAGAGATGAAACCGTAGTTTGACATCCCCTTCCATCAATCGGCCAGCTAGACCCACTCCATTGAAAAACAGGCTGGGGCCATTGAAATGAAATTTCATCTTGATTTCGATGCCAGGCACCAACAGTTTGCCAGTGTGAAACACTTCCAAGTGCGGGGTAAACACCAGACTGTGGGTAAGACCTCCAGCATACTTCTCCACTTCGTCCACAGAGGTATTGAAGGCTGCTTTATGATTAGCACTCAGATCTTGCCAATGTTGATGGTTTCCTGCTTTGTCTGTGTTGGTGGCAGTCCATTGGGGTGGGAAATCCACTTGATTGTACCAGCCTTGGGGTCCCAACACAGTCTTGCCATCTTCTCGATCATAATTCAGCAAGGTTTCCAGGTAGGCTTTGTAATGATAAGTGTCGGATTGAGGACTGATCAACGTGCCATTCAAATTCAAGTCAATTTGTTTGATGATGGAATGGGCCAAATTGTTGACGGGCCACAATTTCTGATCGGCCACCAAGTTATCGTTCGTACTCTTTTGCAATCTCAATTCCATGGTAAAGTAACTGCGTCCCAAATCCACAAAATCGTCCAACCCTGGAATGATGAATTCCATGGGATTGATACCCGTGGTGGTGGGTTGAATGGTGACCATGCGATAGGCATTGATGCTAATGTCGGTCGGTGGCACCTTGAAAATCCGTAATGCAGGGTTGACAGTCCCTTCGGAACGCTCGTGAGCCGGGGCGGTTTGCGTACTCACGTCAGGCATGTTTAACGTCGTCGGCGTCGAGTGGTACCCCGTCGTCGTCGTGAGGGGTTTTTATAGCGTCGTCGTGCTAAACGTTGTCTCAAATCAAACCCGGGGACTCTCATCACCTCGGGACTTAACCATCCACCACGTTGTCGTCGCATGAGTTTCCAAAATGGATACAGTCCACCCCATTGAGACAACCCTCGATCACTACGAATCCATCGAGGTCGTGAAGGCACGGGATCCATGTTCACACTCCAAAAATATCACGTGCACGTTTGGTTTGTTTGGGAAACAAAGCACTGGCCACACGCACGGCGTCTTTCACGCTCTTATGACTCAAGGCTTTCTTGGCTTGTTTGGTGATTTCTTTTTTAATGACGTCTTCGGCTTTGCGTTTGATACCTCGTGTCAAACCCGTTTCCAATCCTCTCTTGATATTACTAGGCAGTTTTAAAGGATTTCGCGTCCTTATAAGACCTTGCAACCCCCCACGCATCAGATCCGTCATCAATCCTTTGCCTTGTTGATCATACCACTCGTCGGTCCGAAATCGTGTCAAACTTCCCCCACGCATGGTGTCTTCTTCACCAGGGATAAACGTTTTGTCTGTGCTTCACGTGACCCCCTTTTTATACCGTCATCATCGTCTTCTTTTCCGAAAAGCGGCTTCCAACCCTTTTTTAGCCCCGTAACTCGCGGCACCACCCGCGGCACCCAACGCCACGGCTTTCCCTCCAGCGATCAAGGCTGGAATAAGGGCGGCCAGTGGGAATAAACCCCCTCGTTGCCTTCTTCTCCTTCGTCTCGTTCGACGCACTCTTGTCTTGGGCATCTTGTGATTGGGACACTCCCTTGGCCACCCCCTTTTTATGTCTTTTTGAAGTGTAACGTGACAATGGTATGACCTTCACCAAACTTGACCAAGTCTCCTCCTCTACCAATCGTTTCAGCCACTTGAACGTGAATCATTTCCACCACCTCGTTACGAAGAGACATGTATTGAATGTGCAACGGTTCAAAGTACAGGGTGCCACGTCCTTGTCGCTTGTACTGGATTTCACGTAACAAATCAGTCACGCGATTGCCCACCATCATACTGCCTGCCACGTCGGAGTACACATGCAGCGATCGTGTGGGTTCCCCCACCACCGTTCGAAACGCTACATTCAAGTTGGTGAAACGCCACCCACAACTCATACTCAATTCCATATAGTCTTCCACTCGACTGGTGGTCCAAAACACTGGGTTCCCATCCTTATCGGTGATATCCTTCCAAGCGCTGTTCTTGGTCATGTCGGGGATTTGATCCCCCATGAAGTCTTGTTGTAAGTTAGGACCCAAAATCCATCCACTGTTGATTTTACGTAACCATCCCATCTTGGCAGCTAACTTGGTATGAACGGCAAAGGAGGGCGTGCGAACGGATCCATCATGAGAGACATTCGTGTTGTCAATGAGCAGATCGTCGCCTTCCCAACGAAACTTGACGTACGTGTGTTTGCCTTGATCGTCCAAAAACGTACCCCCTTGGATAACCGATTCCAGTCGTTTCTGTTCCACATGAGCAATGGCGGCTTTCATAAAACTCACTCCGTCCACCACCCAATCCCAGTCTTTAATATCGTCAATTTTGGTCACGGCCGCTCCATATTTGTTATAGGTACCTCCGCTTTGACTGGGTGCTTTCAGGTGCCATTTGATGCCTAAGACGTGTTGTCCTTTCATCACCAACTCATACAAATTGACGCGAGCATCCGGTAAGGAAATGGCACTCAACCCCACTTGCCATCCACCTCCTGTGAGCTGTAACGGTTGAGGTAAACGAATCTTGAAGGAATTGGGTTGGTTGTTGGGAAATTCACGTCGGTTGGCATGACTCGGTAACGTCACGTAGAACGACATTTTGTCTTCTTCTTCACACCACGACTTCCCTTTTAAAGTGGAGGGTGAGGAGGGCATGCCCTTCACCAAATTTCACCAGATCCCCATTGGTTTCGGCCATCTGGGTTTCTACGATTTCCACCACTTCGTTGCGTACTGGGACATATTGAATATGTCGAGGTTCAAAGTGGGTGGTGTTTTGAGGCTGGTACTTGATTTCTCGTAAGAGATCCGTGATGCGACCCCCTACCATGCTGCTGGTCCCTACATCACAATACACGTGCAAAGGACGCGTGGAGGGAAATTCCAACGAAGGACGAAAGGTCTTGTTCAAATTCACAAACCGCCAAGGGCACGATAGACTCAATTTCAGATAATCCCCCTCCACTTTCCAAAAGAGGGGCTTGTTGGCAGCATCGCGGACATCCGTCGGGGTAGGAATGGTGGAAATGCCTTGAAATTCTTGCAAGAGATTCGGGCCCAATCGATACTGGCCGGGGGACACTTGTTCAATCCATCCCATTCTCAGGGCCAAGGTTCTGCCCCATGACACGTGCGCTACTTGTCGTTTGTAATCCACATTGGTGGTATTCAACAACAAATCCCCTTCGGAGGTCCATTCAAAGGTCGGATACAATTTGATGCCATTGTCCTCCGCCCATTTATTTTTGGGGGCGGTTTGTTTCGCACGGCTTTGCTCGTAACGGTACACCAGTTGATGAAAAAAGTGCGATCCCGTCGACGAGGCCATCTCCTTTCTCATATCTCGACCGTAGACGGTGAGTTCGCGACGTTCATGGTACCACCGATCGTTCCCTTGATCGTCTTTGGTATACACCCGTTCGTGCCATCGTACATACAACAGAGGATGGGAATCGCCCACGCCTCCTTCTTCCGCTATCACTGGAATGATGGGTAAGGATAAACTCACCATACCCACCATCCATCCTCGTCCCACAAATCGGATGGGTTTAGGCAACCGGTTTCGAAAATGATAACTCTTGTTCCCAGGAAACTCTTTGGTACTCGCATGACTCATCAACGTCACGTAAAACGAAGAGTTGGGGACGAACGTCATTGTTTAGTCACGTCGTCGTCGTCGTCTTTTGGGGGGACTTGTCTCTTTGGGTGGGCTTTTCCTCTTGGGTGGTTGGAGAGACGTCACGTCTTGGCTTGCTATCCAACTATTGTACTTGTCCGGCCACCCTTTCCACTTGACCAACAGGCGATCTTTTTGTCGCTTAAGTACCTTTTCGATCCGAAACACATCGGACACGTGCACTTTTTGTAAATCCTCTTCATAAAACGTACCTTGGACGGGGGTATCATCCCATTCGTGAATCTTATACGTGGGCACAGGGCCAGGGACCACACGATGCACGACAAACACTTCTTCGGTCCAACCGGGTAAATACCCTTTTTCAAACGTACGATGAATCTTGTTGAGACGCACACGATCCCCTACTTTGAATTTAGGTTTTTTCTGACCTTTCAATCGTTTCTCGTACAGACGTTTCCAGACTTGAGCATCGTTGTACCACGTCACGTCTTGAGGGGCCATGCCAATACTTCGATGACGGGTGGCATTATAGCCTTGGACCAACTCGGGTAACACATTGTCAAATTTCAACGTGTTGGCGGCGGTGAAATAGCGGTACAAACGTTCTTTCAAGGTGCGGTTAAATCGTTCCACTATACTGGCTTTGGCATCCCCTTGGGTAGAAAAATGGTGGATTCCTTGCTCCTCGAGCCAACGTTGAAACGTCCGATTGTAAAATTCCTTCCCTCGATCCGTTTGCAATTGGACGGGTTTCCTCTTCGTACGCAATATCTTGTCAAAGGCATGAACCAACGCCACCCCGGTTTTGTCTTTCAACGGTTGTACCCACGCATACTTGGACAACACATCCACGACGGTCAACAAGTATCGTATACCCCGATTATACTTGGCCAAGGGTTGCACTTCCACCAAATCTGCAACCCATTGATGGTCGATACTTAGGGCCACGGTCGGCAAGGTTGCAAAACGACGACGTCGAGGTTTATGCAACGTGTAGGCCAAATCCCGTTCCAAGACGCGTTGGGCTTTTTTCAAGGGGAGGTGATGGGCCTTGGCAAACCGTTGCACGCCTCCTAAACTGCCGGGGGCTCTAGGATCGTGGTAACGGGTCAACCATGATTGCGAGACATCGAGTTTGGTTCGTTTGGTCTTTCGAGGCGCCATACTTTCTGACACTCATCCAACAAGGTCGGTATGGGAGGGATGGTGTTGGGATGCGCCTTTTGAATGATTCGATACCATTGCCACGCTTTGGGGTGGGCTTTTAACCATAACACAAACACTACCCATCGATACAAGTTGAGGTCCACATGGGTTTCTTCAAAGACTTGAAGAGGAGGCGTGTCCTCGGGACATGGGGGAATGGGTACTTTTTCACCTGGTTGGTAGTCATATAACACTTGGCAAAGGGCTTGATGGCATTGCCATTGCACCAGGGACAACAAACCCTCCCACGCATAACACAACCACACAGACTCCATGGTTACACTAATAAAAATTTTATTCTTACAACATCAGCCTTTTATAGATTTCACAAGTCAAAAAACTCAAAAGAGCGCGTGTATTTCATTTTACCGGCGCCCCGGTCGATCATGCTCTTTTTTTCCGGACCTGCTTTTTCATTTGTTTTTATCATGTATCATAATCATTGTTCATTAAAAACAGTTCGTGTGTCTTTACTTGGTCGTGTCTTGTCTTTGTTTTTTTCGGTTCTTGGGTTTCAAGGGTTTGTCGGCCCATTGAAAGAAAGGACATCGATCCTCGGGTGTTTCTTTGCATGTGAAATAAGGGCGGTTGGGATTGGCTTGGGATCGGCTGATTCGTAGGAGCACGGGTTCTTCACAGTCACACACCAGGGTTCTTTTGAGATAATCAGGATGGAGTTTTTCATTAATGATCTTGAGATAAGTGGC
Source organism: Siderastrea siderea (assembly GCA_964030785.1). Lineage (NCBI taxonomy): Eukaryota > Metazoa > Cnidaria > Anthozoa > Scleractinia > Rhizangiidae > Siderastrea > Siderastrea siderea. The sequence goes on along the minus strand of OZ034970.1, from coordinate 26,008,241 downwards.
GATTTGATCTTGATGACAAAAGAGACCACATTTCTTTTCTTGGCATTTCATGTAAGTGTCTCCTGTGGTTTGGGCTTGAAAGCAAATTAGGTCTGTTTGATGCATAGGACAGACAACGGATTGACAAGCTTGTTCCATAGGCGGTAGTTGTACTTCATAACTAGCAGCAGGCGGATTTAACAAATTGAGAATATTGTCACCATTGAATAAGTCATCCATATTGATGAGTGGTGGTGGTGGCGGCGGCGGTACTGGTGGTGGTGGTGACAATGTGGTTGTTGTAGGTGTTGACGGTACTGGTGGTGGTGAAGAAGGATCCACTTGGGGTGGCTTTTTGATTTTGACTTTCCTTTCTTTTTTGGATTTTTTTTCGGTCGTAGCAGCAGGTGGTAAAGCTTGGACCATCTCTTCTAATTGATCAAGGGGTCTCTTAGTTGCCATCCCGACTCGTTAGGTTGAAGCAAGAAAAAAGAGAGAGATGAAATGTGGCGTCATGTTATATAGAGGGGGCTGACGTCAACTTACCCCAGACTGTGATTGGTCAACGATCGGGGCTGTCGTCAGGTATGCCCACCCATTGACAGTCGCGTAACGTGTCACGTGCCCAGCCAAAAATATGATCGACATCTTCGTGAGTCAATCCCAAGAGTTCATAAGTGAAGGAACTAAATTGACGTCGAAACGATACGATTTCCTCTAAAATTTGTTCTGTCACCATATCGGGGCTCGTCATCTGTACCACGAATTCAATGTCGTTGGCTTGCCAAGTGGGGGTTTCCAAATGATAATGAGAGAGTAAACGCTTCCAGGCTCGATGAATGGTCTCTAGCGAGAGTTGACGTATGCCCGTTTTAATCGAGTCATGGACTCGTCGTCCATGCAGAAGCGCTTCTTCGCTGTACATAGGTTGCACAGGGGGTTCTATATCCTGGACATGTTGATGAATATATTGAAGAATGGCTATGATCCAACATCGTTTCCACAGACATTCCACCACTTCTTGATAAAAACGGGAACAATAATCAATATTGCCACTGGCAGTAAAAGGAGATTCCATTTTAGGGACTTGTTTGTCTTTGCTTTTACCAAAAACACGAGTCGATGCACGCAATCGTCTCTCCATACATTGAACAAATAAAAAGTGATGAAAAAGGATGAGTGGTGCCTGTATATATATAAGAAAAAAGAAGCTGTCAATCAAACAGTCTATATATCACCTCTCTATCTTTTCAACGCATCATTTCTTGTTAGCATGGCAAGTAACACCGAGTCAGACGATGATCTTAATGAGTATATGCAGCAATGGGAACAACAAGGCGGCGCCCTGGGTCGACGAGGACATTTTGCTTTTCGTTTAGAACCCTTCAGACAAAGGAATGCCCGTAGTTATGGTATTACCAGAACATCGTATCATCTACGAGTGGAAAACCCGCCAGAGGGTTTTCCAGAAGGACATGGCAATATTGTGCGCGCGTTTGAAGAAGGATTGGCTGACGTTATAGAAGATCTCACGCGTAATATGCCGGACCATGACAGAATACAAATTTATTTATCTTCCAACCGACTTCAATCGGCCCACACCTCAGCCAATGTAACTGTCGGCGATTGGCGCGATCCTTTGTCAGGTGCACGACGCATATTGGATCAGATTAGTAAAATGTTGAACTCAAATGAGAACTTTGAAGTCGACGACAGTTTGCAGTTGGATGTGACGCACATCACCATGCCAGATGGTGTAACACCTGTAGAGCTCGTTTCGAGACGGAAGAGGATATAGAACTCTGCTTGTGCTGTTCACGTGGAATACAAAAAGACAGCCGAGATCCAGCCCGTTTCATTCCTGCATCATGCCGACCCATCACTACCACATCTACAGTGGAGGTGCCATTGGTATCGATGAATATGCAGAACAATGCGCAAAGGAATGTGATATGCACTTGCATGTCATCGTCCCTCCCCAGCACCATAAAAGTAAATACATCACACCCCTCCGTCCAGAAGATCTGAACGAAGCCGAACCGCACCTAAAACGTGTAGCCCAAAAAACGGGGAAACATTTATTTACCCCCAACACCTTTTCGCGTCACCTTCAACTACGAAATTTTCACATCGTCAAACCAGCTGCTGCTGTGTACGCCTTTGGTTTCTTTCAGAAGACGGATGGGACTAACTTAACAGCAACCTGTAGCATTCCTTTGCAGAAACCAAACATCCAAGGAGGAACAGGCTGGACAGTCCAATTAGCCATAGATCAACACAAACCCATTTATTTTTACAACATACCAGAAAACCGGTGGTATCAGTACCATGCCAATCATTGTTATTGGAACGAACAGCAATGGATTTCTGACAAGGGGTTTCTTCCAATGCAAGGATCCCCCACACTTCACAAACACAGTGCCGTGGTAGGGTCCAGACATCCCACCACAGAGACTTTAGCCGAAGTCAAACGGTTGTTTCAAACCACCTCTGTATTGGAAAACATTGTCGACAACCATCGCGACCTTTACCATATACTCCCAGAACACGGAGACTAAGTAAGTTCTAAGTTCTTCAGGTCAAACCCCTTATCGCGAAACACTCATACACCGTTTCGTTCTGCTGTGTATTCCACTTTTGGTTGTACTTCTTGGAGCGTCGTGCAATCTCGTTCTCTCTATTCGGGTGGCTTCTTGGAACGTCGGCCTGGACTTGATTGCATTGGTACTACCCCCACAAAACGCGTGATATTGTTGTCCTCCTCTGATCCCGAACGTTTTGGGGAATGCCTTGAGTGGCATCGCCAAAAAGTTCAGGCTGTCGATGAACTTATTGCATGAGAAAACACCTGGGTTTTCCCTTCATCAAAGTGTGTAACTGCCTTCTTTCGAGGATCGTTTGCCTTCATCACCTGTCTTCACTTTGATTTACGGGTAGTGAGTTGAAAAATGAAAACCGTGCATTTCCAAGAACATGTGGTCCGCTACATTTACCAATACAATCCAGCTGCACCTCTGGTACAAACGTCACCTTTGATTGATGACAGGACGGATGACGTCACACCTTTCAGTATAAAAAGACAAACCCTTAAAGCCAAACTTCATTCCACCCATTTACAGCGCAAAGGCCGACGACGTCAACATGGATTATGCCAAGAATTTGGATCCCAAAACCTTCAACAACACTCATGATTACATATTGGAACTGGTTCGACGAGGTCTACAAGCTGGTTATGACCTTGAGGACGTGACCGAGCACTACAAAGAACTCATTCAAAATGAAGCCACCGCCATCATGAAAAGTACCGAACGCAATGAACTTCAAAAACAAATCCAAAAAGATTTGGACAATCTAGCCGTCATTGACAGAAACAATACCATTGTCTTTCCTTTGGAACTAGCAGGACGCATCTACAAGACTTCCGAACGCAAGATTTATTTTGAAGAAATTTTACAAAAGAGACTGGAACGACGACACAAAGTCAACAAGTTGCGTGAAAGTGTTCTAGGACATAACTTGGATGACATTACCGAACATGTCAAAACCATCCTAGATCACGACAAAAAAGAAGAAGAAGCCTTTACCAGCCAATTCAAATGAAAAAACTCGTTCCAACGAAGACTTAAGAGAACTGCCGATAATCACCTCTATCGGTAATGGGAATTCAAATAAAGCAGGACAACTTGGCATGCCAAACCATGCGTCGTGCTCCTGACAAGGAGCCATTTGCTCGATGAATTTTGCTCGATGAATTTTGCTCGCCATTTGCTCGATGAATCAGCAAGCAATCCGCGATCTCCTCCTCTGTTGTCGACCTCGTACTTGACGTCTTGTAAGACTACCAACACACTCTGTTGACAGCCTGGTGGGAATTTTCTTTCCCTCACCACCATTGGCATAGGTTGGGTTAATGCCCACAAATACAATGCATCTTGTGAGGATTCACCACCGCGCGATGATAATTGCCCTCGTACACCAATTCTCTGACTTCCTTTTTAGTTTGGGCGTATCCACATCAACATACCAGTTTAAGTCTTACAACAAGTGCGACATAAGGAGAACAGCAGCTGCGTTTCTGTTCTGGTGGATAGACGGTTGCATGTGCTTCTTTCAAAGTTGGCAGAAAAATCATTTGTTATCCTGGTGACTTTGTTCTTCTCCCAATATGTTACACGGCGCTGCTTTGAAACAAAGGAAATCGGTTTCCACACGACACAGCGGTCTTGTTATTCCATTTCTGCACTGACCACATCGACACACCTATTTGCAACGGACAACTTCGGTGACTTCCGTCTTCCAGTACACACCAGGTCTTGGGTAGGAGACTAAATCCATTGGGAAAACAAATAGCTTTCTTGTTTGAGACAATGAAGCAGTTAATTCCTCTACAGGCATGAATGGTAAACTGACTGCATAGTCCAATTGGGACAGTCCGCTCACCACTTAGTTGATATTGTTGATGTTTCCTCCTCGCCGCCATGACCTAAAGCGCCCCCCCTACACTATTTTAAAAAAGTTGTTGATGATCATTAAACTTGTTTTTAACTTCAACTCTCTGTCTTGTTATTGCGTCAACCCAAATTATCTGAGCCCGCCACATCGGCTACAACTGGTCAGCAGTTTCCCAAATCACTTCCGGTTGACCTTTGGACCGGAAATGACCTTTGACCCCCCACTTCCGGTTGACCTTTGACCTCTTCTCTCATTGGTCCATTCTCATGACCGTGATCACATGATAAAAAGGATTGGCACTAGTACCTGATTGGTTTAAAAAGTTAGGGGGGTGGGTCTTTTTGATTCATTTTACCAAAGTGTCCCACCTTACTACTTAGTTGATTCGGCATTTGCACCCTTCAAGCTCAGTGACTATTTTCAGCGGCGTGGTAATTTTTTCTTCGATGTTAATCAGCCTTTCCATAACAGTGGATTCCTCTTCATCGTCTGTTTGTGAGCTGACTTCTCTTGTGCGCTTAATGGCATGTCTTGCTCTTCTTTCACGCCGTTGATCTTCGTCGACCCATTTTTATCTCTTTTTTCCCTTTCTTGTCGCTTAAACGACCATGCTTAACGTCAAAAATATAGATTTTTAGTCGTTAAAGACCATGCCTATAGATCATGTTAAAGATGCAGCCATTAACAATGTGGCCGCCATGCTCGTCGTTTCGGCCCAGTTCATTACATAAATGTAGAGAATTTCCCTTTTGCACTATTGCTTTGGCTGTTTTCAAACTGTCACTTTATCTTAAACAAGAGAAAAAAGAACCACGGCCAACGTTTCACCCATGGATGGCAGATTGAAGTTAGTCGAACAACCAATTTGTTTGAAAATTGGTCTAGACATTTTGGAATCGAGCAATCTTTGGATTGGAGCTTGTCAATCCCGCAGAAGGAAAACATGGAGAGCTGTAAATTGCAAGCAGTCTCTTTGTTCAGCGCGTAAAGAACGCGACAAGAGCGAAGCGCAAGCAGCGAGCCGCAAAGGCTATATTTCCACCCGCTCACAGAATCTCAGTGAGCAAAACAGGACGTCTGCTTTCAGTCAAGAAACGCTTTCGAGCTTTTCAATTTCATTTTCTCTGGTTTGGAAAAAAACACAGGAGTTTCGCTCCGTGAGGATCCACAAAAAATAGTTAACCCTCGGTCGTAGAAGGGGCCGGGGAATGGCACCCTATAAGCTTTTTTCTCCCATTTTTCTAAGACGATTTTTCATCAGCACTTGCCGTTTTTAGTACCTACACGAGTATTCCTCGGACACATTTTGATACATGTTTGATAAGAAGCGGTTGGTATGGTCATGAAATATAACATCATTAGTAGCAGGTAATTTTTGGGTAAAACTGTGTGCTTTTCACCTTTTTAGGTAAGAAAAATGCAAATTGTTCACGAAAAGCAGCGAAAAGTTTTAGGTGATATTTTACATGTCTTGCATAAAAAATATTCAATTTTCGCTGTTTTTTGTAGTAATTAAGACGGTCGAATCATAGCAGATGAATCCTGCCTGAAACACCCGGGTATACACATAGTTGTGAAATCGGCTGTAAAATGCTAATTTAGTGTTTTCGAAGAACAGCCAATCAGAAGGGCATTGTTATATGGAATCAACCATGCGCTCGAATGCAGTAAACAAGCGTGTTGTCTTGCCCAAGGGCAGGACTACGGTTTCTTTGAAGTTTCGGCTATTTTGACTTAAAAATATCCTTGTGACAAAGAGAGGCCGCATACGTCTTTGTCATGATTCTCTAGAAAAACGAAACACGTCACACGTGCAACGCACACCAATCATATTCGACGTTTGTTTTGTCAAGTTGTTCGTCCAAGAAACTTTTGTCGCACTTGCCTTTGCTACCTTTGTCGCTTAACAAAATAAAAAATCCGATAGGAATGTGTAAAATTGCCCCAAGTGCTATCGGAGTTATTTCCTTTCATGCAGGAAACGCGCCAGTACCAGTGAAAACGACTTGTAGGTGAGATTGCACTCTGCGTCTTGAATATTGTAACTACTGGATTAATAAAAGATTTATTACGGTTGGTCTTTGACGTTTTTGCAATTGTTCAATGTGGCGACTCCTAAAAGAGCCTTTTTTTTAGCGGCTGACGGTACAATGTCGAATTCTTGCCGACTTTTGCAGGACCCGCTGTCGCGAATTCATGACAGGCAATGCGCGCCACTCACAGCGCAACAGAAACGTTTGAAAATGTGTAACTCCACTTGTACATAACGGATTGAAACGGTTTTGTTCTCTTTGAAAAGGTTACGGAATCTAACATTTAGATAAAGTAATCGCTTGATGCGCTTTTTATCCTTTCTTGCGAAAAAAATGTACATAGGTCTGATACACCGCCCATTCACTGTAAGAACAGTCATGATAGTTGGCAGGTTTTCTTAATTTTTTTTTCGCGCGTATCTCTTGTTAACAATGGAACCTTCTTTATTGGCGATTAATTGGCAACTTGCAATCTCAGAATTGTAACTGGCAAGATTCATGCCGAAAGAGTCCTTTGATGCTCTACTCCCTTTTTCGTATGGGAAAAGTATGCTGCAAATTCATGACAGGCACTGCGTGTCATTCGCAGCGCCAAAAGAAAAAAAACCTTTGAAAAATTCATAATTCCACTTGTAGTTAACAGTTTGAGACGATTTTGGTCTCTGCGGTAGAGCCCATGGAAAGGTCAGGGTCCATAGCACTTAGCTAAAGTAATCGGTTGATGTGCCTTTCTTGTGAATAAATATATATCATAATACCGCACATTCACTTTCACGCACCTTCACAGTTGACAGGTTTTTGTTTTGTTTTGTTTGTTTCTTCGCGCGTACCTCGTGTCAACAATAGAGACCTTTTTAACTGTCCGTCAATCATGAGCTTTAGGGAACATCTCGTTCGAGTTCTCACCGAACGTGGTTTGAAACTGTAACATGTTGACTACTCCGGTTTGCTGATAGTTTATTTCGTCGATACACGCAAATGTGTCAGAAACTAAGTTTTACAAATCTATTTATACGTATTCTGCCTTAGAAAGTTCTAGAAGCGTCTTTGAATATATTAAAGCTTGACATAAACAATATGGGCTAATTACTAATTGAAATGGTGCGAAGATAACACGATAGAAAACACTCTACAAACTTCTAACGAACTTCGTGTTAGGTGAAAGAAATCAACCTGGGTTGTGAAAGCTGATTATGTAACATCTCCCCCTTAACTGAAAATAGTCTAGGTTCTTAATTGAAAATGATTAAATTGTCTCTATTAGTCTCTCAGGTTTCGTAATCACAAATCTTGGTCGTTCACTGTTACTTCGGTTGTCATACTGCACACTGCACGATCTCGGCTGAGAGGCCACTGGCGTTTTGGTAACGGTTGCTGGAGCCCAACAGTTACACTGGAGGTCAACTTGTATGTACACCGTCTGGTGCTGTTGTAGTGAAGGTAGATCTCTGGCAGTCTTGTTCTAGTGCTCACCTCTCGTGTACTTGTCTTCTACCATTTGTTCTCGGACAATCTGGCAATGGGGATTCTGGATGGGGGATCTGGTTGGAAGTAATGCTCTTTACTTTCTTCCATTCAAGAGCTTTGCAGGTGACGGTATGCTGGCAGTAAGGGGTGTGGCTCTGTAGATCAGCATAACTAAGTTTGGATCATGTCCTGCGGCTGCCCATTTTCTCGTGGACTGGTTGACTGTCTGCACCGGCGTTCAATGAAACCATTGCTCTGCGGGTAACGAGGACTAGTAGTGATGTGGTCAAAACGGTACTGGCTTGCAAAGGCTGCAAATTCGTTCGACGAGAATGGTGGGCCATTGTCTGACATAACGGTTTTAGGCAACCCATATTCGCACTAGCGCTGCGTACTTTTCTGACCACAGGAAATCTACTGCAGTAGTCTGCTATCAGGAGATAGGTGGTAGATTGAAATTCAAAGAAATGAACTCCTAACTTCTCCTAAGGTCTTTGAGGAACTTCATGGGGCATCAGTGTTTGACGTTGTTAGCTCCTTGAGAACGTTTGGCATACTTTACAATTCTGGGTTGTCTGATGTAAATCTGAGGTGATTCCTGGCCAGGATCCTGCTTCTCGGGCTCTCTCAGCTGCATCTTTTCAAAACTAAAATGGCCTTCGTGGATAGTTTGGAGAACTCTGTTGCGCAGTTTCTCAGGAACGATGAGCTTATGGCCTTTAAACAATAGACCATTTTCTGCTCTGATCTCCTCCCTGTAAGACCAATAGTCTACGAGTAGTGGGTGGCATTCTTTCTTCGATTCAGACCATCCCTTTGCTACCACTTGCATCAGTAATCAGGAAGCAGTATCTTCTGCTGTTGTGCGTCTCAAATCTGCAATTCTCGTAGAATGAGCAGGAATTTCCTCTGTGAGCATGTGGACTGGGATCACATCTTCCTCGTCTTTTCCTTCTTTATGTGCTGGCTGAGGAGATACTCTGGACAGAGTGTCAGCTACGACATTATCGTTTCCTTTCAGGTATTCTCTGTTTAGATCATACTGGGATAGTCTCAGGAATAGCCTTTGAAGGTGTGGCGAGTTACATACAATAGATTTCTATCAAAAGGTTAACAAATGGCTTGTGATTAGTTTGCACCGTTGCTGTGTATCCATACACATAATGGTGAAATTTATCTCGAGCAAAAACGATACTAAGCAACTCTGGTTCAGTGTTCGAGTAACGTTGTTCCGTCTCAGTGAGGGTTCTTGATGTGTAAACCACAGACTTACCATCCTGAAGTAGAACTGCTCCTAAACGTTTCTTGGATGCGTCTGACTGAATGATAATAGCCTTGGACTGATCAAAGTATGCCAACACTGGTGCACTTGTGATTTCTTTCTTGATAGCCTCAAATGGTGCCTGTTGTGTGCTATCCCAGGCAAAGAGAGTGTCTTTCTTACAGAACGCTCTAAGCGGTGCTGTTAAATCTGCTAATGCTGGGCTTAAGCGATTAAGGTAGTTCACCAGTCCCAGGAAGCTTTGCAGATCTTGAAGGTTCTCTGGTTTCTGTGATGGCTTGTACCTTTTTGGGGTCCATCTTGTGCTCGGATGGAGTAAGTTTTCCTCCAAAGAATGTGAAATCTTGAGACTTGAATACGAACGTGTTTGCATTAAAGGTGAGATTGTTAGCTCTCGCTGTTTCTAGCAGGGTAATGACTGTGGTATCATGGGTAACTTTACGTTGCCATGGCAAAGGACACCGTCAGCAATTCCGGTGATATTGAGGACACTTTTCAGCACTCTGTCGATTCTCTCCTGAAAGACAACTCCTGCTACCTTTAGCCCAAAGGTTAGGCGTAACCATCTGTACGTGCCCTAGGGCGTGTTGAAGGTTGTCAAAAAACTGCTTTCTTGATCCGACTGCTCTCTTCATCCATTGTAACAACACTTTTGAATCTCCCTTCTCTTCCTTGCTGAGATTCATTGACTTAATGTGTGTTCTTCCAGTCTTTCCTGCCCAAAGAAGGACATATATAATTAGCTTTGACGGCTTCGCTCCACAGTTGAAACAGGTTTCTCTCTTTGACCTCCTTTGCTTCTGATCACTGGAACCTGCCCTTTGCGGCTGCTGTCTGCTCCTCTTGGCTCCTGACTGCCTGGTTCCTTGGAGCTTATTAACTTCCATTTGTAGTGGATCGCCTTTGAATTCCGGTCGCACGTAACCAACCTGGTGAGCTGTGGCATCCTGATTCTGAGCGATTTCTATTGCCCCTTCTAGCATCAGTGCTGAAACTTTTTCAACGCACTCGTAATAGCCTTCTTTGGAGCCTAGTCCAATCACTATTGCATCCCGAAGTAGTCGATACTTCGGGATGCAGCGTGGCCAAGTGGTTAGGGCGCCGGACTTGAAATCCGGAGGTCCCGGTGCCGCTCCCGGTTCCCTTTCCTACCCAAACAAGAACATAATTAGCTTTTACGGCTCTGCTCTTCGCAGCTGACGGACCATTCAAAAGGAGTTCACATTTCTCGACCCAATCCATGCACTTCTGGTAACAATCGGGGCCCGGCGTGAAATCTGCTTTCGGCGCTGGTAAATGCTCCTTTTCAGCCATTGTAGTTCGAAAGGTTCGATATTCCAAAGAGCTAGCGGCGGTTGCTAATATTTGTTGTACTTATGTTGCAGTATTTCGGTCTGCTATTCGTCGACGTTAATCTTGGCTGGGTTTGTTAACTCCTGACACCATGTAACATGTTGACTACTCCGGTTTGCTGATAGTTTATTTCGTCGATACACGCAAAGTCACAAACTAAGTTTTACAACTCTATTTATACGTATTCTGCCTTAGAAAGTACTAGAAGCGTCTTTGAATATGTTAAAGCTTAACATGTACAATATGGGCTAATTACTAGTTGAAATGGTGCGAAGATAACACGATAGAAAACACTCTTGAAACTCCTAACGAGCTTCGCAATTACTGTCAGGTGAGAGACATCAGCCTGGGTTGTAAAAGGTGATTATGTCACAGAAACAAACAGCGAAGAAATATGTCGACACTTCAATAAATTTATCACCGTACCATCAGTTCTGTTGTCCTGTGTCTGATTTCCAAAATCTTCTGGTTGCCAGGAGAATATCGCGATTGTTCTTGCGTTGATTGTGTTGCGTTGGTGGTGAAGGATACACAGTCGATGAGGACAGTCGATTTCTGATTTTGATTACATAATAATCTTGTAATATTTTGCTGACGTGACTTAAAATTGAATTATTTGTTGGGACATACAATTCATCATTTGCGTCTTCTGTCCATTGGTATTTGTTATTCAAGAGATACATACAGAGGATTGTTTTAACAAGCAAAAACACGAAATTCGAATGGAATAATTTGTTATTTTAAGAAGAGACGAAAAGAGACATAATATATATTTTTTATATTCTTTTTCGATGTACAACAAAGATGCTTGTTGAGTGTGCTCAACGAACGTTTTCGGTTTCGAAAACTTTGCTAAAAGCTGGCTGAAATGCGGTTGAAAGGCTTTGTCAAATGGTCTTCTTTAAAGTGCCACTGGGACCAGAATTTTGGTATTCCATATTTTTGCATTTTCGAAAATAGTCTGTGGTTGTTAGTCACCATGCCAAATTTCAACTCATTACGACGACTGGAAGTCCATTTTTTCGGACGGGTTTTGTCGAGATTTTACGGCCGCCATTACTGGCCCTTGTTCCGGAAGCTGGCTTGCGAATTAGCGGAAGTGACGTTAGAGGCTCACCTCAAACCTAGTACCTTCATACAGTTATTGCTGCAGGAAATTTAACTGTCGTCGAGGGAAGATTTCCTGCCAACTGTTTGCTGTACGGCCTTCAAATTTTCGTTGTTGTAGCAGTTATAAAGGATATCACTTTTGTTGTACAAATACTACAACAATAAATCCAACCATCGAGCTGGTATTTCACTTCATCAAAGCCTTCCGAGCGGACACGCAATGGAAAAATGGATAATGTTCGTACTCACACACAGTGCAAATTTCAACCCGAGGTATTTTGTCGGCTGTTCTGATCACTTCACGGGACGAGTGTTTCCAGAGGGCTGTTCATGTCGAAGGACCCCAGAGGTCGATTATGCCATTGTCCATTCCAACTCTCTGGAAAAAAAGATCCGCAAAAAACGAGACGAAAGGTACCTAATCTTAACGTAGTTGAAGTGATAGTTTGTTTCTTTTTCGACGCATTCACCATTGTGCAAAACTCGTTTTCTTTTTACGTATTTGAAAATTTATTTTGTTTGTGGAAAACCCTTTCAGTTCTGCCGCCTGCTAGCGATAAGTTCTTCAGCGTAGTCCTCATAAAATGCATCCTGGGCGAATGCAGGACCGCCGCAATTAAGCCAATAGTTTGTATTGCTTGGCTTTTTTTTCCTTTTTTTTTTAATTCCGCGTGTGTTAATTTCAAAGCAGTAATCGCTTAGAAGCATGGTCATTTATTTTATAGCATACCAGCCTGAATGTCGAGAAACGTTTCTCCTTATTCCCTGTCGGTGAAGAGTCCATTGACATTACTGTTCGAAATATATAAAGGCTTCAACAGGTCGGCTCGTCTTGCGTGGAAGTTTAAGTTGGGAAAAAATACCACACGCCACTATTTGTCTAAGGCGTTTACAATCTTATTTCTTTTAACTGTCATAGCAATCTTAGTAAATGAACTACCAAGAAAAATGATTAGATATCAAGTAATTATTCTTACGCAATGAATAAAGTGACAGCTTCGTTTCCTCAGCGGTCCGCATGTTGTTGCTGAGCAGCAGAAAATTTTAAGTGACCACTGTACTATGGTGGACACGATAAGCTTTATCAGTTGACTGCCAGAGGACCACAGCATAACGGCTCTTCAAGAAAGTTTCCCATACTAAGAATGGCCAAGAATCTCAATGCTTTACAATATATAATGAATATAAACAACGGCAGACAAAATATAGCTGCTTTTATTTCTCCAACGAAGCGAACAAGAAACTCCATCGACCGATGCTTGTGAATTCGCGAGCATCAAATTCTAGAGTTTTTATAGGTGTTTTGTCTAAATTTCCAAAGCCTAAAACATCAGTTTTTCGAATAGCTGGACAGCGATTTATCCGTTGGATAAGAGTTATCCGCTCTTTGAGCAACTTGTGCCTGAACTGTAATCACTGTATAAGCATTATTTCGCGCATATTTTGAACTCCCGCCAATAAGGCGAGAAAAACAACTTTGACCCGTTTGTTTACAAGCTTATAAGCTGAAATCTCCTGACATCAGTTCTTAAATCGTACAGTAAGAAACATTTTTCATTTACCAAATGAAATGAATCCTCGGATGCTTCGGAAGCTAAAGACTGTTCCGAATCGTAGAAACACTCTTCGGAGGTTTCGCAGTCAACGGTAGGCATCTTGAGTCAAATCACAAGAAAACGCGACTGAGGTGAGCCTCTGACGTCACAAGCTATCAAATTGCGCAATCACCCAGGAACACGTTTTTCTGGGTAAATATAGACACAACACAATATTCTGTGACAGAATTTGGCCGAAATAAACCTACCAATTTTCGTCTCAGTGGCACTTTAAGGGGACTAGCAAACATCAGGACAGACTAGTTAGAATAGTTAGCAAGCTTTTCAAGACCATACACTGTTTTATGAAAACTTCTTAGTTCTAAAGTACAACTGAGGCTAGCTTCGAAGTACTACGGTTTCTTTTTTTTTCCGCACTCAGCTTTGATTTATCACATACCCTATACGCGTAACCTAAAAGGATGCAAACAAACATGTTCTCGCATTTTTTGCGACACGCGTATGCTGCAAATGAATCCACCCTTGCATAGGGGCTCTGACACACTGCTCGCATTTCACTCACTTACTTCTGTTTGGCGTGTCAATTTAGCTCCTGCGTTTCCCTTGTTACCCAAACTCCCGTGGAGGGTCAAGTGGACTCACATGCTCTCCGAACCAAAGCATTGTTGTGTCCGTGTTGCATTAGACTTATCTAAAGATATTTTTTTTCAACAGGTAGGGAGATATAATTAAAAGAAGAAGATTAAATTCTACCCATTGTAAAATGGCAGGCAGATCCTTCTTTATCAAGTTTCTACTTTGTCTTCTTATCTTCGCTGTGGTATTAAGGCAACTTGAGATAAACGCAGTATTAAAGCAACTTGGAATAAAGCACAATTCAAGAGAGAACATCTCGGTTAAAGCATCTACCTTGATGAACCCAGAAAAAGAAAACGGCACTCAAGGCACAGAGAATCTAACGAAGCCATGTCTTATTATATTCTGGTCCACGTACTTTGGTCGAAAGAAGCTCGACGAGGAGTTTGTTTGGAACAAGGGAGAATGCCCGATGCCGGTCGAGGTAACGATCAATCGTGCAAGAGAACGTGAAGCAAATGGCTTTGTTGTCCATGCCAGAGATCCGCACGTGATTCCTCCAACTCACTCGGTGCCTTGGATCCTGCTTACACAGGAAAATCCAGTTTACACACCAGCTCTTTCCAACGCCAATTTTATGTCTAAATTCAACTTGCTAAGAAGCTATCGTTTGGATTCCGACTTTCCAGATCCCACTTTTCGTATGCCTGACTTAACACCGCCAGTTCCCTTCAAAGAAAAAACGGGGTTGATATTTGCAGTATTTTCCCATTGCGAGAGAGTACGAATTGAATACATGAGACAGCTAATGAAGTTTGTACAGGTTGATTCTTACGGTAGCTGCCTCAGGAACAGAAATGAACTGGTGCGCATAAATAGCAGAAACTACAAACAGCTTAAAACTGAAATGGCTAGGAAGTACAAGTTTACTCTAGTGTTTTTCAACCAGGACTGCGATTATTTTGTGGATGATCAACTAAGCCATGCACTAAGTGCTGGGTCAGTGCCTGTTGTCATGAGTACAGACAAACTGGATGAGTTCCTGTCCGGTAATCTTCGGAATTCCGTGATCAAAGTCCGCGATTTCAAGAACCCGAGTCTTTTGGCCGAGCACTTGAAGTTCCTTAGCAACAACGAGACCGAGTATAATAAATATCTGGAGTGGAAGTGGAAGGGATTCGGTAATATTACTGGAACTGTAATTGGAAATCGCTGGAAGCCAAAGTACCCAATATACTGTCAGATCTGCGTAGCGCTCTCAGAAGGGCGGATACACAAAGATGGCCTCAAGACCATCACCTGCAAAGCGAGGACTTATGATGACTGGGGTATCACACCTGGAGTATAGACTTATGTAATTAATTAAATTTTCAATCTCGTTTAATGATTTCATATATTTTTAACTGGTTCACTGCATTTAGGTTGTGAGTGTAAAACCTGTTTATTTTTTCTGTGACATGAAATTGGATGCCGCAACAAGTGTTGCACAGTTCACCACGAAGAAAAAATTCTGTCAAGATCATCAGGGTGAGGGGCTTTGCCTTTGATTGAATGCCTTTGATGTGCTCTTCAAGATGAGGTATATAATTGTTATGGGTTTGGCGCCGCAAGAGGCCTGTGACGTCATCTCACCGAGATGGCGACCAATAATGCCGCCATTTTGCCGCTCCACGATAGTTGGAACGGCGAAATTCCGAAAGTGAACACGCAAATAAAGCGCATTGAGGCCGGTCGCGGGAACAGAGCTTTGTATCACACTGGAAAAAATCTTTTGCAAGTAAACCTGTAAACTAGAGTTAACACCGCTACGTACTGCAACCGCGTACAACCGATTGATCTTGATCAGACTAATCATTGCAAAGGTGCACAACCGATTCTCAATATTTCGTTTCTAACGCTCATGTTTATGAAAAATTGAAATTGGCTTTCTTTTGTCAGCACTTTTCTACTAAGCTAATTACTGATCCGCGATAATAGCGGAGCCAGCGCGCTAGCGCGTCAACGGAGCTCCATTGCTAAGGAAATTTGGTAACCTATCAAGCCAAGAAATTTTGGTAGTGACGTAATAGTCAGGTGACCATCCGTACGTACGTCCGTCCGTCCGTCCGCACCACAGGGTTACCAATACACTTCATACACTGGATATAATCCTGTGCTGAATCCCATGTGCCGTTTGGCTCGAAATCGCACGTTGACCCGCGTTGTAGCAAAACAAGCAAAGACAACAAAAGTCAAAAACAAATTTGTTAATGGAAAAAAAGTTCAAAAGAATACTCAGTTGTCTTTTTGGTGGAAGGGGAAAAGTTCAATTTAGGCGAAAAAAATTAGGCGATAAAGTTCAGGCGAAAAGTTCAAATTTGCCTTGTCGGTTCTGTTCGAACTCGGTCGGCACACCGCTTGAGTCCGCAGCTTTTCGTAGCGGCTTCGACGCCAAATACTGATATTAAGTCGTTGGAACACCCTCCCTCCTACCCTTATTTAGTTATGAGTGCTTGTTTTCACCTATTTCGTTAAAACCGTTTACTAGACTTAACATTGGCTAATGGAAGAGGGAGGAAGACACAACTGTACCGACGGTGTTCCAACAAAGTGACAGTGATTGTAGCTCAAAGATCTCGAACGGCGGAAATAATAGTAAACGTGATAAGTGGAGTGACGACAAGCTGAAATGAGTTAAAAGAAGAAATGTTGTTGAAGTCGTTTTTACATTTACCGCATTTGACATCATGGGCCTGTAGTAAGGCAGGCCTGTGTCACATGTGAACCTAGTTATATGGCTTCGCTCATAGCCCATAGTCTTCGCTCATAGTCCCCGATAGCTCATGGGTTCGAATCCCGTTGGGAGTAGGTAGTAAATAAAACCGACTTTAACATTTCTTCTTTTAACTCATTTCAGCAAGTTGTCACTCCACTTACCAAAATAAGAGTACTTTAGCAGTTTTTTATTTTGGGTCCTACCATGAGGACAAATCAAGTTGCTCTAAATGCTCTTTCCTTAGTCGTTTCCTTATAAAAACTCACCTATTGCAAGTGGCGAAGCTGACCGCTGGGAGATCCGGGAATTGTTATTTTGTTTCAAACATTTAGAAATAAAACAAGGACTTCTTTTATAGAGATGTACTGTTTTTCATGATCATAGTTCACCGGCCACTGAAAACACAATCATAGGCCTAGGTCTCAATTAGAATACTAATTTTTGGCGAGCGAGCAATGTTTCGGTTGTTCAATAAATTAGCCCTCACAAAACAACCCAATCCACAAAACAATAGTGCCGGAGAACAAAAACTGACTTGAAAAAACAACACTAACTCAAAGTACAATCCTTAGTAACACTAATTTTTGGCCAAAATACCCCAGTTGCAAAATAAGGATTGCTTAAACACAAACTAAAAAAAACAAAAAACAAAAACAAGAAGATTCAATGACGAAATTTGTTGAAGTATGTCGTCGGACAAGGATTTTTTGCCTTCAAGCTCTCCTGTTTCTTCTATATGCGCCCTATAGTTTAAAGCAATCCTTCAGGTCTTTTCCTTTTCATCGTGAGCTACTAAAAGGAAAGTCTTCATTCCAAGAATGTAAAATTACCGTACTGAAAATCGAGCGTACGAGGAACCGGCCATATAGTTGACCTCAGATCAAGTTTCTCATGTGATAACGGGCGATCCGAATTCTTTCTTTTAGCTAGTAACAGGTGAAGAGCCACCACGTGGATACCCTGTTATGAACCCGTTACTTACTTACTTACTTACTTACTTATATACTTGTCGATGTTCAGTGAAGGGTTATTGCTCCGTCCTAAATGTGGTAAAATGTCCATGAAAGCATATCCTTTTTACTTGAAAAACTTGGTGGTTAGCGTTTAAGTTCGAGGGAAGTCCGCCATTTTCACCAGTTTGTAACTGCACGCGACTATTGAGACACTTGGAACATTTTACATGAGTCATGGTGCGAGGGACCTCGTGCGGTCACGTGACTCCATGACCATCAAAATTGACTTGCATGGATATATATACCTTATTGAAAAACGTTGTCTGGTAGAAAGTATAAACCCTGAGTATGAACCCTGGGCTCTTGAACTAGTCCATTAAAGGTATCCTCCCAGGGGCTGCTCCCGCCCGTCTTGTCAACTTTCGCTCGCACCAGGCTACTGCTCGCTCCGATTTCGCCCATTTTATATGCCTCTTGCCCCGACTATCTGCCCCTGGGTCTCCGAGGAGTATTTTTGCACAAACAGTGTAAGTGCGGGAAATGACGTCCTCTATATTCTCACTAGTGAGGATATGGAAAATACGCCACTCGAGTCCCGGATGTAGTTTCGTATGAACTTTACGAGTGGTCTCTTTTCCCCTAAAACACTTTTGTCTATATAATAATTACATATAAAATATTTAATACAAAGCGAGAACATAAACCATAATCTGTATATATTAATGATAATTTTAAAAATACACCTAATCACTTTCCCTACACCGAGAAGTCGAAGCAGTTGGACTAACGAAAATAAAGTTTATAAAATACTTTTTGACAGGAAGTTATGCTTTTATTTCCACCCGGACTTTATAGCTCAGATGGTAGAGCAGTGTACCGGGTAACCCGCGGTTCGTGGTTTCGAGTCCCTCTCGAGCTACAGAATTTTCTTATGCCGTGCCATTTTTTTCCTTTGATGAGAATGCCTAAGTCTATAAGTATAAGCTTATAGCTTCTCTTTGAGGGTTTGTTTTTTTTTTGTGTGTGTAGTGCACATTAAATGAATCTTGCTACACCAATGAGTTTAAGTCAATCATTGATACTTCCAGGGGTTGATTTTCGTAGTTACAGCTCGTGTCCTTTCTCGACCCTAGAAAATTGTCTCTTAAACTTGTGACATTTTTGTTTGACTTGATCTTCCACAGTCATGTCCTGCTGTGAGGGTCGTGGACAAAACACTGGACTACCCCTATGGACTACCGAAATGGACTACCCTAAAATGGAATACCCATAAGGCGTGCTGCAGCATCTGCCTTTATCTTTGCTGCAATTTCTTCAGCTGATTGTGGAGTCTCGTAGTCGTGTAAAAGATCGAAAATGGCCAGTTCACATGCTGCAAATAGCGCATTTGACTCTGGGAAAGTGAAAATTAGATCTTGTATTTTATCTGGAATCGATGGAGGAACTACGATCTCCTTTCTGCTGTGATCCACAGCTCGCGTGTAAGAAAATGTGCGGATCAGCTGTGGCAAAACCACCTCAGTCCTGGTTTAAGACATTTTAAGTTCCTCACAAGGGTGATTTGATTTTAGTCACTCTATTCTTTTTGCGTTTAGCTCATTACGTTCGTTTAGTTCATTGAGTATAATTATTCAAAATGGCGGCTAAAGGCCGTGCGGAAGAAAATAAAGAAGACGCGTACAATGTAAGTATATAAATAGCAGTTCTTTCAAATATAGTACTCATTTGAAATAGTATTTTTTATGGGTATTCCATTTTAGGGTAGTCCATTTGGGTAGTCCATAGAGTTAGCCCATGGACTGGGGGTCAGTGTTTTGTCCACCACCTGCTGTAAGTTTGCACTTGGTGTGTATACCGGTGATTGCTGTTGACAATCGGCAGCCACAAGCATTTCGTCAGCCCACTGAAAGAATCTACACATTTCCTTTTGTCTGCAGGTAAACGAAATTTTAGTCCAATACAAACGCTGAAAAGTTATAAGAAACTACTCAAGTTTTTGTTGTAGGCTAAGAAAAATTGGTGCGTAGGAAACTAAAACAGGAGTGCAAAAACGTCTTATCGACCTACTTAAAGAATCGACTGAATACTAAAACAGTATTCGAGGCCTCTTTATCTTCAGTTCTCAAATTTAGTAATTATTCATGTACTGATGACCCAATCAGCTTGCATCAACTGGGTCAGGTGCATGTATTTTGATACCCAATCAAGACACATTCGATTAGTTCAAAAACTGATCAAGACACTGATCAAGAAACTTGAATTTTAATCAGTCTTTATGCTAATTACCGCATACATGCGCATATTTCCTGCTTGACTCATTAATTACAACAACAACACAGCAACATGTTACTTCTTCTCAGACAGCGTTACATTGGTTGTGCAGTTTTTGCATTTTCCTTTCTTGAAAACAACATCCTTTACGCGTATCAATTTATCTTTAATTCCAGCATTGAACAGGGAGAAAACACAAGTAACACACATGCTATGAGCAGTTTAACCTGCGATCAGGCTCTATTTTCGTTTCGCTCGGTGAAACATTCAGGCGGGACGGGCGAAACGAAAAATAGAGGCCCTCCTTCCCCCGCAGCAGTAGTAGGGAGGGAGGGCATGATTTCAGGTTATGAGCAGTTTTGCGATGAAAGCCTGCCGCCACGCACATTTCAGTTAAAACCTTATTGAAGCTGTTGATGCCTACGGGCAGTTTATCGAACGCGAACTTACCAGAACTTTATACCCTCTCTTAACCTTGGCCATTCGACAAAAAATGTTCACAGCCCACTCGTTGCTGTACTTAGTTGAAACTGGAACGCGTCATTCACCGAAACCTTTTCCTCAGAAGGTGTTTTGGGAACGCGAATTCGTCCTGATCCGGACTCGAACTCCACCACATGCGGTTATGTAAATTTCTTTAAAAAATTCTTCCTTTACTCACCAGCATCGCCGCATATTAAATATTCATGTCATTTACCAATTGAATACCAAACAAACAATCGTCCACTGAGTGCGCCTTTATTACCTACTATTGTTCTCAAACAGTTCTACTTAATTCCCACACAAATTTGAGAAGCCATATCAAAAACTCGTGCCTCGTTTTTCATCAGGGGTTCCAAACACCTCGAAACAATAAAAGCACTCCGCCTACGGCGTCGTGCTTTTATCTCTTTCTCGGTGTTTGGAACCCCTGATGAAAAACTCGCACTCGTTTTTGATCTATTACTTCAAAGGGAAAACAAATCAGGTTTTAAACAATAAGCTCAATTTGCTTTTGTTATATCATTCACTAAACCTTCAGCGTGGCACAATTACTTTGTTGATGACTTGCTTCGAAACAAACGAACAAAAACTAAACACGCACTGCGTTGCCATAGTAAATGGTGTTAGTTTGCTTAGAGTTGTTCCATTTTAATGGTATTGTATAGCAGAACAGACATAAAGAAACTATACCAGTTTTTGTTGAAGGTAACCAATTAAAACTGATGTGAAGGAAGCTAAAACAGAAGTGAAAGAACTTTCTTTAATGGCGAAGTGCCCGGCTTTGCATAGGAACTAACAAACTAAGCGGTAAATTTAGTTCACCACCAAAACATTTCTTAAGGAATCTAATTTAAAACGCGAACTATATTGTTTTGTGTTTCAGCGGAACGTATTCTTTTAAGCAATTCGCAATAAACAATGTTGGCGTCCTTCGGATAGACGCTTAAACAGCCATATTTACTTAGCTGTCCTTTGCGGAACAAATTTTTCCAACTCGCAAGCTCGGGAAAAAGGTTTCTAATTTCACGCAAATAACAATGACAGACAGAGATAATTGCAATTTCAGAACAACCTTTTTTCGTTTGTCCTGAACAGAACATCAAATAAATTCACATTGAAAAGGAAAGTGAATAAGATGTGAAGAACAAAGCAGTAACTGAATTCATTAATAGTCCATTAACTAACAGTCCTGAATCTTATGACACTGCTTATTTTACAAAAGTACATCGTATCACAAAGGCGAATACTTTAAGCAATAACGGTAATCAAACAAAGATTTTGCATCGCTTCGCATGTTTGGAAAAGAACACGTCAATTTGGGAAGCCGAGTTTGCAAACTGACTCCCATGTACTGAAAGTTTCTCATGATATAAAGTTGCAAATATTTCATATGACCATGTTCAGTGAGTAGCGAGTAATCACCAGCTGCTCCTTATACTCAAATAACAGTGCTCAGTTTCAAGTGCTCTCTGTACTCAACAGATACTCATTATGCTCAAGTAAAGTTCCTTCGTTCACAGAGAGGTGAACTGATTGAGAGGTATGTTTTCGATGATCTTCTTCAAAACGTTGGCGCCAGCGGTTGGCAGCGGTTTCTGCTACCAGATGAGCATGGTTTGCTTCAATGAGCAAATTGATTAAGGCTGTGTGTTGGGAATGATGCAAGTTATAACCATTCAGCGTAAACGCTTGTTGACGATGAAGGTCATGAGTTGTTGAGTGGGGTGAATTGAAGTTGTTGCCTCCTGGGGTCATCATTACAACTCTCTCCTATTTTTTTCCCACTGTTCTACGATTTAACCAGCGCTGTCTTTGTTTCAGGCTTTACAAAACCGGCTCCCGCAGACGCAACGGATAAAAGTAAACCAGCAAAAAAACGAAAGCATTATTCGACAGCTGATATTTCTTCCCTGGACACAATCTTCAGCTCAACTAATGGCCACCCAAGTGATAATGTGATAAAGCGAACAGCGGAAACCCTGTGGTGTACCGAAGACCAGGTAAATTTAACGGAAGTACCACTCCCTCATTTGTATCTGATCACTGCTAAAACTCCCGTAAAATTTCCTGTCAAAAGAACTTCGTTTTTTCAATACAGGTTTTACACGCACTCACCTTTTGGCTTGTATTTAACAACATTTCGATCTTTGTCGATAAACCAGGCTGCCTTGGTCTTGTGGGATTCTTGTTGCGAGTGACGCGCTAACGTCCAGATCGCTTTGTCAGTTTCCACACTGAGACTAACGCCGCAGGCTACACAGTGAAGAGAACATTTGAAGCCGTCTTTGGATGTTATCCCAGGAAGGTTTTGGGCTCGTAGAGTTTCGACAATTTCGTGTACTGACTTATGGGGAGCGCTGTTACTATAATGGGGTAGGGACAGTAAAAAGAATACACCGAAAAGCAAAGCCGCCATAATCAAACTCCGGAGTTAAATTTGAGTCCCTAGAAACATGAACCCTCCTTCAGGGGTGCAAAGTTGACAGAGATAGAGTATTTTTAGATTTTAATCTGGTATTGCTCTTTGTTAACAGATCAAAGTGTGGTTTCAAAACAAGCGCAGGAAGGAGAAAAATGCTAACGATGAAGGAAGCAAAGCAAAGTGAAAACGACGACTAGTTTTTGTTTTCCCTGTTTGTTTCTTTTCCCGTTTTTTTACGATTGTCACTTCAAAGCAGCCCAGACCAGGCAAACGAATCCTGAGAACAAATGAAACCACCCTGAATTACTTTGATATAAAAAGCTAAGAAAACAATGATTAACAACACGACAATAGATAAGCTAAAACTTTCAATTTGTTGTTGACAGAGGTTAACTGTTGTAAACGAGTTTGAAACTAATTAAATAAATATATTGCGCTAGAATTGTCTTGTTTATATCTCAAACGCTACCGGTATGACTCACAAACGATCACAAGCGAAAATTATACATTTCAGCAACATCAAAAGACCAACAGGAGAAAGTTCAAGTTCAGGTTCAGTGGTTTCCCTCGACATCTTGTACTTGATACAATATTTCATTAGACGAAAGTTTCTCTTGAATTTTCGCCGACTCTGTTGAGCGCAACTTTAGCCGTATTTCAACTGGAACGTTAAGTCCACCTCCCGCGCCTGTAACGCCCAGCTGGATCAGGAAATGCAGCACCGCTAACAACGCTGGAAAAGTTAAAGAGATGAAGGATGAAAGGTTTAAGTTGCTTATTATAGTGAGTATATTTAAAACGTTGTACTTAATTGTTACAAGACACAAGGAAGTAAAACCAGCAATGATCACTTACCATTCAATCGTTGACTCAAGCGGCCATGGAATTGCCACAAGCTCCTTTTGAATGTGCCCCAGTTGTCCCCGCGAGTTAACAACTCGAAATGCCTCTCCTCTGTCGCCGATTTTTTTCTCAAGGGAAAAAGACTCGCCTGTCTTTACTGTAAATGGGCACTAGTGGTAGCCCTTCACAATAGCCTCTATTATTAGTACGTTCATTTCGCGCTTTGTTTGACTCGCAGAACTTCGGCAAGACTAACTAAGTGAAAGGATGCGTAACGTATCGGCTTACACCCTGGGCTTACAAATGTTGCAAGAATTCATAAATGGTTCATTTATTATAACCGATAATAATCTATAAAATCAATGAAAATCGATACAGTTAAAAGGACGTGAATTGTGAGTATCGATTTTCATCGATTAATGGAACCAATCGATATTAATCGATTGATTTTTATCGATTATATTGATTATATCGATTGGTTTCCGATGATCGATT
Source organism: Siderastrea siderea (assembly GCA_964030785.1). NCBI lineage: Eukaryota > Metazoa > Cnidaria > Anthozoa > Scleractinia > Rhizangiidae > Siderastrea > Siderastrea siderea. The sequence continues at coordinate 25,984,211 of OZ034970.1, read as the reverse complement.
TTCATCGATTGGACACTTCGGGAAAACCTATCGACGATTCCAAAAAATTGAACACATTCCATTTAAGCAGAGTACGTATTTAAAATTTACGCAGTAGACTGACCTGTATTACAAACGTTTTGTACATGAACGCAAATATGTTCAACTACCATGCATGAATAGAAACATAGGAGGAAGGAGAAACACGGTTCACTTCTTTTTTTCTTGACTCGTTTTCATTTTCTAACGGCCAAGACCGTTTTAATTTCTTTCGATAACTTAATTCTTTCCACAAGGTCACGGAGTCCCGCGCAGCGATTCCACCTTTCTCGCGCGAACCAGACTATTGAGCGACAATTTGTGTCCGCACCGGGTCATAGTTACTACAATTGTAACACGACCAAAACGAGCGTGGCACTCCCCATAAGGGCATAATTTGACTGGTGTCCAGTGCCGACCGCGGTCAAATGACGGATCCATGGCGGCCTATTTTGAGATGCTAATTATGATTTTGTGCAGTGGATAATTCTTTTGGGACACGAGGTATGTGCAATTGGTTTTGAGGAAATCACTTGTATGTCTTCCTTTTGTCAAGTCGCTAAGTCAGAATAGGAGTCTGAACTATATTTGTGGGTAAATTCAAGCGAATTCCGAAACATGTCGAGAGGTGATAGTGGCTAAGTCGGGTCAAATGACTCCTTCCTCCGTACTAACACAGTTAAGTAAATGGACCTAAAATTGCTCAAAATGCTTTGTAAGGATAGCAAACAACACCATGTAATGTTTCATGAACTTTATTCAGTTAGTTCGTCGTTATGTATTGCTCAAAATATTCGGTTCGAAATCCCATACAAAGTCTTATATTTTGAAACGCCATTTTTAATGATATTCAAATATTATGCTTGGGCTTCCTAAGGTTTTTTCAGGCTTTCTTTTCGAAACTGCTTAAGTTGCGTTAATAACTGCGAGGATCTTCTTTACATTTAATTCTTCATTCCGCAGTTTAAATATATGGATTTCATATATTCATAATTTCAATATTTGCATTGTTCACGCTTTACAAACGACTCCATGATTCTCAAGCAGATTCAACTTAAACTGATAAATGATTTCGAGAACGTGTTGCTAAGGCGTGAATTTATCAAGGTACCAGCTAGTAAACCATAATCTGTAAATAACAATTTTAATTTTAAAAATACACGTAATCACTTTCCCTATAACGAGAAGTCGAAGTAGAAGTCGAAGTCGAAAATAAAGTTTATGAAATACTCTCTGACAGTATGTTGTGCTTTTATTTCCCTAAAATTTAAATTAGTAATTTTATCATTATAATTACTGAACTAAGTTCCAAAGAACTAGTGAGTCTCTCATTAACCTACTACTGCATCTTGGGATCAAAGCTACATCCTGACCACGTAAAGAGTAACAACTATCTCGCTTTCTAAAGATACTCTTAGATAAGAACTCAGGTAAGCTATGCATCGCTTGTCTATATGGTACTCAATGAATTGAGACTAAAACTAAAGATACTCTTAGATAAGCACTCAGGTAAGCTATGCATCGCTTGTCTAATGGTACTCAATGAATTGAGACTATTACATTTATGACGCTACCTTCATAACGCTTTTCAGCAAAATTTAATTTGAAGGTACGTATCTCCCATAATTAAAACTAACAAATCAGAAATATAGGAAACGATCTGTGAGGTTACTTGGTTAAAACTGTTGTGGTTGCAAGGTTCTTTGTAGCGAAATTACCAATTTAACATGGATTTACAGTGCATGCTCTTTTTTTTTCCTTAAATAAGGCTACATCTGGTCACATGAGATTCTCTACGAAAATAGGAATGCAAATTTAAGGTCATTGACCGGGTAGTGCGCCAGATACGAGGTCCCGAGTTACGTCACAAAGAACACAGTACAACGAAAATAACACAAACTTGGAAGGGAAGAACAACACAAAAGACTTGACTAAACAACAAAACAATAGACCTGGTCTGCCTTAGTAAATGGAGTATTACCCTATTGACCTAGATCTTCGTGTTGAAGCAATAATTTCGTAAATTATTGTGGTTCCACTAGGCAAGCTTGCGCCGTTGTGACAACGGTGACAAGATGTTTCCACTTGAACCGGTCAACTTCACATTACCATAGCCAGTGTCTGTTGCCAGGGTAACGCGACTTTTCTTTTTTAAAAAACAAACGGACCAATAAAATTGCGGAAACTGGATAAATAAAGGTGCTTTCACTTAACGCTAGTTAGCAAAGTTGGAAAGCTTCGGGGCGCGGTGATTTACGCGTTGTCGTCGTTCTAAGCTAACGTTGTGTAGTCTATGCTGCGAATTTGACCAGCGCAAACACAAATTATGGCGAATGCCGCTGCGATTTAATCGAGCAGCAGCAAAAGCAAGGAGCAAAGCGTATGCGATGATCGCTGCCTTGAGGAAGTCTCATCCCCGCAGCCCGCGATCAAGTAAAAGCCACAGACGCCAAATAAGTTTTCTCCTATCTATGGTGAAGAACAAAATTGTACCAATCAAGTGAATATTATTAACACTTCCGGTTGCTAACTGAAACGTCAAGAATACTAATGTTCTTGTTACCTTCTTGCAAAGAAATAAGATATGTCTGCACGCTGCAGCCTAATTGAGATCCCTTGTATTAACTAATCAGACAGGTTGTGTTGTCTTCTCAGCATGCTACAAAGTAAGCTAAACTAAACTAAACTAGACTAGACTAGACTAGACTAGATTAGACTGAACTAAACTAAACTAAACTTAACTAAACTAAACTAAACTAAACTAAAGCAGACTAATTTGAATTTAACCTAGAGTAAACTAGTTAACTAAATGGTTGATTCTATTACTACAGTGGCAAGTGCTGCCTTTTGATGAGGTTTGTTATCCATTGTCACTTCACCTACGTGGTCTAGTTCACCTTCGTCTCTTAGAGCTACATCCTTATTGTGTACCTGGTCGTTCTCCACCTCTTCAATGTTACTGTCAGTGTTTAGTTCTTGTTTTAAACACAGAAGAAGAAACGGAATGAGAGACGCCAATATTCCAACTCCACCAGCCATGAGAAACGCGGCAATGTAGTTGCCGACTTGGTCAGGCATTAAACCTAACATAAAAATTGACATCCAAAATTAATGGCAATTCTCACCAAACTTGGTCCCAAAGGGGATTAGGGCTCCGGGCTAAAACAAATTAGGGCTCCAGGGCTCCAACATGGAAAGATTGGGGTTCTCGGGCTCCACGGCTTTACTCTAGGATTCCATTTAGCGAGAGTCATTATTTTTGTCCGGGCTCCAAGTAGTGAAAAGCTTTGGGCTCCGGGCTCCACGGCACACATTTCTGGGCTCAAGGGTTCCAAGGACCCCCTCTTTGAGACCCTGACCAAAAGCTTACCTTTTGAACGCTTTGCGCTGTAACTTTTAACTTGAACGTACGTAAAACAACCACCTAACCGACAAAGGTGGACTGCTTAATGCACCAACGCCGGCACACATGAACGAAAATCCAAATATCGAGGCTTTTTTCGATTCTTCTGCAGAATCCAATAATGCAATAGTAAAAGTTGTAACCATCAATCCATCCACCACACCAAACACAACAGCACAAGCCGCCACTGCACCATACGTTTTTGCCAAAGTCAGTAACATAATGGAGGCTCCCATGACAAAAGCTGCTGCTTGATACAGTCGTATCGCCTTTAAGCACTTTATATTACACAGAAAACCTCCCCCAAGACGACCTATGGTGGCACAAATGCCAATGAACAGGAAAAGAGTGGAGCTTTTGTCAGCAGGAATGCCGAGATCTTCACAGTGCTTTATCTGAAAAAATATACAGGAAGAATTTTAAGATTTGGGACCAATGCAGCAACTCACCATTAGCATTATGAGGATTGCAAAATCTTGTCAAGGATTTTTAGCTGTCTGTAAACGAAAACAAACAATCAAACAAAAAATCACGGTTTCACACTTCGGGAGTTTAAGGATTAAATGCAAATTACGTGCACTGATAAACACTGGACCCGCGGGACGGGAATAAGCAAATTAAAATAAATAAATAAAAGTTTACTTCAGACAGAACAACTAAAGATACCCAAATCATGACCTAGACCGCAACAAAGACATTTGGTCTGTCAAGGGCACTTCACTGATGATTTCCGTAAATAACTGTTCTGCAACTGGTCGACTGAGATATTTACATTAAACAATAAATAAACCTCAGAGCATTATTAAGGTAATGTTCCGTTGAACTTTCGGTAGACTGAGAAAGTTTGGATACGAATCTGGAAGGAGTTCTTTTGCATAAGCCATCGGCAACTCTTTACATTCTCAAATCTGATCGGACTAGGTTTACACAAATGGTAAAGTAAAAATGCTCACGAGCCAAGGATGCCCACACAGCCGGGGCTTATCCCGGTTTCTGCAGCATGAAGCAACTGAGAATATTGCTACTCCCTCCCTGGATGGAATGCTAGTCCATTGAAGGGTTAACCCCAACAGTATTTCGCCGGGAACAATTTTGTACACCTGGGTTGAAGGAGACAATGTGGGGTAAAGTTTCTTGTCTGAGGAAACAATACGATGGCAGGGACTTGGCGTCGAACCACCGTCCTTCAGATCTGAAGTCCAGCACACTAACCACGACACCACCGCGCCCTCAAAAGTTTACACAAATACCCGGCAATTAATGTTTCTTCAGGGCGGTCGTCCTTTCTTCCTTATAAGAGGGCCGAAAGCGAGAACACACACACAAGTCATCATCTGCTAGCTTATGCTTTCGTTATGCAACCTTGATCTGGAGGAGAAAGTATTACGCATTATTCTTGCCACATATTTAGATTGCTTTCGATTGACCTTGTTCCAGAATAAGGTCAATTTAACGCAACCTTAGGGACCGTTCATTTTTTACGAGGTAGGGGGGGGGGGGGCTGGTGGGATTTTTGAACTGTCATTAAGAAGTTGTATGGCCCCCCCTCAGTCAATAAATTTTTTCCCATGGCCCCCCCAATAAGGGTAGATTTTTTCTGGTGACCCCCTCCCCAAAAAAAAGGAAAAAGAAAACTCAATTAAGCCAGCTATGCATACTGTACAGTTAACAAAACCATCTTTTTGACAATATCAATATATTACAATTAATACTACAGTTGCATTTGCCACTTTTAACTGTACTAAGTCAGCAAAAGAGAAATGTGTCAGCTCGCTATAAACTTTGAATTCGTTGAAGAGTCAAAAAAAAAAAAGAAAAATCAATTTCTGATCTTCTGGTTATGGCTCTTCCCGAACGTGTTGTGGCTGGCCTATCAACTTCTTCGTCATCGATGAAGGCATCTTCTTCATCGTCATCGATGAAGGCAAGAAGGACATCATTCGATTCGTCTCTCAGTTTCACTGCTGCTTTCGCTTCCACTGTTGACGTCTTCATCGCTATCATCGTTATCAATGTCTAGCAAAGATTCATTTTCAGCTGAGTCTTTTTCTCTCAATCTTGTTTGTAGCAGATCAGTTCTTTCAGGATTCATTTGGAGAAGCCAGTGTCTGGCAATTACCTTAACCTTGTCATGTTTGGTGCTCTTCAGATGTTGTCAAGTCTGTAGTGCTTGAGGTATTTGTTAAGTTCTGGCACTCGAAGCTTTTGTAATTTTGTCGGATATTCGCACAAATCTTTTCAAGCATAATCCTCATAATTTTTCTCCTTCGCCTTCTGGCTTTCCTTGGCCCTCTCCTCTGCCCTCTTCTTCTTTTTGAAATCTACCACCTCAAGATGCTTAAGGTGTTCCACAAGAAACTTTGGCTTAACAATAAACTTGTCAGAAAATGCTGCTACACTTTCTGAATCTGATAAGACTAGCCTGCCACTGCCACGCTCCTTCTTCAACTGAACTCTGGGCTGCCAATCGTCTGGATTACGGCCCTCCCTTGGAGTGTTGTTTTACGGTAGGTAATGGTACTCGGGAAGACAGGAATGATCAGGAAAAGGCTTCGAGCATCTATCTATGAGTGGTCCAGTGCATTCTTTACAAAAAGAACAATTGGCTCCTACCTTTTCTCTACAAGAAAACTTTAAAAACTCCCTGTAGTTCTCCCCTTCCTCGTAATGTTCAGTTCTGAACTTCTCAATCTTGGAAAAGTAGTTGTTACCAGGGACAGACTCTTTTTTCCCTCCAGCGTTGTGCACCTGTACCAGGTATGATGTGTTGTGACATCTATTGATATGGTTTGTCTTATGATTCCGTTTTGAAATGCTGTGAACTGCATTTGAACTGCATTCAACCAAACGAATACAGCATTTAATAAGCGATTACAACACAATGCACTCAATAACATCCATATAAAACGTCGTCTTTCTTTTCTGGTAGGTTACTAGTTCCTCCCCTGCTGAAGATGCGGACATCTCAAAGGGACTTCGGAAAACAAGTATTGGCTATGTTGTAAATCCAAAAGGAAAGAGAACGCAATGCTACATGAGCATTTTCAAAGAGGCTCATTCCAAAATGCGAAAGAATGGCGAAAGTGACGAGTCCTTTAAGAATAGGTTCACCACTGAACGATCCCGTCGATACGATGTTTTACAATCAAAAGAGGTTATCTTTCTAAGTGCGGATGGGTGTTCGAAAAGAGCAAGTGAGTTTTCCAAACCAGGATATCATTTGAGGCCCAGTGATGGAAGAAGATTGAACTTCTTCATCAAAGAGCACAGGAGCAAGTTTGAAAAGTTGGATGGCATGGTGAAACATTTGAAAGAACATGATTCCACACTCTTCCAGCTTAATGGGCTTACCTTGAAGCAAGGAGAAGAATTTGCTCACGATTTTAATGTGGAGCAGATCAAGTGCAAGCAGGATATGGAAATGCTAGAAGAAAACAAGAAAAGTTTCCACACTATATGTAAGGGCATACATAAAGAACATATAAGCAAGAGGCGAAGAAAGAAAGAAAACCGAAGAAAATCAAATGAAAGGAAGAAGAAGCGGGATGCAAACAACGTCCAACGAGTGTATGGCATCTGTGTTGGAAACCCCCTAGGCAATGATCTTGCAGAATGTTTTGTGTATCCTCCTTCCCTAGCCATCCCTGAAGAGTGCGTCAACGTCGAAGATGTTGCAGAATTACTGAATAGATGAGATGCACCATATATTGCACGGATGTTGCAATCAAACCACTTCAGCAATGCGGCAGGAAGCAGAATAATCACAAACCTCAAGCCTGACGTTAGAGATGTGTACTGCTTTCCTGTACCCTGAAGAGTATGCTCTGCCTGAAAGGAACGAAAGCGACTCCCACAGCGTTAGCAGCAAAGGCGACAAGGAAGAGCTTGAAGAAGATTAGCAGAGAGAAGCAATGTAGTAACAGTAACTTTGTTCATTCAAGATAGTTTACAGGCCTTTATAGCAGCTTGCAGGTAGCTTAGGCTATTCTGGTCGAGCTACCACTAAAAATACAGAAATGAAAATTAAGTAACTAAATAGAAAGAAAACTTTGTTGGTTTATTAAAGTTCCCTAGCTTTAAAATTGTAGTCTGTAGCTGTGGAAACGTTATTAAAAGCCGAAGGAACTTCGTTAATAGATTTTTAAATCTAATTTGTGTATTTCGGTAGGGATATATTTTTTTAAAATAGTACAACATATCCCATCTTTAAGTATTACAAAAATATTTCACGTGACCCCCCCCTTTCCCTAATTTTTTTTAGATGGGCCCCCTTTAAGGCCATTTTTTTTACCTGACCCCCCCCCCCCAAATCCCACCAGCGCCCCCTACCTCGTAAAAAATGAACGGTCCCTTATACTAATAGTAATTTACTTTTAATAACTACACCTAAAAAAAACCTTCATTTCATAGTCGAGATTTCTAGCCTCGGCTGTCTGATGTCATCCACCTTAAATTAAGCAGCTCTTTAAATTAAGTAGCCTTCTTACTAGATGCACGTAGGGCACCGTGCGAGAAAATGTGTAGACTCCATGTGTTGTTATCATTACATCGACAGCGGGCTTTTTTAATAACGACAGATTAAATCTAAATTTCTTTGGCGGGGACTCTGCCTGTTCATTTGGAAATGATGTCCCACCATGAAGAAAACATCCAGTCAGGGAAGCAAGAAATAAAAACCCTGCAAACACGCGGAAGGTGTTCCTCTAATCCAACACTTCCACAAACGCCCGCAGTGCTGGGGCAAGAATCATTGTTCCCAATGCTTGACCTGCTGTTACTATCCCAAGAGCGATGGATCTCTTTTTGTCAAAGTAATGAGTGGCACTAATTGTTGCAGTAACATAAATAAGCGATACGCCCATTCCAAAAGGCAAACTGAAGGTAATGAAGAGGACGACTATGTTGTGTACAAAGGAACCAATTGCAAGGCCCGCTGAACATATTAGGCATCCTAATATGGTAGAGTTTCGAATCCCAAATCTGTTGAGGAAGGCACCCATGACAGGACCAAGAAGACACAGAACACCTACGATGATAGAAGAAATCCACGCTGTAGAACAAAAGAAAGAAATATTATAATTTTCACTTACTAAATGGATTATTTCTTGCCCCAGTGCAGATACCAAACCCAGTGCGGTACCCAAAATTGCCTTTGCCATCGACAAAACGCCTGCGCCAAGTCCTTTCGCTAAAGATCTTCAAAGATCTGCCGAAGATTCCCAAGCAACTACCTTGAAGGATCCTTTTTAAAGATCTATAGGCATCAAATACATAAAAGAGAAAAAAAAGGAAAAAAAATCTCCACCAATCTCCAAGTATGAAACGCCAAGAGTGACAAATCTGTTCAAAAATAAAGGTTGTATCATTGAATATACCTGTGCTGTACTGTGTTATAAATGGGTTGAAAATCGCGCATAATTATGTAGGTTTATAACGAGGTAAATATAGTTTGGCAATTTGGTCATATATATCTGTTACTTGAAACTCGATATGTTGTTACAGCCTCAAATACATCGGTTGTAATTACCTATTTGTTCGAATTCCCGAACATCTTCGAAACGAAGCCGACGCGCACATACGCGCGTACTGACGTCAGCTCAGAAAGAAACCGCAGTGGTCTATTTTTTTGCGCCCAAAATGCAAATCCTCACTCGAAATAATCATCGATGTTCATGGATGCTGCGTATATGCGCCAAAAATGCAAATCCTCATTCGAAATAAGCATCGATTGTCATAAATGCCGCCTATATTGGCGATCTCTTCGATAGAATCCCAGGCCCTTCCAATCTCTCACAGGCCCGTCGGCACTTACTAGTACATGGCACTGAGTTCGAAGTAATCGAATGTATTCATGGAAGACTTGGAGACATGTTTTAATAGACAACCATTTTGTCAATCGAGCGTGCGATGCTTCGAGTGCCCTGATGCCGACAGACAAGATGATTTGCTATTTCTTTTGACAGCAGTGAGATCATTCTACGAAGCATATTCAATTAACATTTCCGCGAATGAATCATTGGACGATCGTGAAGCTACAGTTGGTTACCAGCGTGAAACGCTGCACAGTCATGGAAGGAAGAGGGCTGTTATCACTAACGCCAAATTGATGCACTCCAACAGAGGCACTACAGTTGGAGAGCAATGGCAAAAACTCTGGAGTCTCTTATCGTACTATTTTGAGGCGCCGTTAGTCGGTGAAAACACACAAGTCGCGTTTCAGACGAGGAACTAGACGAAATCGTGTCAAATATTTCGCGGATAACTCCCGATGCTGGAGAGGTAAGGATCATGGGGGCACTACTCTCGAGGGGGTTGCGATTTCAGAGATATAGGATTCTGCTTACGTAACCCTTACCCCCCCCCCCCCCCTGAATCCGCGAAGGTCCTTTAATGGGAGACTGGCGATTCAAAAGAAACCAAGTTATTACAAAAGCAAAGTGTTTTCATTTTCTGTCCGCTATACGTCGTCTTTTTTTCCAGTTTTCCCCCTTTGTTTGTAAGAAGAAAATCCTTTACTTTATTGTGCATTTTTTGGTTAAGTATGTTTCTTAGAACGGATTCATATATTTTTCGATGTTGTCATCGTCAACTGTATGACTGCAGACTCGGGATTCAAGATGGCGGCCTCAAAATTCAACATGACTGGTTTGTGATAATTGACACATCACAAACCCAATCTGTCAAGCTAATGACGTGCTAAAAGCGTGCCAAGTTTCATCACAAGAGCATTAATACTTTTCCAGATCTATAGAGGGGCACAGAGTGCTCCCCCTCAGGCTCAGGAACACAAAAAAGCCCAGGCAAAATAGCGTTAAACCGCCGGAGAATCTTTCCGTCGCTTTGAAGATTTGCTGCACAATTGCAGCCACCAGCTGCTAATTGCTGCGAATTGTGAAATCCCCAAGACGGCAGCACATGTACAACAGAGCCAGCAAGACTCAAAGAAAGCTGTCTTCAGAAGCATTCAAGGAGGGTTGAGCTTGGCACATTACTGAAAGATCAAGCCCAAAATCCATTTCGAACTGGACATTTTACGTTTGATCTCGACTGTCTGATTTTGTATCGATCGTCTGTTCGCGCTTTCGGCGCTCACACGCAGCCTGCTACACAAAACCTTGCCTACGGGCCAGGGGGGGGCTACTCAACAAAGTTTTATACGGGGAGGTTCCGCCGCGAGGTCCAACCCCTTACCCTTTGTATACCATTTTTTGACGGAAAAGGTACCCGTTTCGAATACCTTCTACTGAAAAATGGTACCTCTTTCACATACCTACTAAAGAACACTGCATCCCTTTTCGCAAGCCTTGGAATGCAGTTAATGAACGATATTAAGGGAGAACAGTATTACCGCAAGAGATGTTAACCAAAAAACAATTATCATTATCTACTCGAAACATTTCAATCATAGGCCTTTTTAAATACCTAGATGACAGATTTCCCTACCCTTTCATATACTTCAGCTCGTGAAATCCCTACCCTTTTATATACCCGAAGCCTGAAAAAGGTGCCCCTTTCGTGCGGAGCCTCCCTGCATAGGCCATTATAGGGAGTACCCCCCCCCCCCAGGCACACGGCCCTGTAAAAGATGGAATTTATTCAAGCATTCCACAAACAAAACCGCAAACGACTTCCTAACAAGTAATAGGACTAGCGTTTTTGACAAAAAAAACCTTCTTGCCTAAAAATAGCTAAAAAGTACTGTTTTTCCTGCATGTTTACTTTTTTCAACAATCATTTCGTCAATAATGACTTAAGTACATTGTACATGTACAGCTTGTAGCTATTGACAAATGTTGCTAGTGATTAAACAATTGAAGCTAAACGATTGTTTTGAATAAACAATTCACTGTTCATTTCGTTCATTTTACATCTTGTGTAAATTTCACCCAAGGCCATAACCTTGATGCTGACAGTTGATTGCGATGTTCATTGAGGTCTCAAATGCCTGAGAATCATTATTAAACAGAGGTAGTTCCATTGTTGTAGAGCAGGACTCGGGGTTCAGGAAGGGTCGAATTTGTAAAGCTGATCTTGATGAGCCCGTCGCTTGGGAGGTATGGACTGCCGCAAATAAACAGTTAAAGGTCTTGCAACCTAGGCAGCTGTACACAAACCTGTGTGGCAGCTTCTGCTGGTTCCTTATGTCCGCCTGCCGAAACAAATGAAAGAATTCAATTACATGTATATGTCACCAGTTCGCAACCCTGTTAAGAGATTTACCATGGCCCTCCAACAGCCAATATTATTACTCTATCCATGCGCTATCCTCGGAGATGGGGAAAGCTTTTTCTTGTAAACGCTTCAGCAAGCGACAATTTTCCTAAGCAGGTGGGAGATGGTGGTTGTGTCCAAAGCACTGGGAGAAGGGGGTAGGCATTGTACCGCTGCAGTGAAATTAACATACCATAGTTTTTGCTCTCTTGGCATTGAAGACTATCAGGGGACCTTTTGTTGTTGTTGCTTTTCTATTATTATTCCAGAGTGTGGGGATATCCGATTACACACTCCTAGACGGTCTTGAGGTGGTGCCCAATCACAACTGCTATGTATGGCCTCCTACTCGAAAATGTTATTGATCCTTCCTTAATGCTAAACAGAAATTCCCAACGCAACTCTCTTTTTAACTATAATGGACCAAGATCTTGAAAAAGAAACTTATATAGGACATCCCACCTTCCTCTAAAACTCTCAGGTAGTGGGTAAACCACTCAAACACCTTCCTCTGTTTGTCAGAGATGTTTGTGAGAAAGTTGTTGTCAATGAATGCATTTTCTGGGTACAAGTTAATACATACCGGCACACATACTCACTTTCTGACCTAAAAATAATATTGCCCACCCACTAATATAAAATCACACCCTTTGGGGGTTTGACTTAAATGCTTTGCTCATACTCACACCTCGTTCAAAGCTTCTTGAACAGAATAATCTGGTCACATCTTCTATACTAATGCATCAGTCAATTCCAGCCGTGCCCCCCCCGGGCTTTAGTCAGGCATTTTCTCAGGTTTTAATCCCAGGGTTGGGGCATTTGCCTATCCCCAGGATGACCCCAGGGCATTTGACACCCTATACAAGGTGAGAAAAACGTTTCAGAATCCACACAAATCTGGAGTATCTTGCTCTAGTTTAGTCATTCTGAGGTCTCCATGATCTTCCACTCCTTTGTTGTTGTTCCCGTATTGGTTTCATCACTTGTTGATTAAATACTGTATGGAGTGAAATTAATTCAGTGTAATATATGGCTTTTAGAGCTATCCAACCTGATCAGTTTCGTAAAAATCTTTTATTTTTTTATGGCCATTTGTTAAATACAGATCATGTATTTTCTGTTCTTTAATAACTTAATGTAGACAAAAAAAAAAAAAGTATTTCTTAATTAGCATATTAAATAAGCAGTTATGAATTGTGCATGTCAAAATCAAATAAATGAAAGAATAATTGAACAAAATGTTAAATCAAAAGCAACTGTCATGTAATGTTTTTACACAATTTGGCATGTTATCGATAAGTGGCAGTAAAGCAAATGAACAACGGGAGGATACACCCACAGGTACACGTTGAAACTAATGATGTGACAATTTTTTGTTATGATTTATTAAATCTTGAGCAGTGCTCCTGGGGTGGGGCATTTGCCTTCTTTTCTGGTCCCACCATAGGGCATTTAATGGGCTTACATGTATTTGTCACTACCTTGGGGTATTTGCTATTTTTTTTTAAATAAGCTAATGCCGGGGGGGTTGGCCCCAGGGGGGGGGGGAAGGGCACCGCTGGAATTGACTGATGCATTAGATTAGCACTCACTGCACTTGATGATGACATCAGTCACCATGTAAGTTGAAAAGGCACATAAGAGACCAATGAAACCACATTCACCATGTAACATGCTAATGGCAATTAGCACTGGCCCAACATAACCCAAGTTTCCAATCTGGTTAAACTCCTCACATATTTATGACAGGAACAAGGCGATTCTGCTCGCCCTTAAAGAGGATGTGTCCACCTTGGCCATCTTTAGAGAGTCCACAAAAAGGTGAAAAGATTCCTTTGTACGGTCATGGGTATCAGTTCCTTTCTCTCCTAGGAATGTTACTTCAGGAGATTTCCTGACATCCAGCTCACCTCTCTTAATTTTGAGTAATTAATCTAAAATAATTGTGGCCAAGTGGAGATTCACCAAAATGTCTTGCTACGAGCCAGGAAATTAATCGTTTCTTTGTTGATGCATTCTGAGAGCTTCTCGTCATGGCTCCATTGTACAAACAGATAATGGACACTCATCAGCTTTATGCCTGAGAGCTGCAATTGAAACAAAATAAAAAAAAATTATTTGTTCGAAGTTTGGGGGGGGGGGGGGTAAGAATGACAATCATTTAGCAATTTCGAACAATTTATTATAATAAGTGTCACCGGGAGCTAACTTAAAAGAATACACAAGATCCAAAAAGATATTTACTTCAACCAACAGCAGTTAATTGACCAATAATATTGAAAAATGTCTACATGCACCTGGACATTAATGGGTGAGGCCAGATGTGCTGAGGTATTTTACCATAATTACAATCTGCAGTATTTAAACAAGAAGTTAAACAATAATTAAAAAGAGAAAACATTTGCGTCAATAATAACTTAGTTCTATGCTGACAATGATGACTATGGGAAAGGAATGTCCAATGCCCTATTTCTGCAATATTTTGATTGGAAAGTACTGCTGAATGACTATTATGATCCATGATAAAAAAACATCCTACTGCAGAACTTATAGATGACATGGCCCATACTGACTACATGCATACATTGGTGAGCTCCACCCACCGTTGTGAAAAAGAGGGGGGGGGGGCATAAAAAAGGATGAAACAGAAAATGAAAACAATAATCTCTACATGTATTTTCTTATTGCATTACCAAATTAAGCTTAATGAAGGTGGTCTTTGAAGATTTGGCAATGAATTTAAGCAGTGCAATAATATCATTACCTTACCTGTTCTTGATACTCAGCTAACATTTCTGCAGCATGGAGGTTGATAAGTTTCTGTGTAGAAAAAACTCAAAAGTGTTTGTGCATGCAGCTCCCCACTGCCAACACTCTTTAAATAGAATTTTAAGCCTCAAAACTTGACTTTCCAAAAGACCGTTTTGGTGGATTTTTAGCCTTTAGTTAAAACATATAATAAACAAAAATGATAATCGAGGCCATTTAACCCAACTAGGTACGCAATGTGTTTGAAACTTTTCTGAACAAATTTATGCCCTTGCCATACTCAATGTGCAGAGAGAGGGGAGGGTGCACAATAAAAAAATCATTATTCTAAATTCACTCTACAGTGTACCAAACCCCTCCAAGAAATTGTCCCCAAATTTCTTATAAGCCATAGGCACCCACTTCTCACCCACACTTCTCCTCTCCTTTCCATCTCATCAGAGTACCACCTTCTCAGGGGGGAGGGGAAGCAAGGAGGGACTCTTACCATTAATCAAAAGCTTTTCACAGATTCTATTCAAAAGTGATAATCAAGGTGGAGAGGTCATAATGAGTGGACCATAAACTGCAGCAAAAATCAATTAAAACCAGATCATTCATGAAGGTCTATGAATTTCTTATAATAAGACTATTTACTTCAGATTCAAGGTCACTTGATACAGCACGTGCAAAAAAAGTACCTTGAAGCTCGAGACTAGTTCTCATTCACTAAGCAAGTGAGAAATAGGGTGCCCAAAAACAACGAGACCTCTTTCTTCCAGAGACAACTTCCCTCAACCTCTTGGGACAGTTGCTTGTCGATTACACCTAAGGTATGGCATAGCATACCCGTGTCTTTGCACCTAACTGGGCCTACAGAACAACTGCCAGAGCACAGCAACTTCGGTGGCAGCAGACAATGACTGCCCCATCTGCAACGGCGAAGACTGTTTTGTCCCGCGCCAGGGATCGGGGTGCTAATGCTACCAGACTGGTTGCTGCCAACATTTTGTAATTAATATTTGGGGGAAAGTCGGTCGACAGCAGTCAACGATCCTTTGGAAATCATTATCTGAAAGATCCATGGTGTTTTGGTTTTTTGTTCAGTAAACGCAGCTCAGACAAGTGAGGGATGTATCACAAGATTTGCACTTTGGGCGCAACAAATAGACCCTGTGGGTTTTTTTGTTCTGAGTTGTCATTATGCGCGTACACACGTCAGCCTCGTTCCTAAGATTTTCGGAAAATTGAACAAATTGATAATTACAACCTATATATTTCAGGCTGTAACAACATATCGAGTTTCAAGTGACAAATATATATGACCAAATAGCCAACCTATATCCATAAACCATAAATTATGCGCAATTTTCAATCCATTTGTATCACAGTACAGCACGTATTCAATGATACAACCTACATTTTACTTTTAAACACTTTTGTCACGCTCACTGTTCCATAGACAAAACGAAAAAAAAAGGGAAAAAAAGAAAGAAAGAAAGAAAGAAAAACGATGACACAGAGGCTAGATCCTTAATGCATCCGCACATAAAGCCGGTATCGAATACATCAATATTGTTCAATAAAATCGTTTTTTGTGATTGAAAAATGGATATCTATCCAAAAATGTCGATCCCCCTCACCACTCCGATTTCTGGTAACTCCTGCCTATTTTATCGAGGAATACTAAACGGACAAGGTTCCACGCAAAATTTGAGAAATGTTCATATAAGCTTATGCACCGATCAATTCGAAAGTTCGACATCCCCCCGGGCAACCCCCCCCCCCGGGCACTTGAACTTTTGAAGATTGGATTGTTCAAATTCCCTCCCCTCGGGGCAAAAACGCCGTTCAAATGCCCCACCAATTAGTACCGAACTACCTCTCCTCAGAGACAAATTTCGTCTTCAATAAAACACTTTACACGCCTTTCAGAGAGATATACTGTAACGACACCCTCAAACTTCTTTTAAAGACCCCTTGAAAGAGTTATTCACTAACAAAGGCGAAATTCTACCTTGTAAATCCGTCAAACCCTGCAAAAACCGAAAAAGCTCACAAACGTATTACGTCAGAACAAGAGATAAATCCGGTTCAAATTCTTCACCCTTCCAACGCAAGGTTCAAATTCCCCTCTCCCCAAGCACGATGCAAAGTCAAATGCCCGGGGGTATGCCCGGGGGGGGATGTTGAAGTTTCGAGTTGATCGGCGCATTACTTTTGTGTAAGAACCATAGGAAGCCCAAGCATAATATTTGAATATCATTAAAAATGGCGTTT
Source organism: Siderastrea siderea (assembly GCA_964030785.1). Classification (NCBI taxonomy): domain Eukaryota; kingdom Metazoa; phylum Cnidaria; class Anthozoa; order Scleractinia; family Rhizangiidae; genus Siderastrea; species Siderastrea siderea. Next base: position 25,967,551 of record OZ034970.1, on the reverse strand, counting down.
CAAAATATAAGACTTTGTATGGGATTTCGAAGCGAACATTTTGAGCAATACATAACAACGAACTAACTGAATAAAATTCATGAAATATTACATGGTGTTGTTTGCTATCCTTACAAAGCATTTTGAGCAATTTTAGGTCCATTTACTTAACTGTGTTAGTACGTGTATAATACATTGACAAGGAAGGAGTCATTTGGCCCGATTTAGCCACTATTACCGCTCGACACGTTTCGGAATTCGCTCGAATTTACCCACAAATATAGTTCAGGCTCCCATTCTGACTCAGCGACTTGTCAAAAGGAAGACATACAAGTGATTTTCTCAAAACCAATTGCACATACCTCGTGTCCCAAAAGAATTATCCACTGCACAAAATCATAATAGCATCTCAAAATAGGCCGCCATGGATGCGTGAGGATCCCGATAGCCCCGTTTGACCGCGGTCGGCACTGGACACCAGTCAAATCATGCCCTTATCGGGAGGGCCACGCTCGTTTTGGTCGTGTTACAATTGTAGTAACTATGACCCGGTACGGACACAAAATTGTTGCTCCAACGTAGTCTGGTTCGCGCGAGAATGGTGGAATCGCTGCGCGGGACTCCGTGACCTTATGGAGAGAATTAAGTTATCGAAAGAAATTAAAACGATCTTGGCCGTTAGAAACTGAAAACGAGTCAAGAAAAAGAGAAAGTGAACCGTGTTTCTCCTTCCTCCTATATTTCTATTCATGCGTGGTAAATTGAACATATTTGCGTTGATGTACAAAACGTTTGTAATACAGGTCAGTCTACTGCGTTAATTTTAAATACGTACTCTGCGTGAATTGAATGTGTTCAATTTTTTGGAATCGTCGATAGGTTTTATATACCACTGAGGTATATTTTTTCGAACCGAAGTCGGCAAATTCATTTAAATTCATATCCTCACGCGCGTGAAAATGTTTTATTTTAAAATTGTTATAACTGTATATACAATATCTATTTCTATATTTGCATGAAGCCGGTCAGGTAACCTACTTATTAAAAAAACAAGAAAATATACACCCTGAAAATGGATATAAATTCAGAAATGGGAATGATTTATTTTTGCTATCCGCTTGCAACACGCAGCGATTTTCTCACGCGAACCAGACTACGTTGGAGCGACAATTTTGTGTCCGTACCGGGTCATAGTTACTACAATTGTAACACGACCAAAACGAGCGTGGCCCTCCCGATAAGGGCATGATTTGACTGGTGTCCAGTGCCGACCGCGGTCAAACGGGGCTATCGGGATCCTCACGCATCCATGGCGGCCTATTTTGAGATGCTATTACGATTTTGTGCAGTGGATAATTCTTTTGGGACACGAGGTATGTGCAATTGGTTTTGAGAAAATCACTTGTATGTCTTCCTTTTGTCAAGTCGCTAAGTCAGAATGGGAGCCTGAACTAGATTTGTGGGTAAATTCGAGCGAATTCCGAAACGTGTCGAGCGGTGATAGTGGCTAAATCGGGCCAAATGACTCCTTCCTTGTCAATGTATTATACATGTACTTATACACAGTAAGGTAAATAGACCTAAAATTGCTCAAAATGCTTTGTAAGGATAGCAAACAACACCATGTAATGTTTCATGAACTTTATTCAGTTAGTTTGCGGTTATGTATTGCTCAAAATGTTCGCTTCGAAATCCCATACAAAGTCTTATATTTTGAAACGCCATTTTTAATAATATTCAAATGTTATGCTTGGGTGTCCTGTGGTAAGAACATGTCTTCGCAATAAATGAAGAGTAGAAGCGCAAACGAGGAGAAATTTTTGGGAAACAACTATTCTGCAAAAGCTGAGGCCTTAACGTCGACATATGCTTTATTAAACCTAACTGTTCTTTCTCGGCTTTCATTAGAAGAATCCATAAGAACAAGAAAAAGTACGCCAAGAACAAAGGCCAATGATACTGTAAGAATCATGCATGTTGCACTACAGAGACAAATAAACCACGACCACGCGCTGTCTTGCCTGTAAGAAGAAACGCTGCCACAACAAACAACCATGATTGCAGATTGAAACTTAATCAAAATCAGTCAAAAGCCGTCGTGGACTTATCATCGCACGGCACTGCCACCTGGAACCTTCTCCATTTTACATTTTCTTCCTATGTGTCACTGATGTCACGCAAGATGCCAAGAAACATAGCGGAGCTCGCGGAGCACCACGGGTAAACAAAACTGGTAACAGTATCATATGGACCGTACGCGTACAGACTCTGGGGGAGGGGGAGGGAAGTCCTAAGACAGCCCGACTGGGGGTGGAGAATGCCATCTTTTCTTGGGTGCTTTTGGGCAACCGACGTTTTTCTTGGCGGGAAATCGCATGACCATCGTCGCTTTTAAAAAGAGGTTTCTTTAAAAAGCTTAAGTTTAGCAAAACGACTGTTCGACAATACTGAAATTTTAAACTTAAGAAAAAAAAACATCTAATATCTATAAATGGAAAGAAAAAGTTCAAAAGAAAACTATTGGAAGACGAAAAGTTCAAGTTAGAGAGGGGGGACAGGGGTGGGGAGCAGGAACTTCCCGATTCCCGTACCCTTTACTCCCTCTTCCCGCCTCCTTCTCTCTTCCGCTTTCCCGCTTCCCGTACTCTTTTCTCCGGCCTCCCGTCGTGTTCTTAAATGCACACATCTAATGCGCAAAATTATCAAATTCAGTGCGAAAACTCGGGCTAATTTTGGTTTTTACAATATTTGTAAATTAGATTATATTGGATTTCATTGATTTGAAACATTTTCCTTCTTTCAAGACGACTATAAAATAAAAATACTCCTTAGTACTCAGGCTTACGGACATCACCTTAGCGTAGACAGTTAACTTAAACTTAACGTGATCCCAAAAATTCTGGGGCGGATTCAGGATTTTAAAATAACTAAAATGGTGTTCATCCGAGGAACAAAATTGCCACAGTACAGGCACTTAGTTAGTTAGTTAGTTAGTTAGTTCGTTGTTATGCATTGCTCAGAATGTTCGCTTCGAAATCCAATACAAAGTCTTATATTTTGAAACGCCATTTTTAATGATATTCAAATATTATGCTTGGGCTTCCTATGATTTAACTAAACATGCTGCCAGAGATGTTCTGGAAGATGAAGAATTTAATAACTCGTGTGAAGACGACACAAGTTCAGAATCAGAGTCAAGTGATTCCTATAGAGAGAACTCAGGCATACGTTGAAGAGTCATTTGAAGTACGTTTTGTGCCTGTGGAAGACATCCAACACGTAAATTCGGTATGAGGGAACCAATGCGGGGAGGAAGCAGGGGAGGTGGGGGGGGGGGGGGGGTTGAAATTAATATTATCAGTAGGTGAGGGGAGGTTAAAGTTAATTTTCGCTTAGTGAGAGGGGGGATACGACTTAATTTTGAGCCTTGTTTTACCCATTTCCCAACCCCCTTCCAGGTAATTATTGCACAGTCCCTAATACAGGTGCGTGGAAGCTCCCAAGATCCTTTCTTTCGGGTAATCTCAGTCATATGCCAGTGAAATGCCAGTATAAATTTTTGACTAGACTAATGGTGGGAGTTCGTGTTATTTGTTAACATCCGAACACGATGAAAACTGGAAGACCCAAAAATATGACCCATTTACTTCAGAGTAAGTTATATTTTGTTGTTGCCAAAGACGAGGCGTTTAAGGATAAACAAAAATATAATTTTGCTGCTCGAGTATGCAAAACACACAGAAATTAGTATAATTTTCTCTAATTACCAGCTTTGTGGTTACAGATTTCATTCAGGATGAGTCCATGATCCAGGTCATGATATGCTGTGCTCCTTTTTATAATCCGAAAGGAAACGTAGACACTCATCAGAAAAGCGTCTGATAATTTTGCTTTCCGAACGATCCAAACCTTTGAGGGCAATGGTTCCAGAATCAAATAAGCCACCAGACCTCGCAGTTTTTAAGTTTTCTCTCCTCGGGCACAAAAAAAGCATCGATAATACTGGAAACGTCAACTTAAAACTTAGCAAGACTTGAGAAATTGAGCGTTGAATCGTGTTTTGTAGTGGCGAAGGTAGGTCGCAAATAGACGGCGGGAGTAATTTCTTTACCGGTCTACAAGTAATCTCTGCTGTCATACAAACGTCCAGCTAAAAATATTTATACAAACTCAAAAGGAAATTGTTTGAGTAAATGAGGAAGTATAAATTTTAAAAGAACGACTACAAAATACTTAAATCCAATTGGGAAATGCTCACGCCGAAATTAAGTGTCAATTCAATGGAAAAATGCCAAGTTAAGATCACGTAAGTTTCATAGATAATTTGAGGTTTGTTTGTCGTTTTATGTTGGGTTCGCAATCTTGCTCATAATTCAGCGGATGCTAGCATATGTACAAGCAGGGAGAAACGGTGGTAATATTCGGGCTTTTAGTTGAAAGTGTTGGGAAGTTACCTCTTTAGACGTTGAGAACAATAACGAAGGGGGCTACAGCCTGTAGCTAATCTCACTAAGAGATCGAAGGAGAACTCTCAATCTGGAAGCTAGAGTAATTTTTGTGGTTTTACGTCCGCATTGCGCAAAGAATTCCATGAGCGACACTGGCTATTTTATTTAGCACTTTTACTCAAAGATCAACTTTATGACACTGTAATCAATATGTTTGTCCTGATAAAACAATGCTTAAAGATCAGTCCAAAATCTACATATCCCAAGACACGAGTTATCCTTGTAGAGAGATGGATTAACAAGTTTTCGGTTTGTGTGCAACGAATTATATCAGGATAAATAAGAAAAAAATATCCTTTCCTTGGCTGGTGTAGCCTTCAACTCTAAGGGATTTAGTAACACAAAGGGATAAGCATAGATTATATCAGGTGAAAAATTAAAAAAAAAAACGCCGATGAACATCGAATGAACAGATAGATCAAGCGATACAAGCTTACCGCTAACAAGATGAAATTACGTGAAATAACTGCAGCATAAAAAGCCGATAAATTTAATTCAACATTTTTTTTATGATCAGATCCGATAGATTTCTTACATCTAAAGAGGACCCAGGGACGGGGATATCACCCTTGGGAAGTGCAAAACCACATACAGAACAGTCATGTTTTCTTTCCTCCTTCGGCGCCTATCCTAAAACGCCTCGATTCCATGCTCGACCGCTTAGTCGCCCCAGGTCAGCCACCATTTGTGAATACGGTGTATTCGAAACACTTTTAGGCATTTTGAGGAACACTTTTTGAAAGAGAACGAGCCAAAAAGAAAAAAAAAAAAAAAGCCCCGAAAAATATTTGCCGACTGAAAAGTTTCAGGACTATTCTTGAGAAACGAACAAAAGATTTATTCCTTGGGAGCTCCGCGTTTAGGCTTGGCTTATTAGGTTTTATAATCGCGGTGACAACCATTTGTATCCAACCAGCTGTTTACTTTATGGACTCCATTACTTATTATTGTAACTTTCTTATTTATAAAACTACCGCTCACCACACACCAGTATCAGATATCGCTTGTCTAATGATAGTTAATCTATTGAAACCAATCTAATATATTCATGACGTTATCTTCATAACCGCTTTTCAGCGATATTTAATTTAAAGGTACGTATCTTCCCCTATTAATCCCCTCTTGAGAGAAACACCACATTAAATTTTCCTATCTTATAATTAAAACTAACAAACCAGAAATATAGGAAAAACTGTTGTTGTTGCAAGTTTCTTTGTAGCTAAATTACCAAGTTTAACATGGATATACAGTGCATGCTCTTCGTCCTTTTTTTGCGGCTTCCGGTTTCAGTGTATTTCAAAAGTAAGGCTGCAACCGGTCACATGAGATTCCCTTCGAAAACAGGAATGCAAACTTAAGGTCATTAACTGGGTAGTGCGCCATATACAAGGTCCCGAGTAACGTCACAAAGAACACAATACAACGAAAATAACACAAACTTGAAAGGGAACAACAACACAAGACTTGACTATAGAATAAAAGAATAAACCCGGCCGACTTGGTAAATGGAGTATTACCCTATTGACCTAGATCTTTGTGTTGAAGCAATAATTTCTATAATTATTGTGGTTCCACTAGGCAAGCTTCCGCCGTTGTGACAACGATGTCAAGATGCTTCCACTTGAACCGGTCAACTTCACATTAGCAGAGTCAGTGTCTGTGACTTTTGGCTGAAAAAAAAATTCTGTCAACAAGTTTCCTGGGTTGACACATTGAACTTTATCAGCAGACTGTTAAAGGATTTTAGCATCTGGACTTGGGTAAAAAGGATTCTCTGCACAATAATGTGTCCCCCTCAGATAGCTTTTACTTTACATTTCTAGCACCTGTGGTTACCAATCTTGATACACATTTTCTGAAATTCAAGATCACGATGGTGTTGTGATTTGAAGAACAAATGTTTTAAAGTGCACTCTAAATCAAGGATGCCAGAATAGCTGTTGGAACATGAAGTTAACTTTATTAAATATCTATTTGATACTAAATGCATAGATAAAGTTCTTTATTATATTAATGAAATTTATTTCAACTGTAGACAACTTGTGATTTCGCAACGACTATAAAACTGACTCTTCAGTCTTAAATAGTCAGATAGACACTTGTTAAAGAACATATTTATTACACTAAAATCTATTCCAAAAAATCAGGTCCTTTTTTTAATACAGTGATATATAAATAAATATAAGTTGACAGGACTGCAAGACTCTCGCACGTGTAATAGCCATTCTCATAGTTTTGATCTTAGAGTATGTCTGAGAACCCTACCCCTTTTGTATGATATTAAAGGAGATTCTTTGAATATTTCTTTGAGCAATGGTTGTTTTTCTGTCAAATGCTAGTTTTTCATGAGTATTTGTTTTGAGTTTGGTACTCCTGGGTGGTATTGCACCACAAAGGGCAAGATGTTTTTGGTTTGTTTTAGGTTTTGGTTGGAGAACCTGCTTTCTATTTTCAAAGATCACTCCGAGAGAGTTCTTTGGACTAGATTTTCTGGGTAACCTCTCTCAAGAAGATGTGATTTGAAGCGTTTGATTTTTGCCTCAAACGCTGTTTTAGAGGATTCGTTCTAAGCAGTCTGAGGCATCTCCTTTGCTTAATCCTTTCTTAACTCCTATTGGGTGATTTGGGGAGAAATGTGACGTGTGTACTAAAATGTCTCCGTGGGTCTGTAGTAGGAGTGTATATGAAGAGCTGATTCAGATGTAAATCTTTGGCTTTTGAAAATGCTGGTGGCCAGGAACGTAGTTTCTGTGTCAGAAATTTCAGCCGTGAGCTTGATAGTAGGGTGATGGTTATTTGCTTGATCTGTGAAGTCAGTCAATTCCTCTCTGTTAGTTTCCCAGAGGAGAAAATTCTGTTGTTTTCCTAACGAGAGGTTTGAATGCGCTTTGGCTAAGGATTTCTGTTTCCGGCTTTAGCAAATGCGACCGCCATTATTAAATGCCCATGGCAGTTCCATGTGTTTGTAGATAATTTTTGCCACAAAACTGGAACGAGTGCATGTGCTCCTGTAACATTAGCCTGAGCGTTTGTCAAGTAAACGTGTAGGGATAGGAGGTGTGTCTTTATAGAAAGTGTCGTAAGCCTCGCATACTGTATGGAATGCTCTCTTGTGGAATATTAGTATACAAACTCGTTACTTCCATTGATACAAGGATTGCGTTCTCTGGAACGTTAGTCCCCCCCCCCCCCCCCCCGTCAATGAAATTAATGGAGTCAGTTGACTGTATCAGTCTTTGAGAAATGACTTCTGTTGTTGTGCTAAGGGCTAGTGTAGTTTGTCAACAAACGCTGATAACTTCTCTGTTGGACCTGAAACTCCCAAAATTATAGGTCTCCCAAGCCGGTTTGCGGATTTTTGAAACGGGTATGAAACACTGGAATTCGATGCGGGTTACTTTGGTGTTTGACAAAGCCATTTTTCAGTTATTTCGTTAATGTGGTGTTCATTGCGAAGTACTGTAATCAATTATTGTACTTTGCGGGATGTCTCTTCAACCATAGGTACTGCAAGACGCCTGTAGTTTTTTCCATGTTCGTGCATGTTGTCTAATTGAATTTGTCCCTCGTTTTTCGTGTCAGCTTTGTTCATGAACACAGATGAAGTCCCTTTGTCAGCTTTCCTGATGTTAATTTGTGTTATTTTTAAGTCTCTGAGAGCTTTGTGTTCTGCTACATGCAGAAATTTTTTTTGGCTTTGTAATGTGTACTTTTGCGAGTTGGATTTAACCTTTCTTAAGATAGCTCTCTAAAGCAACTTATTGCTGTGTACACCGTTTGTTCCTAGTTTGATTTTTAAATTGTTAAAACAAGGAAAGGATGTGGTTCATTATCCTCCCGTAAACTACGTACTTCAGGCGCATTGTTTTCGCCCTATGCACTGCATTGTTCTGTAGCACTACGTACGCACTAGATTTTCCCGCCCTGCTATGTACTGTACTGTAGGCGCATTCGCGTTGCAAAATGATTTAAGTACAGGAACAGGCCTGACTTGTTTCATCAGTGGGAAGGGGTCACCTTTTCAATGTTTTAAATTCGGTGTTAAAATTAATGTACTGTACTATAAAGGTCAGTCAATAACTCTCAATATATTTGTTCAAAGATTCTTTCACAGATCCCTTAAAATTTGATTTATAATGGAGGCCTACTTTTCCAACCCATGCACACACAAAAAATTTCATGTAGAAAGTTGGAGAGAGAAAAAAATATCTTACAAGCACAAACCCCAAGGAAAAAATTCATTGGGAATTAAGGGGTTGTAAAAAAATTCATGCCAATACCAAATCACCCAACCCCCCCCCCCCCCCCCTTCAGAAGTTAAATGGTTGGCTCCTTAGCTAAGTTGAAAGGTTTCCGGGCGGGGAGGGGGATTTACGCGTAGTCGTCGTTCTAAGCTAATGCTGTGCAGTTTGTACTGGGCGCAAACGCAAATTATAGCGAATTTCGCGGTGACTTAATTGAGCAGCAGCAAGAGCAAAGCGCAAGCGATGACTGCTGGCTTGAGGCAGTCTCGTCCGCGGAGCCCACGATCAATTCAGTCTGCCTCAAGAATGGAGGCCTCGTGATTCTTGGTAATCGCAGACCTGGTATCGCATGTGATCAGCTTTCCTCGCAACACCTTTTATCGAAGTCAAATCGCCGTGAATCGCACTGACTATGACCGCAAAAATCGTATCCAAACTCGCCGAGATAAAGGGGCCCTCAATATCAATATGTGATCCATGTTCTCCTCAACGACCTCCATGTATTTCCCATTTTACATGTTGTGAGAATTTAAACATCTGCAAGAAACTTCATCTTTGTTGATCACTGCCTTCAATCTCATGACCTGTTTGTTTGACCTTGCAGTGACATCGTAAGGAGAAGTTAGACACTGGTCACTGCTAGGGAGGATTAACGAAAACAACCATCTCCAAAGAAAATCTAACCCAGAAAGAAATTATGCTCCACGCGTTGCACACGTCTCGCAAAGATTTCTTCCGTTAAACGCCACATATTTAAGGTATTTTAATACCTTGAATATGTGAAAATTACCTCGCAACGATTTTGCCCCCTTCTTAGGCCCCGTCCACATTAATGGGTTTTCGTTTGAAAATGCATACATTTCGATGCGTTTTGGCCTTGCGTCCACACTATAACGATCCGAAAATGCTATCGTTTTCATCGAGGACGCATAAATTTGAACATGGTGTTTAAATTGGAGACATTTGAAAACGAATCGTTTCGAATACGTATCGCTTTCGGTGTGGGCAGCGGAAACGTAAGCTTTTGAAAACGCTGATTTCATGTTAGTACATGCGCATGCACAGATGACTATTGAAGCCAAGCGTGATCTCTTGTCAAGGTATTTGAGTGTTTTAGTGTGGATGGGAAAACGCTGCAAAAACGATATTGTGGAAGCAGAGCTTTTGATGCGTAAACGCAGCGTTTTGAAAACGCATTTGTATGGACGGGGCCTTAATAAAATAGACCCGGTAATATTATGTAGACCATTAAACAACTTTAATAGGCTTTAATATTGTGGCTAAGTATACATTACATGTAATAAACAAATTACTTATATAAATACATAAAGTTACATTTTGTTTTGAATACATGAAATTATACTTATTGATAGACCCAGCCACATTTTTAAAATATTAATTTTGAATTAACATCTTATTTGTAAGTTAAACGATGCGAATATTTGTCTACACCCCCAAAAAGGACCCACGTTTTTTCCCCTTTTAAGCCCCGGAATACACTCATAAATATATAAAATAGTTAAATTAATTTAATTGTAATTATTTGATACAAATTAATTCAAAAATTCCTTCTTTCTTATTAGACTGACTAATTAATACAAGTTATAAATAAATGACTAGCACCAGCATTAATTATCATAATAATCACGCATTTTACATCTAAGACGCCCATTTCAGACTAGAACGAGCGTCGAAAATCAATCACTTTCAGAGGGCACAAAAGCCGAACACTTAATATGTGCCGAACTTTATGCAAACGAGCAAAGGGTATTGTTTTTGCTAATTTGCATTAGATTCAAGCAAGCAAATGGCCTGGTAATTCAAGCAACTCCAGTCAAGGATAAACCATTAAGCAAGGCTTTTGTTTCTGATTGGTTGAGGCATTTTCCCATTTCGCCTGTTTGTTTGTTTGGTTGGCTGGTTCGTTTGTTCATCCTAGTCAGGCTTCGAGTAAACAGACCCATGATTTAGCTTTGATTTCAGCTACAGCCTTTAAAGATTAAAATTGAAACTGTAAGTTGGTGTATTTATTTATTTATAAGTTTATTACGCCAAACTGTCAAAGCACAGAAAAAACACACATCAAGAAAAAGAAAAAAACAAAAACAAAAACAAAACAAAACAAAACAAAACCAAAAAAAACGGTCACCCGATGCCTTCGTCTCCCACGCAGTCCTTTTTGGGGGAGTAGTATGTGGAGGGTAACACGACTCCCCTAAAAACGACCGCGTACGAGGTTACCGATAAGTTAAATCCTAAAATAATACCTGGGTCTAAAGCCGCTAAAGCCTGCTATTTTTCATCGCTTTTGGGGCCCTAAACTAAGAGAATGAAAGATGGTGTGGAATATTACGTACGACGGCAACAAATGTCGTATGTTACAACAACAACAACGCCAACAACAACAACAACAACAACAACAATAGAACACCACCACCACAACCAGCAACAACAACAAAACTTTGTCTCCCAAATTGCTTCTGCAATGCTACGCAAGCTGTGCTCTTATATCAAACACGAGAAAGAGTTTTTCATCAGGATATCACAACACCGAGAAGTGGGTTGAAAAAACGAGGCGCAGCCGAGTTGTTTTATCCCACTTCGAGGTGTTTGGATACCTCATGAAACACTCGTTTAAGTGTTTGATATAGCTTCTCAAACTAACAATAATTCTTGGTGAAATTCAAAGCAAAATTTCGCAAAATTAAGATCAGGTATCCAAACCATCGTCACGGTAGTGACTTCCTTTTTTTTCTCTTTATGAATTATTAAGCATGTTTGAAAAGATATGTTTGACACAACTTTTTGTTACTTTAGAAAAAAAATGTCTCAGCATATGAAACTGGGCTTCAGTTGAACCGCTTCGAGGGTTGTTTAGTCCCACCTTTACCATTGTTTGTCGGCAAAATCAGGAGCTTAAGGCAGCGTACACGCCTGTGGCGCACAATGGAGTTCACATGCTATTGACACTACAATTATTTCTTACGGGGATTATTTTGAAAAAAATGAAAAACTAATTTTTGCCTAGCGTCGTTTACCATAAACTTGTTAAGAAAAGTACGCTACTAAAACGAACCAGCTTGTAAATACTCCTAGACCACTCTAAATGCTAAATGCTTTTAAAATAAGTCTAATTAAACCTTCGTTTATAATAGCCCAACTTCACACTCTGGCGAGTGATGTGAAATGCAGCAAGTCGCCCATACCCCTTTCCCAATTTTATAGTGAAACTACTTTATAATTCTGCCTAATACTGTATTGATCCAACCCAATAACTTAATATTGCCTAATATTGTATTGACCCAACTCAATAACTGCATGTAAATTCTCTTTGTTTCGGTCTATGAACCTTCCAGAACAAATACACAGTTAACACCACAGACCACGTCTTAGCAGGACTCAGCAAAAACGCCATTTGACCGTAAGTATACAGCAAATTATAACAGGATGACGCCTGCCAAACCAACAAGGCAACAAACACGAAATGTCCCAGGCTCTTCCTTAGGAAAGACAACAAGTTACCGAGCAGCCTTCGAGGAGAAATCTTTCCAAAGGTTTTGTTGATAGCTGGTCGATTGTTTATGTCCAGAAAATATGCGAGATATAGGGTCAGTGGCAGATTAAACAGGACAAGCTGGAGAATAAGATGAAAATAAAGAAAAGTCATTCTGGACATTTTCAATTAAAATTAATAAAATCAAGTTAGAAAGAGCCAACATCCATGTAGATTTAGTTATTCAGTTTGAACCAAAGAATAATCTGAAACGACCGACAAAATCAATTCTAAACGAAAAAGCTGAGTTGATGTTATTTAGTAAAACTAGCAATCAACAGCAACAAAATATGAGGGGAGCGCCAAAACCTCAAGTAAAAGTCACGTCCATGAATGATTTGAATGGTTTTTACATCGTGGGAATGTGTAGTAAATAAAAAAAAGCGAATAATAATGCAAAATGCAAGCCTTCTGAACCAAATACAAGTAGAACTACGGTAGATACCATTCTTTTAAAAAGGGCAGGATACTAAAAATTGGCAGTCCAGCACATCCTCCCTCCATTTTTCCTCTTCTTCAAGATGAGACAGATCACGTGACTCCAAAATGCAAGGGCTTACTATTTTGATGGGAAATTCAAAGGATCACCTTACCTGCATGAGACCATAGTAATAGGATAAGGAGCCTGGAATCCAGTGTTTTTTCACGTACATTCCGTGCACGAAAAGAGCACCAAGATGACCACGGGTCATTTCACCAATAAACCAAGGGCCTGAAAGGGCATCAACAACGGTCAAAAACCTTACAGCTCATCATGTAATGAGTCTCTAATTTTAGAGTTCTGATTGAAATTTTAAGGCGTGACCGTTCAAGTAAAAGCTAATAAGCAGTACTTTCCCTGAGGCACTGTTTATTACGCTATACCGGGTGACTCCACCTTCTGAGTCTGTAGTTAAAATATGTAAGTGCGGCAATTCAAAAGAAAGCTACTGAACAGTACCTCCCTGTGGTGCTGTTGACTACCCTGTACAAGTGTACAAATCCCTAAGTGTGACCACTTTAATCGAAGCTTTTGAGCAGTAATTTCCAGTGGCACTGTCTCGTTTTATGTCGACATTCTAAAGGGAATCCTATGGCCTCGGTTAAACGGACTCAACATCATCCAACACTGATGAATACAACTTTGCTGTACGAATGTTTGATGACAACCAAACTTCTTTCAATAGTTCCCTTCATATTCATTTACCACCATTCAACAGAATGCCCAAACGCGTTTAATTAACGAGCCAAATTCAACTAGGTTGAACGGTATGGAATGGAAACGTCGAATCCGTTTGTCGGGGGACTGGTAACCGCTCAAATAAAAGCTCCTGGGCAATACTTTATTGTGCTGCTGTTTATAAGACTGTAGAAGGCGCTTCTAACTTTTGAAATGTACGTGGATGAAATTCTGAAGCACATTCTGTGGAAGTGTTGGGTTGTTATTTTCCTGACAAAATAAACATGATCTGCCCATCAGACACTCATGGAAACATAGCTTCAGTCCATACCTACTGCAGTATAAACACCAAATAAAAACAATGGGTAGAATAGATCATCAGCATGAGCAAGCAGCACAAGACGATTCCACCATTTTCCAAAAATACCACAGAGAAACCCTTAAGGAGACAAAAAACAATAAACAGATCAATAGGCAGTTTCTCAGTGTTCCCATCACCCAGCCTATGTACGCTATGTACGCTATGTATGCTTCCTGTCTATATCTCGCTCGTGTAATTCAATGTACATTCTTTTCGTGCACTGCTATTTGTTTGTTTTTTTGGTACGTTTTCGCTTTCGAGTTTGGCTACGTTTTGGGAGCGAACGGGTTAAAAAATAACTTGGATGATAAATAGCGATTCCATCACGTGGTAGTAGAGCAGACACCGTTACCTCAGATCCCAGGTATCTCAAATCCCCCATTAAATCGAACCCTGGGCGGGTATCTCAAACCCCCCGTTACCTCAAACCCCGAGTATCTCAAATCCCCCGTTACCCAAAACCCCAAGTATCTTAAATACCCCGCTACATCGATCTGAAACTCGTCACTCTTGGATGTTTTTATGCAGTTATTTGCTATTGCTCGAACTCTCGTTATCTTGAACAGGTTTTGTTTCCCTTGCGTGTTTGAGATAGCGCGGTTATAATGTATGCTCATATCTTACGAGGCTCAAATGTTAAATACTAGTAAATACGAGACCGCTCATACATTTGCACGTGGAAGGATTGCAGCGCCTCAAGAATCCTAGTCCAAGCACGATTATGCAGAAGGAAACACTGAATAGTACCCGACCCTGAAAGGAAACAAACAAATAAACAAACAAGCAAAATTGCCACTTGCAAATTCAAAACATGAACAACAACACAGCAAAACAAAGCAAATTATAGAAAAATCTCTTAAACAAACAAACAAACAAACCGATAAACGGACCTCATCACAGAAAATGACTGCCTAATTTCCATTACAAGAATAGTCTTACTTTTCTAAGAAAATCATAGACAGTTTCAACCCCTAGAAACAAACTAATGACTGGCACAAAATTAGTGTAGTTTGTAGCTCGATAATTTTCATTTTTCTTTTTAATTGTTCTATCGTATAATTAGCACTTGTTACCAACATGGTTATGACATCTATAAAATCTAACCAGCCTATCACCATGCTAGTGACAAGGAACAAAAACTACACTGTAGCGGTTATATATGTGTGCAAATAAAACTTTTTTTTTAATTGACTTTCAACCGCCCCCAGCTCTTCAGCTACCCTTGTGAATGTTGATACCAGGAATGGTGTGCAAACTGTATTTGAGTGTCTGGCACCCAGCTTTACAATGGGCGGTGGGTGAATGTACACTGGACATTTTACTGCAGTGACTACAGAACCAAGCCAGTGCACTCATTAGTGTTACTTACCAGGGTGCAGAAGTCTGTCAACAGCAGAAATGCTGGAATAAGATCCAAAGTTGGACGAGAACCATCCAATGAGAAAAGCTGAGTCCGTACTGATGAGCGACCAGCAGAATCCTGCACAAGGCAAGAATATTCCATGTCGGTAATTATAATTAGTTATTACAAAAAAACAAAAAAGGTGATGACTGATTGCCACAATTCTTATGCAGAGTTGAAAATTGGCGCAAAACTCCATGACAAATATTAGGGTTGAAAGATGTGCATCTTTAAAAAGAAAAAAAAAACTATTTTGGCTGAACATTAATTTTGGGCAATCTGTGCTGCCATAATGCTCAACGCTTTTATTATCGACTGGTCAGGCTTACACTGTAAGAATTTCTGTACACTATAAAATCAACTACACTGTGACACAGCAGCATAAACAGTACCAAAGCAAAGTACCATGTACATGTATGAACATTTAAGTACCCTTCACTTCAAGGTCACACTCTTTCTACAGGTGGTAAGTTTAAGAATGAATTATTTTCATACCTGAACCTTGATAGTAATAGAATGAATTCCTGAAGAAAAATGATTTGGATTCCACTGACACACAAACAGTGCTCCTTCCACGTGAGTAACAGGAGAGTCAAGAGGATAACCATCAATCTCAACCACAGCAGATGTAATCGGAGCAGGAGAGAAAGCCAGGAACCTGTGTAATACCAAACTATGTTTAATTGAATTCTTTAAAGCCAGAGCTCTCCTTAAATACAAGTTTTTTTGTTTATGTGTAGACCTGCCGGGTCTGAAGGGTTTGGTTTTGCGTTGTTTCTTGCTCTGAAATTTATAGGACAACATTGTACACTTTCTTGGCCATTTTTCTCTGAAATTGGTAGTTTTGTCCACAGGTCAAACATTACATGGACGGGGGGTGGGGGGGGGGGAGCTTGGCAGTAGGTTAGAAAATTTTTAATGGATGTTACATTGCTTTTATTGTCATATTCCAAACACAGTTATAACGGTCCTTGTGGAATTGAACATTCCAATATAGTTGGTAATT
Source organism: Siderastrea siderea (assembly GCA_964030785.1). Taxonomy (NCBI): domain Eukaryota; kingdom Metazoa; phylum Cnidaria; class Anthozoa; order Scleractinia; family Rhizangiidae; genus Siderastrea; species Siderastrea siderea. Next base: position 25,951,339 of record OZ034970.1, on the reverse strand, counting down.
AAAAGAAAATGTTCAGGAAGCCTACGAACATGATTACATGTAGATGCAAATATGTACAGTATGTGATGGCTCAAAACATTATCGGTTTCTGGTCTGTAAATACTAAAAACCAATTAATAGACTTCATCAAATCTAGTGAGGCACCAGTGTTAATTCTCTTTAATTTAATGTACAGGGCTGGTCACGACATAATTTTCCACAGATGTAATAACACCTACCTGATGTGACTTGATTTCCTCATTCGTCCCAGTGGTTCATGTGGTGGCATGATGTAATGTGCATCTTTTGGGTTGGTGATTAATACAACTGGCCAAGCGTTCAGACGCACATCCACAAACGAGAAGATGTCATGATCAACAGCCACCACTCGGTAACTGAAAAGAAACGCACAAGACTACTCAATTTCTGTTAGTACCTTCTGGTCAATGTGTGGTTCCAGAAAGTATTCATACTCCCCCACACAAGGTCACTGGAAATTCCTAGGGTGAGGGGAATAGGAAGAAAAAGAAAAAGAAAAGTATGAAGCCAATCTGGAATTTCCTGGGGGGGGGGGGGGGAGGGGGTGTAGGGGTGCAAAACCAAACCTTCTGTGGGGGAGTATGGGTATTTTCTGGAACTACACAATGTACCTTGCAACTGAGATCATGGTTTGGTCCTGCGACCTCCAGGTTGGCAGTCTAGTGAGCCTACAGTACATGTATGTATGTAGATGTTCTACTTGGTCATTGCTCCTCAGGCAGGAGTATACCCGATTGTACATGTAGTTAAAGCACTGAGTAAAAAATAACATCTGTTACCACCATACATGTATCAAAAAGGAGGTTTGAGAAAATAATTTAAAAGTTGTTCAAATGCATGTTTTAGTTGAAGAAATTGAATGATAAATAACTCGTTGCATTGGCTGTCTCATTTTGGAACATACTGTATCTATTTTCATTAGGTTACTTTAATTGGCTGTGCAATCAAGACATGCAGACTTTCTTTGTGATACAGTGTATTTGTTCCAATTGAAAGCGTGACGGATTAAACTGCAAATGATATGAGAACCTCCATTTCAAGGAAATCTGTGGAAAGCTGATATAAGAAGAACATACTTCCTTGTGTCCAGCCAGTCACCGAGTTCCAGCTCCAAATGACCATCAACATGCACAGCATGCATTTTGGGAACAACTTCTGCCAGTGTGTGAAGATGTCCACACAAGTAAACAGCCCCTGACCTGAATTAAAAAGATAAGCATCAATGGCGAACTTCCTAACAATTTGGTAACGATTCATTTCTTCTAGTTGTTGCCTATTCCTCCTCAGCATGTGCACATGACATTACGTGGCATTACAACGTGAATTGAAAGGATGCACATAAATAATAAGCGCAGACATCCTTAACATGATTCGTGATTTATGCAGCTCACCTTAAAATCCTTCTCACAGAAGGAGTTGTTGTGACTGAAAAAGGATGATGGCCAAACCAAATTGTCATATTAAATGATCTGCTGGCATCAGCTAACTTCTCCATTTCATTAACGCGATCCTAAAGAAACACAAAGATCAACCAGTTGCAACATATAAATAAATAATAACTCACGTAAATAGGACTGTGCACAGTGCACAAAAAGCACAACCCTGTATTTAGGGCAGAATGACTGCCATGATTATCATCTCCCTCTAAGGTGGTGGGGATTGAGGAACGGTTTGCACCCATATATAATGTGCATATTCTTATACCAGAATGTTAACCAATACCAAAATGTTAACCCCTAAATGACATGATGCACACCCCTGTCACTATTATCTAAGAGTCCTTTCCTGATGGGACCTTGTTTTGTGGGAATGAAATTACATCTTTTAAACTACCTTGCAGGAGGGGTAGGGGGGGGGGGGGTGGGATGGGGTATTTGAGAGGAGCCATTATTTGAGGCATTGCTACTACACAGGATGTTTTGTTTAATGGAGGTCAACTGTCTGAAATGAGGTACACTTTGTAACTATATATGTGACCCTTCACGCGAAAAGGGGGCTTATGGATTTCACTAAAAAGCGTGAATTTTTTTCACGGTCACGGTGCGTGAATTGGAATTTTCACAGCGTGAATTAAAAATTTCACGCAGTGTTCACTCTGTGCTAAAAAACTTTCACTCCTGGCGTGAAACTAATCATTCCGTGAATGATCAGTTGAAACTTTCACGCCGTGAAACTCGGTAATGCAGAAAACTGATCGTTGTAAACTTTCACTCCGTGAAATTAAGAGTGAAAATTTTCACGCCGTGAAATTGATCGGCCGTGATAAGAAACTTCACGTCATGAAATCTAACCTGCGTTCCTTTGTTTTTCTCTCCGCTGCAGCAACATTGAACAAGTCGAATAAACGGAAAATTTGTAAAAGAATCTCCGCGATAGTCGAATCTTAACAAGAAAATCAAAAGAATGAACTAAAACTGACAGATAACTAAAACATCACGCGCTGTGGTAACAAGATATCTATTACGCAAATTCTCTAGAGTAATTAAATCGTTTGAATTGTACAAAAGTGCGTTATTAAATTTTTGTGAAAAACTCAACAAACAAACAAAACAAAACGGCTTGACAAAAATTGCCTGTAAAGTTGTGATCAATATCTTTCAGATATGATAAACAGACGCAATAAACAGACAGTACATGTTTGGCACCACGGAGTCTAGCAACGTTGGCGTAGCCAGCAATATTGTACAATATTATTATTCGTGAATACTTCGCTTTCCACGAGAGTTTTAAAACGGTAGAGAAGAAACTTGCAAGCTCTATTTGAAAAGATTAGATTTTGGTGAAATGCTTCAAAAAAAGTCCGTTAATTTATACACGACAATATTCGCCTGATTCGCGACATGACGGAGTCACGTTTCGCAATCATTTTTTTTTTATTGAACTATACATGCCTAAAAGTATATGTCACGTTCGTCATGTAAAGATAAAACTTGCGAACACTCTGTTGCGTTTTCGTAAATGAAAATCTGTTCTATAAACACAAAAGAAACAAACTGAAGTTGCGTGTTTTTTAGCAGGGAAACGCAATAACAAACGCCTGTGTAGCCGTCAACACCTGATCTTCGGAACCGATTGTATCGATTTTGAATGATGACTTTCAAGCTTCAATGCTTGAAGCAAATCACTGAAATGCGCCCCCGTAGGTAAGCGTGATTTAATAATACAACAACATTCACGGTAGGAGAGTGATGTTCACGTAAAACGTAAGGAGTAAATTTGTCCACGCCGTGAAATATTTCGCAGAGACTATGACCTTTTTCACGGCGTGAAATATTATATTTCACGGCGACTAATGACTATGACATTTTTCACTGCGTGAAATATTTCACGCTGGCCGTGACTTTTTTCATGGCGTGTTCACGGTGTGTTGGAGAAATTTCACTCACATTCCAATAATTTTTCTTCATTTCACGGCCAAGACCGTGAAAATAGCCATAGCGTGAAATTTGGATAAGCCCCCTTTTCGCGTGAAGGGTCACATATGTACCAGGGTTTTCAATTTGAAAAAAAGTACCAATTGGAGTTATCAGAGTAGACAGAGCTTTATTATGGCATGAGAGCAGTGCGGTGTGGTGTGGTAAAGTAGCATAGGGGAGGTTGCGGGAGAGGGGAACCCCCTCCTGGAGGGGGGTCTGGGGGGGCTCCCCTGGGAACTTTTTAAAATTTGCATACCCAGAGATGCATTCTGATGCATTGTGTGGTTCCAGAAAATATCCATACCCCCACCACGGAGGGAATTGGAAATTCCGGAGGGGTGGGGGGGTCAAGAGCCCAGGAAAATCCAGAGGAGAGGGGGGTTAAACGGATAAATTACTTTCCAGAGGGTCAACTTCGATTCATTCCGATGTAAGCTACAGATAAAGTTCGAAAATTACTACTTACCGAATTTGTAGATCTTTATTGTGGAATTAAATTAGTTTAACTGCTAAGTAAACACTTTTGTTAAACGTAAAACAGGTATTCTTTCTCCCAAAGGCGCTTTGGAAGCGATATTGGGGCGGAAACGAAATAAACATCGTCGTTGCGTAGAAGTAGCCGCCATTACTCGTTACCAGTCTTCGAGAAGACAGCAACGTGTACCAGGAGTGGTTACATTTACTTATCGAGACCACGATCCTTCGACGAAACGCCTGCGTCGTTTAAAGAACCTAAATTTTAAGCTTGCCTTCGCGATTGACGTTAATTATAAGAGTTGTTACGAACAATCAGTCCGTCCTTTTTAACTTCCCTATGTGGCAACTGGCAAGCGAAGCGCGATCTCATTGACTCGTAGAAGTCGTGTTTTACTAAGCTTAGCAACGAGAATATTTATCGCGAAGTACAAGTGTCGCCAAATACGTTTACGGGCTTTCTTGCTACTCTTGCACCTTCAAGTAACGGGCTCTTAACTGAGGGCTGGTATGCAGGGTAACGACTTTACAGAACTCAATATTCGTTATTCTTTCTATTTTGATCATTTCCGCTTAATTTTGTTTGTGCGTTTTCTTTGTTCATGATCGCGTTCATGTTGAAGTAACGTTTATCAGCAACACTGCGTCTTTTCAAGCGAATTCTTCAATTAAAACGAACGTTTTACATGCTTTTGTCAAGGTAATTTTACAGCTACCTAGTATATCTGTTTGACGTAGAGAAGAACAGTTTGGTATTGGTAAGATAATATGTTATGAGTAAGCTATGACTATGTACGTTATTTTAAACGCTAATAAATAGTATAAACACGTCCTACGATAATCGGAACGGCTTAGCTTCACTTAAATTTGGATCAGTTGCTTCATTTTTAACACTCTCGCTTCTTGAACGAAACTTTCCAGAGGGGTTGGGGGGGTGTTTGACAAACTGTGGAAAATCCGGAGGGATGGGGGGGTTACAGCTTACTTCAAAAAACGGAAAATCCGGGGAGGAGGGGGGTCCTAAGTGAAATTCCCTCCGTGGTGGGGGTATGGATATTTTCTGGAACCACACATTTTCAGTAACAAATAGTGTTTCTTGGGAGGCACTGTACACTTGAATTAAATCTGGGCAAAGATATCTTCGTCCATAATCAGCTACATCATTGACATGAACTGATAATTTTGAGTACATAAAGTACCTGGCGCAAATGCTAAAAGTAGCCGGTGACTTGCATCGGGCACTTTGTACACACTTAAGCAAGTACATGTATACCTTTCTCTGGAACAAAGTCCATAATCATAAGGGAATCTTACACTACACTCTTAGTATAATTCTCACAATACACACCTGGTCCACATGACCAAAGAAGTTAAATGGCCTCCCTGGTCCTGGATCAGGATTCAAATCAATTCCATTGAATGCATAGGAGCCATATTCGGTATTGTACACATACTGGTATGGCTTAGAACCTCTGTTGCCATTTGGCCCAGTGGATGAGTAATCTCTAAAATTATCATAAATCAACAATATTTAATAATTAATAAAATAATAATAATTATTATAATATTATTTAATCAATTATAATAATTAATGAAATTATAATAAAGAAATATTTATTACATACCATGGCATACGGGGAACTTATTATAATTTTCTGAATGGCTTTTTGCCCGTTTAGACTTTTCTCCTTTCTGTACATCTGGGGTAAAAGTCACAGCAACAAGTGACTTACCCAATCAGCGCTTAACTTGACGGCCCGGTTGTTCAAAGCAGGATTAAGCTGAACCAGGACTCAAGTCAATGTTTAATTCAGTCTTACAGCCAAGGATGAGGATTTCTGTAAATCAGTTTTGCCCTACAAAATTTTTGACTTTGCAGGTTGCTTCATATTAAAGAGCCAGTGTCACCCAAGGCGCTTTGCGCGCTTGTGTTTTTGTTTTGAAACAGCTTTTTGCGTTTGGCTGGCGCGTTTGCCGGACTTTTCGCAAATTATACCTTGCAAACTGGCCTTTCAGCGAGCTGATATGTACAATAGTAACGTCTAAAATAGAAATATCTTCATCGCTAGATGTTACTGGAGAAAACAACTCAAGATCTGAATTTGTAGTCAACGCGTATGGAGCTATTACAACAACCGATCGATTGATCGATCGATCTCAATGTACGTAAAACCAGAGCAGCCACTTCCACTCGATATAAAAATAAAACAAAAAACAAGTAGTAAGAATATTGACGTCTTCATCGCTAGATGTCACTGGAGAAAAGTACTCAAGATCTGACTTCGCAGTCAATGCGTGTACATGAATATATTACAGTCCGATCGATTGATCGCGCGATCGATCGCATCGATCGCAAAACCAGAATAGTTACTTACACATTTTGTAAACGTAAAACATAAACAGAGAGTGAACACAAGGAATAATTAAGCAAAACACCACAAGCTCATGACCATAAGCATTATTTTGGAGCAGGCCCGTAGCTACTGTTATTTTGTGTCCACGATGTAAATTTAAACGTTCCTTCTGTTTTCCTGCGGCAACGAACGTAGCACTATTTCGGCGAACGCAGTGTCAGTACTGTTGCTGAAACCCACAGTTGTTTTTCTTTCTCTCCGCTACTGATAGACGGACTCCTTCAGCCGTACAACTTTGGCAGAGCGCGGAAGACTCGGCCTTCGCCTCAGCTTTCTTGAACCCTGCCAAGCATCCAATTTAAAGATCTCCTTCTCCACCGCCAAAACACTTCAGAATTCGGAAATATGCAACGAAATCGATACGACGGCACTTAAATGTCAAGTCAAAATTCACACTAGTGCTTTCGGATCGCTAACGGCAGCGATGGAAGAAGATATAAATCAGACTTCACAACAATCAAGAAAATGGCGGATTTTTCATATATGAAAATTGTACCTCGGGGCGCAAAGCACTTTGGGTGACACTGGCTCTTTAAGCTGTGAAATTCTTTTCAATAAGAGAAACATGAACCTCGGCTTTACTCGGCTTTCGAACAATCAGTTGCAGTTCTTGTAGCCTGAAACAACTATTGTATAATATACACGAACTTCTCTTACTAGAGCTCACAGATCCCCAGGTGTGCTACAGGCATAGCCCTGATTGCAAGGTTTAACCCCTACATTGTGTAGCTTTTTTTTTCTAGTGCTAATTACAATACACGATAGGGTAGAGGAAGACAAAGTGGACATTAAACAACATGGTGATTAAACAGCATGATGCAAAGACCAGCCTGAGACCATACAATGACATCAATTTCAAGCTTCTGATTAAAAGCTTAATGCGTTCACTGCCATGAAATACACCACCAGAACTACAAAAACTGTGTCTCTTTGCGGGGAACTTATAATAATTTTCTGAATGGCTTTTTGCCCTATTAGATTTTTTTTCCTTTCTGATTACTTGTATCTATTCTCATTTCAGGATCATAAAAATGGTACAACCTGCTGGCTCTTTCAGTCACTCTCCCATTTGAGGCAGAACGAGCAGCAGAATGAGAAAAGATACATGTAAGATCATGTGCAAACAATAATTTCAAGGGACAAATTTATATAATTTTGATGTTGTTCTAACATTTCAGCATGTGATTGAAATCCAGTAGATGACAGCTGTGCAGCTTGTACATGTACCTGGTACAACTGCTTGAAGTAAACCATAAACTAGCTTGAATGCCTTTAACATTCTATGATTATGTGAGTTTAGCCCATTTTAGACCATGCTCTAGTTTATGGTAAACTAAACTTAATTGCTTAGTTGTGTTCTTTAAGTCCTCATCTAAACCTGGAGTTAGCCTTAAGTCACGTCTACATGTACATGTACATGTACAATGTAAGCTTGCTGCAAAAACCAAGGTACACTTAAACTGCCCTGTACTCACCACAGTACCATGGACATTCAGAATTTAATAATCACAAGAAAAATCTACTCCTTTTTTTAAAAATACATTTACACTGTACATTATCAGCTTATAATTTCTAAATTACAGTAAGTGTTGTACTCACTTGAAGAAATTCTCATCACTTGTAATTGAGGGAACACTAAATGTATCTGATGTGAAGAGAAAAACATTTTTTTCCCACGATTACAATTTACATGTACGTAACTTCATAGTACGTAAGCCAACCGAACAATTACTTTCATATTATTTTTAAAAATTATTTCTCTGATACTTAAATTCCTGAACTTATTAACTCTAACATTTTTGGTGAAAGAAAATGTAATTTTTAATTAATACATCAGTGAATGAAGCGTAACAAATTGAATTCAGCCCAGAAGGAAGGTGCTATTAGCAGAGCTGTAGTATTTAACTAGTCCTAAAGCAGAAAGAAAAAAAAAATGAACATTGCAATATCATTTTAAAATAAACATGACGTCAGGCTTGCTTACCATGGTTCCCTCTGAGATCTAACCATTTAGTTTTCTCCCTAACTTTTGTCTCTTGCAGTACATTGTAGTAGGCTTCCCACTCTTCTTTGTACTGTTTAGAACCAAGTTTATAAGCATCCTTTGCATCTGTTAAGTCACCTTGAAAAAAAAAGTTAACATAAAAATACAGCTGCAGATAGGCTGTGTGTGGCCCACATGGCCATTGCACCACTTAACTATAAGAGTTTCTGTAGCATGAAGCAACAGGGAGTATTACTCCCCCCCCCCCTCCCCACCATGGATGAGCATTAACCTGTAGTTAACCTCTAAAGGCTCATAGGGTGGATAGAGGGGGATGGGAGGGTGTAGGGGAAAAGCCTGTTGACAAAGAATTCAAGCTGTCATTTTGACTCCAGCTTTTAATTAACATGATGTCGCTTTTTATCGTGTCTTAGGTTTTTCAACCCCTGGCCTTGACCCTATCACTTTTAAGGTGTCTGAACACAGTTTGCGCATGCTCTACGATTTGTACTGCTGACGTGAATAAGCGTGCACACAAGGCTTTGAGAAAAACAAACATGGTGCCTGTACAGTGATCATTTCATTTTGTTCAGCGAAGATTGTGCCAGTGTTTTTCCGTCTTAACAATCAAACAGTTTGTTATGTGTCAAAAACGTTTGTTTTTCAATGTAATAAAGGTAATACTATTGGAAAATACCCTGCCTTTCTGAGATTTTTTGTATGGATCGAGAAAGATCGAGAACCCTGTCAAATGCAGCGCATGCGCAGTTAACCGGAAAGTTGTGAATGCACGATTTAGTGGAAATACACTGACTTCTACGGAACCCCTTGTTAGAATTTCATGAAATTTGGTAGAATAATAGTTTAGAACACGCTTAACTCACTTGCAAGGAAAAATTGAAATCTGACAGAGGAGATGTTCAGAAAACATTAAAATGCAAAACACAAAATAACAGAAGATCTCTCTGTCAAAATTTCACGAGACCAGTGTCAATAGGCCAGTATTTTCCTGAGTTTTCTAGAGACAAATAACAGAAAAAATCTAACAACTGGATTTTCTGAAAATAAATCAAACCCATTATTTAAAGTGCACCTAACCCCAAAATATTTTTTACGCTAATATAAATCTTTGCACCTATTTTAAAAACATTTCGCCATTATTAGCAGTTTTTGACCTTTTTATGGGCTTCAAAACTTACGACAAACTAAGCACCATTTGTCGCACGACCGAGTTAGAAGGGGCATGGGTCTATTCTTGATTTGATGTCACAAACTGCTTTGCATGCATGTTTACAAAGACTTAAGGAGATGCAAATCAGTTTGTGATGTCAAATCCAGAATAGACCCATGCCCTCACTAGCTCGGTCGTGTACCAGATGATGGCTAGATTTCATAACTTTTACAGCCTATAAAAAGTCAAGACTGAGGGAGATTTCATAAAAAAAAGGCGTAATGCTTTTCGAACAGGTGCAAAGAGTTATTTTAGCGAAAAAAAATATTTTGGGGTTAGGTGCACTTTAATGCTGGTTTACTACCAGCTATGTTGCCATGGTAACGGTACCTAGTCCAATAAAACATATCAAAATATAATCTTTTTTAGTTGAACTTGCATCTTGCCAATTGTGGCTGCCCAGTTGCTAGTGGTTTGAAAATGATGATGAGTAACGCTTAGGTACAAGAAAACTGTGTTCGGCCACCTTAATTAGTCACACTCGAACAACTTGTTCAACAGTCTAAAGTGATAGAATCGCAATAAATTATAGACTGTGAACATTACTACAATGCAATACAAACAAAAATACATGTGTATCAAACTTATGGTTGTCCAAGATCCTGGATGAATTTTGCTCGCAAAAGTACATGTATCAACTGGATGCCTAATTGGAATCACTGCGTGGCTTCGAGCCACACATTGCTATCACGTGCATCCTCAGTTCTTATAATGTATTTTTTACTTATTTGTCTGGATACGTATTTGCAAGTGACCTCAAGCATGTCGTCAATTGTTACATCCAAATCATACCCAAGATAGATGTGACTCTCAAGAGCAGATAATGTTATTGTAGTCTGGTTTTGGCAAGCTGTACAGAATTAATTTGCTCACAAGTCTTGCTTCCTACTAGACTTCAAAGGACTTTTTGACCTTAAAATATTTTGTCCGAGAAAGAAAATCTTGAAAAAAAAAATTGATTTCAAACCATTTTGGTTGCTAGGAACAGTGCAGGAAATAAGCTGTTGTTGTGTGGCTTCAGCGAAGCTGAGATCACTATCTCATCACGTGCTGTACATGTATATTATCTCCGGCTTTATTTGTTTACAGTACAGCCCCAAAATAATGCATGCGCAAGATACATGTAGCTAAGAGCGAGGAATACGCCTTAGTGAGCTGAGCCAAGACTATTGCTGCATGCAGTTACACCTAGCATACAAAATGTCAAGTTATTTTTACAACAGGCATTGTTTCATCTTGTTTATCACTGCTGTATGTAAATCTTGATTTAAGCTTAGATGGCCAAAAAAACAGAAGTGTTTTTTCTCAAGCAGACTGTGAGAAATCATCACGTCAACAAGACGAAAGCGATTCAGCAGGCTGTGCTTACCGGCACGCTTACCTCAAAAAGTCCAAGTTTGCCCTGTTAACTCAGTGATAACATTAATTTTTGACTTTTGTCAGTTTTTTTTCTTGTTTTGTCATAATTTAAAGCCAGACTTGTGCGTTAATTGTGATGCCTTTCGGTATAATTATATTTACTAGCTGGCCCCCCAAAACATTATTTTGATTCAGTGTATTATCCCACAATCTTTTAATGATTTTCCAAAAGAAAAAAAAGAAATTTTAACATTATAAACACCTTATCAAACCAAAGAATGAAAAAAGTAAAACTGACCTGTGATTATATCTTACTTCTAATTAACCTTACAACATCAACAATAGTCACAGTACCTGTTGCAAGGACTACCATGGGCTTGATTACATCTATATTTTCATGACAGAACTGCTTGAGATCATGAGCTCTTTGTCGTTCACGGTATTTGCTGATGTGTATATCAGATATCTGGCGCAAAAAGAAAATGGTAAACTTAAAAAACACTGGATTAGGAATTATGCCATGCCACCTGCTATGTCGGGAAATGGAAAATGGGCCAAAAATAAATAAACAGAATACAGTAAATACTGCGAAGTGATAGGTTTAATAATACATGTATATGATTACATGTAAGCTTATATCTTCCTGGGTGGCTTTTACACGTTTGTTAAAGAGCATTATTTTATGGACGCGACGGCCGATAAAACCATCTTGATTGCCATGCACTCAATTAATAGCGTTAGCGGCTAGTGTAATCACAGTTAGTTCAGCTAAGTCTTAAAAATCTCCGAAATATCAAACAAACAATAATATTGTAGTACATAATTGTGCATGTTTGGATCCAAGTGACTGATCGTTTGCAGATAAGCTTAGGCTTAGGCTTAAGCTTAGCGTTTTCTTTCCGCATTAAACATTGAAGCACATTTCGACCTCTACAACCAACGATCCTATAATATGCAACGCAAACTGAATCGCGAATTAATCCTAAACAACAACAGCAAAAGCTAGTTTTGCCTCAAAAAACCTTGTAAGCGAAAAGACCGGTCCGGAAATAAACCTTCGCCAGAAATAATCACATGATGCGAGCTCAACTACGTTCTTACCTGCACGAACCAAAATATATTTTCAAGCTTGCCGTTCGGAAACGGAGCAGCATTTGTCCTTTTGTGAGGCTTGAGTGGTTTCCCATGCCCGGTGTAATAGTCTAACAACACAGCAACGAGCCAAGAAGACGCTAAAATGACTAATAGAAGGATCAACGAGAGAAGACCTTTCAAAGTGATCGCCATTTTCGTACAACTGAAGCCTCGCTTGGATGTGGCGCTAATTTCCGGTTTGTCAGGTACGACGAAAAACCCGCGTGAAACCGGAAAGATTTTTAACCCAAGGCCAACGTCTGCAGGGGCATCATTTTTTTGTTTACTGTTTGCTAAAAAAGTGAACTTGATAACCTGTATTTTTCTTAGCCTCTAGAAAAAGAAGCTAATTTCCCTTAGTCATTGGCGCTTTATGCTGTGGTTTACTCTCAGCCTTCATCTCCGGTAACTCAAGGTTCAAAACTGAATGCAAGGATTTTAATATTTACAGCAAGGAGCCCAAAAGTGTGACCACTTTTAATTTATTCGCATTCTTTCGTGCAGATTATCCAATCAGAAGCCGAGAATAGCTTCAAGAAAATTAACTCAAACCGCAAAGAGATCTTGCGGCGAAGGTGAAGTTGCTCTTTGGTGGAGGGATGCCTGTTTTTTGAGGCTTTTACTCGTCAACTTTGGAGTTTTTGGCTTTGAAAACTTTCAGTAGACAAGTTTTGCAAATTGAAATGCGAAAATCGGACAAATCGATAACATTTTGTTTTTTTTGCGGTAAAATTGTAACTGTTCTCAGTCGAACGGGCCGCCGAGCAAGTGTAGCTCACTGTGTAAAGGCTAAAAGCTCGAAGTGTAAGTAATTTCTACCGCCAGCATAAATGCATTGTTGTTTACTTGTACTTGTAAATACCACGAGGTTACTGTCATCGTTCTGGCTTCACGTCTTTCAGTTAGCGAAGATGTAGCGGTTGACTTGTTATAGCGCGTCGAAATATAAACAGTGGTTCAAACTTTTTCGTTAAGGCTGCTGTACATCTCAGCGAACAGTTTTTATCGCTTGATTTCTGAGAAATAATTGTCCCCTGTGAAAACCCATAATTTAACGAGGCATCTGATGCAACAGTTCACTTGTCGAGTTTCACGAGGTAAACAAAGAAGCGCGAAAAGTCACTCGAGGAACTGCCGCTCGACTGGCAAGTGCATTTACTTCGATTAGATACCGTAGCATTTCGCATTTCGGAGAAGTTATTTTAGCGTCTAATTTCAACGCCAAAACTGACTAGAAAATATTTATATTCTTTACAAATATTATACTTGCACAGCAGCCTAGTAACTTTCCTGAGGTTAGCCTATCGCGCGATGGCGACGGAGTTTTGCGCGTTGATAAAAGTCGTCAATTCACTTAGCTGTTGCTGCATGTTAGGATCTTTCTGCAGTATGCCTACAACTTTACCATAAAAATTTTCCTATGATAGACTACGTCGAAACAGCTCAGCACATAGCTCAACGCTGGTAACTGCATGCGTTGCAAATGAATCGTCCTAGCAATAACAGATCACGCGACAACTTTATTTATAGTGTGCAAAATGTTCGTATTATGCGCCGATCAATTCGAAAGTTCAACATCCCCCCCCGGGCAACCCCCCGGGCATTTGAACTTTTGAAGATCGGCTTGTTCAAATTCCCTCCCCTCCGGGCAAAACAGCCGTTCAAATGCCCCACCAATTAGTACTGAACTACCTCTCTTTCCCGGGGGGGTACTCGGAAAAATTTTGATGGGAGTGTGCCGCTGGGACTCTGAAACCCTTAACCTATACCAGACCACGTTCATGTCGTTTTTGCAACCCTATTCTAGACTAGATGTCAAAAATCCCTACCCTATCCCAGACTAGCTATTTTCGAGCTATCCATTCGCTCTTCGCTCACTCTCCCGCCCACGCTACTCCCGGCTCGCGGCTTCGCCGCTCGCCGCTCGAATATCGCCCTCGTGACTTTGTCGTTCATCCAGCACGGATTTTAGAGCAAAAGAGAGACTGCTCGCAGTCTACTCTCCTCAAAGACAAATTTCTTCTTCAATCAAACACTTAACACGCCCTTCAGAGCGAGATATGCCGTAATGACACCTTCAAACTTCTTTTAAAGACCCTTTTGAAAGAGTTATTCACTAACAAAGGCGAAATTCTATCTTGTAAATCCGTCAATCCGTGAAAAAATCGAAAAAACTTACGGGCGCATTACGTCAGAACACGAGAGAAATCCGGCTCAAATTCCCCACCCTTCCAACGCAACGTTCAAATTCCCCCCTCCCCGGGCACGATGCACAGTCAAATGCCTGGGGTATGCCTGGGGGGGGGGGATGTTGAAGTTTCGAATTGATCGGCGGATTTCAAAGTAAGTCAATATCAAAATAATGCTGCAAGTTACAATGTAAGTATCGGAACCTTTATTAGCCCTCCAGAAATTACAAACTTATAACCTCATATTCTCGGGTCCTCCAGTGGCATTCTTTTTAGCTCGTCCTGAGTTGAATAGTTTTGTCTGCGCAACAAATTCGCCGTTTAACTGACTTCTCCGCTGTTTACATCGTGGTGACCCTGCATGGCCGTGATTTACATCACGACATCGTGAAACTCAGCAGCCAAACTGCATCAGATGATTGAATTATGACAATCCTGGGTTTTCACAAGAGCGAAGGTTATAGTTTATTCAAGGGACAATTATTTTATCGGAAATCAAGCAATAAAACTAGTCGCTCAGCGGTAATACCAGCCTTTCCGATAAAGTTTGAATCATTGTTTATATTTCGACGCGCTATTTAGCTAACTGAAAGACGTCAACCCAAAATGCCGACAGTAAAAAACATACACAGTAACTTCGTGATATTTACGAGTGAAAGTAAGCAAAAATGCATTAGAAATAGAAATTTAGGACTTACATCAAGGACTTTATACCCCCGGGGGGGTACTCTACAAATTTTTGGGCGGGGGTGTGCCCCTGGGACTCTGAAACCCTTACCCTAAACTAGACCAAGTTGAGGTTCATTTTGCAACCCTATACTAGACTAAACACCAAAAATCCGTAACCCTATCCCAGACTAGCTATTTTTGAGAAACTCCATTACTAACACAGTCCAGCGAAAACAAAATGTTACGTCACATTTTAAATAATGTTCTCAAAATAAAAGTTTATTTATACTTGTTCAGTTTTTGTTTCCATCAAGTCCTCAATTTCATGTTAACCTGAGTGAATAAAGAACCGTCATGAGTGTTGCCTTTCTGATACAACAGCAATTGAAAAATAACCTTGGAAAATAACTAACACAGGCGATAGAAATAGCCATTTATAGTTTCACCACTCTATTTCTCGGCGCCCTCTCGCGCCAGGAAGACTGGGTGGTCGTCCCAGGGTCCTAGGTCACAATGAGGTAGAAAAAATCTCTGGCATTGGATGAAATCCCGGCATGAAATAATGTTCAACTTTCATTACGGGCATCAAATAATGTTCAATTTTCTTTCGCTTTAAAGCCCTCGAAAATAACTGAAAACGCTTAATATTTAATGGAAGCGAGATAGCAAGTAATTTTTATATACCATTTTCTTAGGCTTTTGTGTTCAGTTCGCTAAACAGTTTCCGATTGCACCGGCGCAGCGATTGCAACATCTCGGGTGCAACTTCCATCAAATAAGTCGCTCTACATCTCCGTTATAGCATTGGAAAAGCCTTAGCTAATCTACCTGTAGTCCTGGGAATCTATTTTAGTGAAACACTTCAAATTCTGACCTCAATATCAGGCCGGGAGGTCAAGACCGGGAACAAGACATGGTCCATGTGGTAATTATTTATATGCGATCATTTCTCATTATATGGTTTATAGGGGAGTTATATATATATATAAACACTTACCTTCTTTCTCCTAATCACAATGGTGTAAAATGTTGACAATCCCGTTTCACGATGCAGTCCTCAACAGAACGTTGTTGGAATACCAAAGGCAAAATCGAGGCAAAAGCGTCTAAAGACCCAGGTTGGCTATTCGACTCCGTATTAACCTCGTCAGTCACACGCTGAGTTGTCTCGAGCACGCACGTACGCATTACGAAGAACAATCAACTGTTTATTTTTAGCTATTGTTAAAAACCACCGATTTCCGTCTAAATCCCGAATGTTGACAGTCTAGGATATCCAGCAGTGTTTTCAGTGATAACCTATCCTGGGTATTTTAAAAACCCATCTCTATTAACGCTTTCTTTGTTAGTTGCCGGTAAATTTGCCAAATTGATTTCTTTTTAGTGTCAATTGCCGGGAAACCTAGTCTAGACTAAATTCTCCAACCAACTGATTAGTTTCCTTGAAAATGATACCCTATTCTAGACCAAAACTCTCTGATTTCCGTACCCTATCCCAGACTAAACAGCTTGAAAACCATACCCTTCACAGCGGCACATACCCATATAGCGTGTATATGGGAGTACCCCCCTCGGGCACTCTATCTAGCTAACAAGCGATCCAGTTTCCGTTCAAATGGGCGGTATCTAGTACAATCAACGAAGACCTCTCCGATCTAGTTTTTCTTCAAATTGGCATTCTCAGTACCTACAATCAACAAAGACCTTTCCTTTGTTGATCTACTTTTCAGACACTGCACTTGAAGTTCTAGACTAACGATATCCAATCTAAATTCCCGGGGGGGTGGGGGTACACCTCTCATTTGAGATTAGCTGTGTTCGAAAATCGAAAGTTTATACGGATTTTAAAAAGCCCAAGTCCTGGCCCTCACGTACTACAATGATACGCACTGGGAACCCTATCTAAGAATCTCGCCGGGATCACAATACCAAAATGGTATTTATTAGGAGTGTGATCCTCAATAATTATACCGCATTCGCGCAGCACATTATATGGGAACCCTCCTGGCCAAAGCCTTGAAAATCGCACACGCACCTCGTCAGACTAACAGTCTGTTCCACTGTAACTAGAATCGCTTGGTGCATGATATCCTCCTCACTAAGACCAAAAGTTCCTAAAACCATACCCTTTCCAGTGGCACGTACCTATAAGACCTATGGATTTGTTGGGGACTGCCCCTCCCCCAGCATATGATCTCCAAAGCTAAGCAATCTGAACACCCGGGGAGGGGGCTACTCCCTTATATGGCTTATATGGGGACGTGGCGCTTGGCAGGGTATGGTCTTTGGCCTCTTAGCCTTAAATAGGGTATATAATTTTATGCGTCTGCCTAAACAGGGTGTATATTTTGTCATTTGTCCTAAACAGGGACCTAAAATGGAAGGTGTAGTCCTACACAGACCTCCTGGTAGGTATTTCAAGGATTTTTGTGTCCTAAACAAGGTCAGGGTTTTAAGCCCTTAGCGGTAGCCTTATAACCAAGCATGGGTCAAGTGTCCCTACCCCCCCCCCCCCTCCTCCCCTTGGGGCTGATCAGTGATGCAAATTGAAGGATCAGGGGTTTTTTAAAAACCTCTACTGCAAGCAACTGAAAATAACAAAGAAAAAAAAAAAACGAAAGGAGACTGAGTCTCAAAAGAACCAGAAAGAGTAGTCACTGTAAAGTAAGAATTAGAGGGATCGAGAATGAAAAATTGCAGAAAACCTGTGAACGGCCAGTCTTGATGCTTAAGGGGTGGGAGTGATTTATTTATTTATTTATTTACAGTCGAAGCTCTCGTAAGCGACCAGAGCTGGTCTCCTACGAGAATGGGCTCTCGTAAGCAACCACTTGATGAAACAATAGCGAGTGGTCACTTCTAAGAGCTTTCAGCGTAAAGCTTGGCATATGTTAATGTTTACTAATAGTGTTGTAGTAATAATATTGAATAGTTTTTATTGCCTATCACTGAAGAGGTCCGCGTAGGTACAAGGTAAGAAAGAACCATTAGCACTTGTGTTACGTATTACGCTAAATTATGAACGAGAATTGAGTGCTTTTAGTAAAGTGCTGACCGAGTGGTCGCTTACGAGAACTTAAAAACAAAGGAAACAGCCCGTTAGTAATTCACAAAAGTGGCCGCGGTCGCTTAAGGACCTTAAAGGAGCGGTCGCTTACAAGAGCTTTTTATTACAGAGTTTAAGTGACAAGTCAAACGGGGTTTCACAATGCTGGTCGTAACTAGAGCTGGTCGCTTGCGAGAGTGGTCGGGGGTCTCAATCGAAGGATTACGATAACGGATATCCCCTCTAGCTCCACAGGAACAAAAGTGAAGGAACACTGAGAATTAGGCATTACCTTGGCCAACCCGCTTTGGATAATTCTGACACTTAGGGTGAATATCATGATAATAGCCAGCGCAACACGGGTGATGGATTGAATATGTAAATTCTACAAATCAGATCCATCAGGGCCCCGAAGGGCTCAAGGAGTCTGGGCTAAAAAGGCGCAGAAAGGGAAAAATCGGGGCTCTAGGGCTACATTGCTTGACTTCTAGAAGCTGTATTTGTGTACGGACTTGACGTAACATACAAGAAGGCGTCGGGACCCGGCGCCGGCTCAAAGGCAAAAGTTGCGGAGCGCTTGGGCTCCGACACCCTATTCTGGACTCACAGTACAAATAAATCTGGAACTGTTGAACAGTAATTATTGCTGGCATTAAAATAAGTGTTGGGGCTGTATGTAACTTTGTTGCCACGCATGTTTCGTGCAATTTTGCACCCCGTAAATATCCGGATTTGTAACATTAGTTTCAATCTTTCACCACTGAGTAAAAATATAACAGGATTTTTTTTGAGGGGTGCGGAGTGGGCAAAAACACATGCTTAGCAAAACGAAGCAATGAAACTAGTGAGGAAAATTTATGCAAGGCATTCAGTCACTAAAAAGCATTGTGGCAAGAAAAATTGGCTAATTACTGGTTTCGTCCCTAACTAATCGGGTATCGCTGGTTATTTTTGGCTTTTGCCATCTGATATCTGACATCTGGCTATCAATTTGATAGTACGTACTTACCAGCTTTCTACCCTATCACCTGACTCTTGCGTGATAACTGCGTTATATAACGCCAGTGCAAGCCCGGGACATCTCCACATTTTTTGCTGAGTCCTCGATTCGTTAACAACATGATGCTTGCCTTCCTGGGATCGTTGCTTCTCGTGGCGCTTGTGAATGCTCAGAAACCTCGACCATGTGGTAAGTAAGCTTATTACCTCATTTATAATAAAATAATAATAATCTTTATTGAGGAAACTTTTTCACTTACATCCTATACATAGAAACTGGGCCGTTACGTAACAAGACTCGACTACTTAGTGAACTTCTAGCTAATGGAGCCCAGGACCGTTCTCTAGTGAAGCAAAATAGGTCAAACGCTGATAAACAATTCAACTGTTAAACATCGCAATATTCGAATTTTGAAAATTTTCACCCAAACAGTTTTAGTAGCTGCACTGAACACGCTGAACACTCTGCGTGTACGTATGTCGAGTTTGTATTTGGGGGAAGAAGTGCAAGGCGGAGGTTACTGTCCGTGATAGGCTCTGAACTCAAAGACTCCAGGGCTCCATGGCTTTACTTCAGTGCTACAAGCCCGGTACAAGGAACCAGAATGTGGGATTTTTGTCCGGGCGCTAAGCAAGCAAAAGGCTCGGCTTCACGGAAGATTTTTCAGGGCTCCAGAGCAAAGAATGTACGGCTTTTCAGAGAGCCGTAAAACTTGATAGTATGCTTAAAAAAGTCATAATAATAACTATAACAAGTTTGTAAGTAATGCGCCGATCAATTCGAAACTTCAACATCCCCCCCCCCCCGGGCACAACCCAGGCATTTGACTGTGCATCGTGTCCGGGGAGGGGGGAATTTGAACGTTGCGTTGGAAGGGTGGGGAATTTGGACCGGATTTATCTCTTGTTCTGACGTAATACGCCCGTGAGTTTTTTCGGTTTTTGCAGGGTTTGACGGATTTACAAGATAGAATGTCGCCTTTGTTAGTGAATAACTCTTTCAAAAGGGTCTTAAAAGAAGTTTGAAGGTGTCATTACGGCCTATCTCTCTCTGGAAGGCGTGTAAAGTGTTTGATTGAAGGCGAAATTTGTCTTTGAGGAGAGGTAGTTCAGTACTAATTGGTGGGCCATTTGAACGGCTTTATTGCCCCGACAGGAGGGAATTTGAACAAGCCAATCTTCAAAAGTTCAAATGCCCGGGGGTGGGGGGGTGATGTTGAACTCTCGAATTGATCGGCGCGTAATTATTCTGTATACACATCTCTCTTTCTGCATCACGCTAACAATTTTAAATATGACCTGAACTGGGATCAAAGTCCACATACAAAAAAATGCGTCTGCTGTAATAATATTGGCAACGCAGCAGGAGCACGTCCGGTGTCTGTTTCCAATTAAGTAATTAAAATACGGCTACGTGATTAAGTGAAATAAGAAAAAATCGTGATAAATAGGCCACAAATATGCATAAAGTACACGTTTATGTTCCAAATATGGACTATATCTATTGTACTTTCTGCCACGAAATTTTTCGTCACGATCCTCTGGGCTGAAGAGCATGTGCTGGACCCGGGGGGGAGGGGGGTACTCCCTATAATGGCCTATACGGGGAGGCTCCGCCCGAAAGGGGTACCTTTTTCAGGCTTCAGGTATTTTATGAAAGGGTAGGGATTCACTAGCCTGCGTAGCAAGCGTTTCCGTAGGGCTTTCCGCAGGTTTGAAGCAGTTTTCGCTTCTTGAACGCGCGAAAATTGGGGCGAGCGCAAAAAAGTACGAGAAGGGGGAACCTCCCCTCCTCCTCCCTGCTGCTTCCATCAGTGTTGCGTTCGCCCCAACTTTTGCGCCGCCAAAAAGCGACAAACGCCTCGAACGGGCGGAAAACCCTACGGAAACGCTTGCTACGCAGGCTAGGGATTCACGAGCTGAAGTGTATGAAAGGGTAGGGAAATCTGTCATTTAGGTATTTAAAAAGGCCTTAAAATTAAAATATTTCGAGTAGACGCACCTTATGACTGTGTCATTTAAATTTATTAAACGCTACATGAAAACGACAAGAAGACTTCCTCCCAAGGGTTTAGAAAAGGAATGCAGTGTCTTAAGCAGGTGTGGGCCTTGTACACTGTAGGACCGAGCTTAAATCTAATTGTTTTGATCGTTTTTGCCGCAAGGTCCCTTCTAAGCTGATCACTTCCGTTTTTTTTTTTTTTGTCTTCTGATTGAGCCATTATTTTACGTTTCGTCTTTCAGAGACTCCACCTGAGTGGACTGCACGCCAGATGTCGGTGAGTCACAGGAAAACTTCCCTCTAGTGTGTTGGCAGTGCATAACTAGACCCATGGAAATTTAAACCTTTTTTTTAGGAGGTTCTTTCCTCCATGCAGTATTGGACCTCAACTGTAAAAGACACTGTTAAGTGCGTTCCTAACGTCTGTAGCTTTCTTTTTGTAGTTTGATCCTTCAAAGGATCTCGCAGTGTTCGCAAGACTTGCGTACGATGCTTATGAAGAAAGACTCAACATCGTTGAAGAGGTTGATGTGAAGAAAGAGAGGAAGTTCTACGAGTACATCCTTCTCCATCGCGAGGTACTTAATTTGGCAACATTTTCCCGTAAAGAGTGCAAAAATAGCGCTAAAATCTTCCTATTGGACACCCTAGACATCTTTACTGGCATCAATGCTCGAGTCATATCATACCACTGTTTCCAGAAATTTTTTTTTGGTTTTGGATTTGGTGCGGCCATCTAGCTAATTTTCAGATTATAAGGCTTTCCTTTAGGCTGAGCCAGCCAGTGAAATAAATTCTGGGCGACCATTTCAGTCTATCAGTCACCTTTATGCCCTTCACCTCCCCGAAAAAAAACAATCATGCGAAGGCGAACTTTTAATCATTACGTAAGTTGTTCATTAAGTCTAATACCTTTGAAAGTCAGTTGTAGTGGAGGGATTATATATTGTACATTATTTTTCGCTGGGGATGTCCCTCGGTACAAATCTCAGGCTGCTTCGTTCCACCGAAAGAACTCTCGTTGAACTGTGGAACGTCTTGTAGTCCAAAACGTAAGCGTAATGCGCCGATCAATTCGAAAGTTCAACATCCCCCCGGGCATTTGAACTTTTGAAGATTGGCTTGTTCAAATCCCCTCCCCTCGGGGCAAGAAAGCCGTTCAAATGCCCCACCAATAGGCACTGAACTGCCTCTCCTCAAATCCAAATTTGGTCTTCAATCAAGCACTTTACATGCCTTTCAGAGAGAGTTGTTCGGTAATGACACCTTCAATCTTCTTTTAAAGACCCTTTTCAAAGAGTCATTCACTAACAAAGGCGAAATTCTATCTTGTAAATCCGTCAGACCCCCCCCCCCCCCCCCCAAAAATAAGAAAAAATTCACGGGACTACTACGTCAGAACAAGAGATAAATCCGGTTCAAATTCCCCACCCTTCCAACGCAACGTTCAAATACCCCCCTCCCTGGGCACGATGCACGGTCAAATGCCCGGGGGGGGGATGTTGAAGTTTCGAATTGATCGGCAGAAGTGTGTTTCAAGTGTAACTCATGCGTGACACCTTCGTTCACTATTTTAGCACACCATGTACCAGATCGAATTGAGCGTTAACAGAACTGGAAAGTGCGTTAAGAAAGAGCTGAATGAGCCATTCCACAGGATTGAGGTCCCCGAAAATGCCACTTCCGTGGGAGAAGCTACCATCGGCTCTAATGCTCTTCCGGGCTTGGGGGTAAACGTTGCTCTTTTTATGGGAGAGACGCCTAAAGGAGGTAAGGTCACTGGGGATAAAATGAGAGACAAAAAGTATTTGATTTACTGTTTGATTTGATTTACCGGAGCGAATTGGAATGTAAAAATCCTAGTTTTTGTAAGTTTATTTTACACCGGAGTACCTGGTGAAAAACCCTCAAAGAAAGGACAAGAACCAAATACAGTTTATTTATTTAATCAAATTACAAATTACGTTACATGGCACACGACAATCCAATGAATCTATGGCCAGCTTAAAACAGAAAACGAGATTCCACGGAATAAACCGCCTAATATGTGATAGATAGTCTCTAATAACTAGTTGTAAATAATAATAATAACTAATTGCATATACACAAAAAGAAATAAGTCAACGTAAAATGATATGAAGTCGACTCCAGATTTCGGAGCCCCTTGTTTACTTTTTGAAAGAAAACGTTTTTTAAAACATTGCACGATTATCATATTTGGACGTGCTACTCCTTCAAAGTATTTCTTTCATGGTTATTGTAGCCTTTAAAGAAAAGGCCAAGAGCGTCCCTCTTATTTCGGCGGAATATCTGTTCGGAAGACCTAATTGCATGAGATATTTGCATCTAGTTTTCTCTGGCGAAATGGCGAATCAAACATTCTTAACGTGGGGAGAGTTATTTTATTTATTTATTTATTTATTTTACTACATTTTTTTACCGATACACTGTAAATATGTCATTTAGGGAACGAAATCAGGTCAGGTAGTATTTTCCGGAAGCCAAAGATTCCCCTCCCGAAATTTCCTGCAACGTAACTTTTTCAGCTAAAGAATTGCAACAGATCAGCCTTTGATAATCTTTACAAGTGTCCCTATCAAAGGGCCCCTAAACAATACGAGAAAGCAGTAAACAAAGTTTGAAGTATTTTGCGGGAGTTTTCCCAAATGGAGGAGGTAGGTAAGGTAAAGTCGCACTCGAGCCAAGGAGGCTCACACGGCCGGAACTTATCCCGGTTTCTGTAGCATGAGGCTACTGAGAGTATTACAACTTCCCACTGGATAGGATGCTAGTCCATCACAGGGCTTCCCCCAGCAGTATGTTGCTGGTACCCATTCTATACACCTGGGTGGAGAGAGACAATGTGGAGTAAAGTTTCTTGTCTAAGAAAACGACACAATGGAAGGGAGTGGGCCTTGAGCCACCGACCTTCAGATCTGAAGTCTAGTGCGATAACCACTACACCACCTCGCCCCCAGGAGGAGATGCCATTCCTTTGTTGCGTAACGCCTTGTTTGACGCTGTTGTTTTGATTTTTCAGACCGTTATTATGTGTCGGTCACCGAACCAGGATGCATTCCAGTTCATTCAGGCATGGTGAGCAAGGAATATGGATACATACACACCAGGTACAGTATACAATGCACCACAAGCTATTGCAAAATGCAGTTAGCAAAAAAAAAAAAGTAAAGGATAATTGCTTGCTCTAGAATTTGTTAGTTTATGTACATGATACGGCAGAAGTTTAAATTTCTCAGTGTTTTATGACTACCTAATCATGTACACAATCCATATGAAGGAAAAACGCTTTTTCCTGAAGACGCAAAATCTCTGATTCACATTAGTGTTAATCTTCTAGCGATCTATCATCTGATTGGCTATGTTACTCATTGTCTATTCCTTGATAGATAGGAAATAGCGAAAGTGTAAGCGGCAGGCGCCCCTCTTGTACTTCACAATAACAATACCATGAGGCAAAACTTTTCATTTTAGAGAAATGTTAACCGAGATTTATACAAAAACAATTAGATTATTCGCTCTCGATTTCTATGCGTGATAGCTAATTCAGGCTGCCCTCTCATCACCTGCAACGCGATAGAAATCTCGAGCTTAATCTAATTGATCAATGTTATGCACGTTGCATAAAGGTACTCGCACACAATGTTTGGCTCGAACAAATGATGCTTTACTGAATCAATCGGGCTTTCGAGGAGGTACAATTAACTCTTGAATCGTTGACAATAATATGGAAAACTGTAAAATCGTAGTGGCGTACTTTCTCGTTTCTCGTGTAAATCTCAACTCTCGATAAGTAACTCGACAGTAACTTTGTAGCAACTCGATAACAACTAACTCGGTGACAAATCGATAACAACAACTGAGTAAAGCTAAGAAAAAACTATCTTTTATCGAAATCTAAGAATAACATGACGTCATAATCCTATTAATTTTTTGCGCGAAAACTACTTAGAAACGTGAAACTAAAATCACTAAAATCACGTTCGTGACATATAACGCTTACTCGGCAATAAGCCCAGCAAATTGCTCAGTATGAAAATGCAAACGGAGCATGGCGTTTCTTGCTCAGCATAATTCTCGACGATAATGCTTTTGATCCTTAAGTCACTGTCTTTTTTTTTCAGCTTCTATGACGTGGAGCTTGGTGTGGATCCCGAGAGGTTCGTTCCTCCGCGAGAGTGCGAATAGTGAACGTCATCTAGCTGAGACTTGCGCAGTTTAATCTGAAGCCTTGTTATAGTTTCAAAAGTAGCTAGTGTAATCCGCGGAGCCTTCGATCTTACTGGTCAGGGGAATGCTTACTACCGCTGATGAGTAGAATGAAAGATTCTGAATTAGAGATTATTGTTTTTAGTCGCATGCAAACTGCTGAATAAAGACGTGACGCAAGTTAATTCATACACCATTTTGTTGTTTAGTACGTTATCTGTTAATCCAGGCCTGATTGTGCTAAGAAATAATTTTACGAAAGTCTACGTTTCCTCCTTTAGTCGCATGAGACACATACGTCTTGTCGCCAAATCTCTTACCTTCTATGTTTTTGATCGACTTAATTAAGTAACATTCTGGGACTGAAACACAGGATACAGATTGAAACACAGGATACACAGGGTACAGGACTGAAACACAGGATACAGGACTGAAACACAGGATAGAGATTTATTCAAAATGGCGGCTACGGCGAAAAAAGTGAGAAAATCTGGGTACGAGATGTGGCTAAGGTGAAGATGAACAGAAAGAAAGTCAGGAGGGCCACAAGTTTATTAGTGCTTCGCACTATTTCGTGCTACCCTCATTAAATAAAGTTTTTATTATTATTATTATTATTATTTATTATTACTATTCTTATTATTATTATTATTCAGTTCAAGAAAAAAAAAACAGGAAAAACAGACAAGTTTTGCATGTAAGAGTCTTAGGATTACGGCAAAGTGTCAGAGGTCTTGTTTTGGCTGTTTATTGTTTTTTTTTTTTTTTTTTGTTATTTTAAAGTTTATAGGAGTAGTGGGTTTGAGCGTACTCGACTGCGGAACTCCGTACCGTTAGTTGATTTAATGTTGCTCAAATGCACATATTATATTTTTGTTTCATGAGGCTTTAGGCAATAAATTGTCTTATCGTTACATTGTTACAAATCCGTCCTTCTCAAACGTTGTTATAAATTCGTCTTTCTTAACATACCAGGCTTATCAGGCTCAGAGATTAAAATAACATATAAGCATACAATTTTAAGAAGGACAGGTTTATAACAATATTTAAGGCGGTGTTACACGGGACAACTTGCAACAACGATTTTTTTGCGCAACACCCCGTCAACTTTTCCTGGTATGTTAAACGAGTCAATTTTTCGCGCAACATCGTACAAAATGTACTTGGCAACATGCATGTTACACGAGACGATTTTTAGCGCAACATCGACTCGCAACATTTCGCGTATCCAGGCAACGCACGTCCAGGCCATGTAAACAAAGATGGCGGTCGAGGAGTGGGGCTTACGGCGGCGTCAAAACTTTGTCAATTTGCTTCAATTTGCTTCCTCGTCTTCTTGACTTCTCTCAGCATAGAGGCACGGAGGCTCTTCCACACCGATAAAAGTTCAGAGGAGGTATGAAGCGAATCAAACGCCTCCTCCAACTCCTTCAACGCAGCCTGTTTTTCTGCTCTTCTATTTTTTTCCCTTCCCCACAGGCACTTCTTTTCTTTCATTACTGCTATAAGTTTCACCCTTTCAGCATCATTTAAAGTAATATTCTCGGAAGCGTCCAAACATCTGCAGCTCTTCGCCGACATTGTCAACAGCCGTTGCCATCTTGTTTGTTTGCATGGGAGAACAGCCTTGTCCCTAGGCTCGCGAAAAATTTCGCGCCAAATCGGTAAGCGGGAAAGGAACGCCTGGGTACTAGGCTGATGGCAGAAGTGAACAGAACTCTGGGAAGGCGTTGCACAAAAAATCGACCTGTTACACGAGCCAACTTTATAAATATTTGTCATCTTGCGTTGCGAGTTTTTGACTCGGGTTCAAAAACTCGCAACGTGTTCCCGAGTCAAATGTTGCGCTAAAAATCGTCCCCAGGTACCATGTTACACGGTGTTCGATTTTTCGCGCAACATCGTTGCGCAAAAAACCGTTGTTGCAAGTTGTCCCCGTGTAACACCGCCTTTAGGAAGGACGGATTTGTAACAACGTTTAAGAAGGACGGATTTGTGACAATGTAACGATAAGACAATTTATTGCCTAAAGCCTCATGAAACAAAGATATAATATGTTCATTTGAGCAACATTGAACCAACTAACGGTACGGAGTTCCGCAGTCGAGTACGCTCAAACCCACTACTCCTATAAACTTTAAAATAACAAAAAAGAAACAATGAACAGCCAAAACAAGACCTCTAACACTTTGCCGTAATCCTAAGACTCTTACATGCAAAACTTGTCTGTTTTCCCTTTTTTTTCTCTTGAACTGAACTTCATCTTTTCCCGCCATTTTGTTTATCTTCACCTTCGCCTCATCTCGTACCCAGATCTTCTCACTCTTTTCACCGTAGCCGCCATTTTGAATAAATCTTCATCCTCGTTGTTTATCACGTGATCTGCTGTGTGCCAAGGTCTCTCCGAGCCGCCACCATATTGAAAAGCGAGAAGACCCTGGGGACGAGATTGCGCTAAATTACCCTCTATATATCACCAAATGAAACGTAACACAAACGGAATGTTCGTCACAGATATGATGTAACCGAATAAAACTTCTGTTAACTAAAGACCAAGCACTTACCTCAGCTCTAAGCAATTTACATAACGGACAGTCACGTTTTGAGTTTTTCTAACACCTCCCCCAGCAGTTTTTTCCATTTCCACTCCAAGGGGAAAAGAGTGTCAGAGAGGTTCTGGGGAGGGGTCATTACGTAGTGTGACATTCAAAAAGTTGTTTTATTTAGGTTACAATCACGGCTTGTTAATTCTGGAGGCCAGATCGCAAAACAAAAACAAAACAGAAAGAAAACGACAACTTTCCTTATCCCACGCTATAATAAACAGGCAAACTCCAATGTCGTGACGTAACGTAAAGAGTTATAAGAAGAAACGATTTTCTCTTGGTCATAACTAATGCGCAGCCTTACAGCATCAGTGTGTGGTGTTCTAACTTAGCCGGTTTTTAGATAGCCTGTGTCGCAGACATAATAAAAATAACGCTGGTATATAACGTCTGCGAATTAGTACACAAATCCCTGTTCTTAAGACCCCAACGAAGTAAACGGAATACGAAGTTGTTTTCGAAATCCTTTTCAATTTTGCTTTTGTTATATTTCTAGTGGGTTTTATAGTTGATCTTGGTAGGCTTATAGATGACGGAGTAGAACCGTTTTGAACGTCCCATGTTTTAGATTTTAATCTCTACAAGGTCATATCTAATCTTTTTCTGAGATTTGTACTATGAATGCCTGTGGCGTGTCGCCTGTTTCTTGGTCTCATTTAAATTTGACCTCTGGACGTGTCTGTTCTGCAACTAAAGGAGGTTTGAAGGCCGCTTTTGGTATACTCGCAGTTGTTTAATTTGGCTCGTTTAGGTGCTTGATAGGTTTTTAGCGTAGCATATTCGAATTTCTGACATTATAGGATCTGAGATATCATCTATACCGTGATAAGTTGCTCGCTGTTGTTCTTAACGCCGTGGCCGGCTTTATAATATTGTGTTATTGTTGCAAGATAGCGTGCTCCCTATCAGTTCCCTCCCGAAAAATGACTTGATCGCCTCTTGTTGATCTGGGAGGACATCCACCACTTCGAATTGAGATTTAACAGCATTCAACTTCTCTTCAATACTCGCCATAATACTTTTCCCTTTTCCATGCTCGCGTCGCTCGCTTCCGGTTATAGTTAACAGGAGATCCCTTTAACCAATCAGAACTGACTGTCGTTAATATACACAATGACCTTATGAAAAAACCAATCACAGACGACTACTCGAATCCTGGTATTTGGTTGGGGGTCTAGAACAAGGATTTGTGCACTAATTCGCAGACGCTATTTACAAGGTCAAATTTCGTCTGCGACGCAGGCTAGTTTTTAGAACGAGTGATTATTTATTTATGGTAGACAAAATAGCTCGAAATAAGTAAACTACAGACGCCATTCCTAACCAAGCAGTGGGCATCTTATGAGAGCTGTCCCCACTTTCCCAAACAGGTGAATAGCACGAAAAAGAAAATTCACGAAAATAGAGTCAGGCCGAAAAATGCGCAGTTTACCACAATTTTCTTTTTGGATTCTGATAACCCTTGCTAAGATCTGCTTTTTCCACATAGACATAAACCGCGCAAAACTATCGTTGTATTAGGGGGCAAATTCGTACCCGAATATCCTGAGATGTGCAGAACGTATGCGCAGTAACAAATGGAGGCACCATCCTTAATACAACAGGACTTCTAAGTGACGACGCTTGTCCACTCGAATAACAACCGAGGTGAGGGGAGCAATTAACCTGACATCAACTTTGACAGAGACAACAAACGTGAAGTTTTTAGTAGTAATTATCAGTAGAGAATTCTTAAACAAACTGTGTAATGTGTTAACTAACACGAACCTACAATCAATGCCAATCACGGTTCAATGTCTTCAAATAAAAGATAAATCACACCCAAGTTTTAATAAGTCTAAACTCCCTCTGCCAATCCCCTCCTGAGGGGGTGTGTGCAGCCGTACATGATCCCGTTGTCATCGATTGTGAGTGCCACGCCCAAACCAATCGGTCCAAAGGCCTTCAGGTACTCTATCTCGGTCACACCTTGACCCATGTCACGAACTTCATGTAACACCTTCTCATCGACTGAAAACTCTTCTATTGGAACTGCTTGAAAGAAATCCGAGAAACTCGGCAACAGGAAAGTAGGGGACTCCATGGCTTCTTTGGGATTCATGTCGCTGTCCAGGAGACTGGTGATATACTGTGGAACGACCACGGGGTATGATGAGCCGACAACAGAGAGAGCCATGACGGGACTGCGGCTCTGGGTTGGACCGTCACTTTTAAACGCAATAGCTGGCTGAAGAGCCACTGCTAGCCTTCCTCCGGGACTCGTCTGCTTGACAAAGGACTTGAATATGGCACCAGAATGCGGTAAAGCAACCCCTTCAACAAAAAGACCTGTTCCCCACATTTGGCTGTTGATAGTGTGAATCATTGAGCAGACGTTTCCTTCTTCGTCGGCCGCGACTATAGCATCAGAGCCATGTATAAAATCTTGCACACTTTCCTTTCCTCCGAGAAGCCTTTTTATAATACCATTAACTTCGTTCATTTTATCAGGTGAGCCGATTCTCTCCCAAATGGCCTTGGCAGAGTCTCTGGATAGACGATTGGAAAAATCTATGTCTAAGTTCTCTTTCAAGATTGATAAAGCATTGGGAGCGCTGTGCAGGAAGGAAGAGACAAAGAAACTCAGGCGGGAGATTGAGGCGAGCCAGAAAAACTCCGTTGCATTTGTAAGGTAATTAGAGCCCAGTCTCTGACCGATTCCGGCCAATTCCATCAGATGTAACTTCTCCACCAACTCAACTCCGCCCCAGTCGTTCCCTGACACGAATACATCACGACCGTTATATGACGTGTTAGCCGGTTCCTCCCACTTCGTTTGGTACCTGCGCATGTCATCTAGTACTAGAAATCCTTTCTGATCTTTGACCAGCGACGTCATATCCTTTGCCCAAGTTCCGTTGTAGAAGTAGTCCTTTCCGTTTTCGGACACGTTCCTTATAAACTCGGCGAGCTCGGGCTGTTTGAACAGTTCATTGAAGGCGTAGGGTTTGCCAGTTTCGGGGTTGGTGAAAATATTTTTGCCTAAAGAAAGATAAGTAAAGGAGACATTTGGCTCACTCAGACTGACCTTTACTAGCTTAAGCACAGAACAAGCAGATAAAAACCTCTGGCAACAACTAAACACATTGCAAAATATGCTGAATTCACCACTCACTTCAAAAACACCTAGAAACATTGGATTGAAGGAAACGACGGGAAAGACCGAGACAGGCCGAACATTGCTGGATTATTTGGGGGCCTTTACAAACAATTACACGACTTTACTGGCTCATTATATCAACAATCAGCAATTTTGTACAATGCATCAATTCTCTTTTGAGGGTGCCCCTCGCACCAGAACCCTCTTTTTCTTCTTTATACGGGATTGAAGACCCCATCATCCCTCCATAAAGGAGCACACGTACCATTTAAGGCAATTTGTCTCTCAACAATGTTGGGTTGCAAGTAGAGATTGTTGCACGTATTGCCACCTCTGCGCGCAAAACATGTGAATCTTTTAAAGAGTACTTGGCCTTTATTATTTGCCCATAGCAACTGAAAACTGCTAACATGAAAAAGTATACGTACCTTGCGTTGTTCTCAGGAGGGTTATTTTGTTGTAGTATAGCTTCATGGACGCCGCCAAACCACTGGGCATTTTAAATCCGTTTTCAGCGAAATATAACGCGGGCTCAAATAACGTCTTCAAAGGAAACTTGGCGAATTTCTTGGCGGCCTCAGTTACTCCGGCAATGAATCCTGGGACGAGAACTGATGCACCATTGTATCCTTCTGTGTGGACTTTGGGAATCTGGGACGGGTCTCCGTGCAGAGGGGTATTCCATCCGCCATTTATACTGTATACCCTGTTGGAGGACTTCTCATAATAAAGTATTAGCGTGACACCGGCATAAGAAACGTAGGAGCCTGTAGCTAACACAACCTCTGCATAAAAAAAAAAATAAATAAATAAATTAAATTAAATTAAAAATTGAGCTGTTTGTTGTGAATGATCGGCATGAGCAATACGTATGACTGTCGTTTAAATCATTCATAAAAATATTGTAGTTCCTTGTAGTTCGAAAGTGCCATCCATTGACTGAAAAAATTCATTACAACAGATTGAGGCAATGCAAAACATAGCAAGTCTAGTGAAAGCGGTATCAAATGGAACTGGAAAAAAAAAGGTTTGAAAGGTGCACGGTCCGGCTTGTCTTCTCATTCTGTTCAATGAAGTTGTTTGACTCTGAAGTTAAAATCAAATTCGCATTACATACCATTGTTTTTAACTGTCTACAATCATAGCTAACCGTTCCAAGTTGGAGTCAAGTTTACGGCTGGAATATATCCTCTAGAATGTTTTGTTTCACAGTTTTTGTTTCTGCGTTGGAGACTATAGTTTTTGTTGCGTGGTTCTGATAACAACGACGAGCTGTTGTAGTGGAATTGAGCACATTCCCGTGGTTATTTTCGGGAGCTGTCGTGTAGATTCGCTGATGTTCGAGAGATCTTCGGATTTCCCAAGACAGCAACTTCGCTGTGTTATCAGCGATTGTTAATAAAGAAATGTATAGAAAGAATTATTTTAACAAGAAAAAAACAGGAAACACGAAAGGACTAATTTGTTCAGTTTTGAGAAAAGACGGAAAGATACATTTTGATATTCTATTCTGATCAGGAGCCCATTGATGTAAGACGAAGGCGGTTGTTGGGTGTGCTAGTCGAAGGCTGTCGATTCGGTTTCGAAAACCTAAAAACTGACTAAAATGCTGCTGAAAGGCTTTGAGCGAATCGTTACGTTAAGTTTTCTGACTAAACTAACCGTTAAGTTTCATACAAATTCTTATATTTTGCCAGCAAAGTGGTTCTGCTCGTGATCCTGGATCCCCCGTGCAACAGCCACGAGATCTCGTCCGCGGGACGGTTATTTTGTACTTTAAATAAATGCACCCTAAAAGCAATAATCTAGAGTTTTTGACGTACGGCAGCACACGGACTTCCATTTATATTCCATTTACCTCGGCCTTTAACTCCCCTACCTCTTCCTTTTTTTTTTCTCCCAGCCTCCGTAATCGAAATAACTCGAAATCACGTAGAGTCTGCTCTTCTTTTTAACAATTTATCATACAGTAAATCCCAATTTACCTGCAAGGGCTGTCGCTAAACAGGCGTCCATGGCACTCCCGCCCTTTCTCAACGCGTCCATTCCAGAATGCACAGCAAACGGTTCAGTTGTTCCCGCCACCAGTCCTTTGCCTTGGCTGACCGCCAGTGGTTTCGGTCGCTCGAAACGATTCAGGTTCATTCGCTCCAATCTGTCGACGTCTCCTTGCGGCCACGTTGCGGGAGACAGAGACACGTCACACATTGCTGACACTCCAAACATCAGCCCTATCGCTAGCAAACGCGAGAAACGAGACATCTTCATCGTAAAATGTGAACGGCTGTGATTCAGTTTACGTGGTGTTGCAGCTACAGCAAATTAAAGCCGTCAAAATTAACCGGAATAAGATAATCTTTAACAATTTCCGAAATCCTAAGTTCTGTAAGATGGCTGAAACCTTTTGAGCAGTGCTTTTCTTTGGTGTTGTTCAATATGATGTGCAAGATGGCTTTCAACGAAACTTTTAAATCTGCAGTCTGTAAATTGTGGTCATTAAAATGACAGCTGACCTGTTGACCTTATAATGCTGTTTGTTTTGAACACTTTGCAAAATAACAAAAAGAAAGGCTTTTGTTCAAATTTGAACCAGGATAAAAGCATTAATAAGTTGTTATTGTTATTTCAGCTTTCCTACCTGTGTTGTGACGAAATTAAAATGATGAATTTGGATACGAAAAGTAGACTGATCGACGAACCTGTCTTTGGTTAGCTGATCAAAGGCATAAAATGTGACTCGACTTAATTTTTTTTACAAGTGTCAAATATCACAGCAATCAACGCGATCTAGTTTCAAGTTTCCGGGGGGGGACTCTCTTATATCGCTTACGGGGACGGGGACGGGGACGTGCCGCCAGACAGGGTATGGACTTTGGCCTCTCTGTCCTAAACAGAACATATAATTTCATGCGAGTCCGGCTGTCCTAAAAGGGGTATGGTCACTACGATTATTATATTATGGATTATACAACATTTAGCAATCCTAGTTCGGGGACATTTGCTGGTCTTTGGAACACTTTGAAACTGTGTAACGTTAGGGAGTGTGTATTTTGTCATTTGTCCTAAACAGGGACCTAAAATGGAGGCTGTTGTCCTACACAGGGTAGGTAATTTAGCAGGGGCACCCAACGACAATTTTCGGGAAAATATCTGTTCGGAAGACGATTTGAGATCTAGAATTTTCGGAACATTTGTTGTAAAATTTCTTGCTTGCCTGCCTCTTCTAGGATTTTCGAACATCTAAAATATGGTATTATTGGCCATTTTTTAACGGATTTCTACCCTTAAAAGGTCACCTAGAATTTTCGGGAGCCTTTTTCTGGCTAAAATTTTCGAAAAGGTAAGTTTTGATCCCTATAATTTTCGGATCACTAGACTTTCAGCTAAGAAATCCGAACAGATGAAAAGTTTTTAGGGGATAAAAATACGCCTATATCTACCATTTAAATACTAAAATACGTTCAATAATGCTAAGTTAAGTGGTTTTGAACTATATTCTCGTTGGGTGCCCCTGATTTAGGGCTTTTTTGTCGTAAACAGGGTCGGGGTTTCACAACCTCAGCGACACCCTTAAGATAAGATCATAAGATAAGATATAAGACAACTTTATTTACACACGGTAATTATAAGTCCTTCAGGTGATTCCAAAAGGTATAAAAACTACGAATATATTGATTAGGATTAACTAATGATAAATTGATGCTTTACAATAGAGAAAAGAGAATAACTACAAGCTACACTTAAAGGTACAGCTAAAGGTGTAAAGATATATCGTAAATACTAGCAGTAACCAATGGTTAGGAAGTGCAGGCGGAGATGTGGGTTGGGAGATGCAATTAATGTTGAGAGCCGCTGTTTAGTAATTGAATAGTAGGTGTTTAGCTTGAAAGGGTGAATGCAAGTAACCCTTTTAGGTCCAGTATCAATTAAAAAACAGAGGAAATCGCGACAGAATCATCAAAGTGGAAATTGAATTGAACTATACAGTAAACGAGACTCGTATATTAAATTAAACAACTATTTTAATAAATAACTTTATTTACCCTGAAGCGTCATTCAGTGATCAGTAGATCACTGGTATCAACTGGCGATCAGCGTTAAGAAATATATACAGACCATCACTTGGTTCAGACCATCACTTGGTTCAATCCGCCATACAGCGAGAATGTCCAGACGAACATTGCGAGTTCGTTCCTCCGCCTTATCGACAAGCACTAACAGGAGTAATGTGAAGGTCAGCTATAGCTGCACGGGCAACATGTCAAGCATCATCATGAGCCACAACGCTAAGATCCTTGCAAATAGCGACACACGCGCCGAGTCTAAATCATGCAACTGCAGAAACAAGGACCTTTGCCCTCTTGACGGTGCATGCCTTGTCAACAACATCGTCTACAAAGCAACCGTCACTACCACATCCGGCGAAACAAAGGTTTATATTGGCATGACAGAGCACAGCTTCAAAACTAGATACAACAACCACAAGCTCTCTTTCAAGCATCGTAAGCATTCCCACGACACTGTACTATCAAAGTACATCTGGGACCAAAGAGACAAAAACACAGATTTCTCGATCAAGTGGTCAATTGTCACGCGAGCAAGCTAGCGCTGCAATTTGTGTCTGACAGAGAAGCTCTGCATTCTATCCGCTGACAGATCTACTCTCCTCAATAAGAGATCCGAATTAATCACCAAGTGCAGGCATGAAAACAAGTTTTATGCAGCCAATCAGAAGCAGGATCGCTCAAACCGCCCTCCATGAATGTAGTTTAAATTTTCTTTCGACTGCCATTAACGGCACAGTCTGATGATCGCCTTGTGCGTGAAACTTAAGTAACTGTCCGTGCAGTCTCCATCTTTTAATTATAGTATATATATATATATATATATATATATATATATATATATATATATATATGTATATTAAAAACTTACATTAAAAACTATACAACTATTTTTAAATTTATATACAGAAACATGTACTTTGAGAAGCAAGAAGATATCTATATATTAAAAAAAATTACTTTAAAAAATCGAGCTATTCTTAAAATTATATATAAAAACATGAGTTTTAAAAAGCTAGAAGAACAACAACAGCAAACAAAAAATTTAAACCTAATTAATACTACAAAAATGATTTATACGGTCTTGTTCCATAACATGGTTAAAAATACGAGTCTTCAACTTAGATAGAGTGTTTAATTCTGTGATCTCTCTTGGTAGTCCGTTCCATTCACGTGCAGCATCACACTTAAATGTAGACTGACCCATTTTCGTTTTATATGGTATGACATTTAAAAGTGTTGAATCTTTGAGAATTTTACTGTGAAGTTCCGACCTCTTAACAAAATATCTCCGTAACCAGGGGCGTAGCCAGGATTTTTCCAGAGGTACGCACAATTTTCCAAATCCCCCCCCCCCCCCTACTCAAGTCCTAAATTTTTTCCACCAGCCTTGATTAAATTTTCTTTAGTACATGATTATGTTTTAAGCGTAAGCGTTCTTACTAGATATGAAATGACAACTAAGTCGTAAAATTCTTTGTAAGTTGCTTTTTGGGGGATCATTGAAGCGCTCCGATCGCTTATCATTAATAAAGCGAACATGTTGGCCGTATCTCAGAGTTTATTTCACAAATGAGTGATTTTTTATCGCAAGGCATTGTTTGCCTTGTAAAAGAACCTACATAGACGTTACGTTATTCTGCCCTCTACATGCCCCATTCACACCAAAGCTTTAACACGTTTAAACTGCTGTTTAGTTAAACTCAGTTTAAAATTGTTTTCTTCATAAATGCTATTTATTGATTTTTGCCAACTACGAATTTACCGCAAATGAAAGCACGAGTTAAAACTTATTTGAATCACGTGTAGAAGCCAATGTTTCATTTTTCTGTTACTGATTTTCATTTTGTTTAATTAAACATGTTATGTTGGTGTGAATGGGCGCGGTATCTATGCTAGTTAAGTTTCATTTAGGTCCACGCTTTTCACAAATCTACAAAAAAACACCCAAACCGAAATCCTGAGGCTCTGCAAAATTAATATAACAAAGAAGATATAATGGATTTCCGTTACAAGCACAGGGCGAATCTTCTGTCTTTCTTCCCAGCAAACTCAGAAATGACCTCATTTAAGTCTATTTCCTTTAGTTATGTTTATGTACATGTATCACGGATAGCGAGGACAACCTCGCATCCGACATAGCGTCTTGACGGCTGCATAAATTCCAGGGTACAGTTCTGGGTTGGCAAAGTCCAGCGTTTCCACCAAGGTCTGGGGAATGCCACCTTCAACTAACAGCCACCTTTGACGCCACCTAGTCACTTCTCGTTTGAGTTCATCAAGGGACATATGCATGCCATGTTCCATGAAAATAAGCATAGCTATCTCGCTGTTAAACTGAAGCTGCACTCGTCCACTCAAAACAGAATGTTGTCTTGCTTTAACTCACTGTCATTTAAAATGGTTCATAAGCCGTCTTGAAATTATAACTACCAGAAACACATGGCAAAGTGTAATCATGACACAAAATTTGCACTCACATGGCTCTTCGGTTTCTTCCTGCTGCTCTGTCATTCTATCAGTGCCGATGGCAAAAAATAATCTGTTATTGATTTTTTGGCCATGGTAAGCCTAGCAAATCAAGAGTCTCAGGCGAAGACAGGCCGATCCAAGGCTATAAAAGGAGGTGACCACAACCCGTTCACTCTTTGCCATCCCCCTTGCTTTCTCACGTTTTTTCCCGCAAAATGTTGGACCATTCGGTCCACCAATGAATCATGTCGCTTCTGCTTGGAAACCGAAATATGGGTGTGGAGAAACGCCGTCCGTAGTTTTATAAACAACGTTTCAAAGAAACAAGCGGTGAAAAATGACTTAAGGAAACTTGTACTTTTTAAAATAATTATTGTTTATTTGTTTGCTTTTTTTATTCATGTTATTTTCTTTTTTTCCCGACTTTTTCAGGTACGCACGTGCGTCCGTGCGTACAGGTAGCTACGCCTCTGGTAACTGATGCGGGCAGTTGACATTGTGTACGATCTTTTAACGCTAATAGTAGCTTCAAAAACCGCCGTCTACTATCTAAGGATAGCAGAGATAGCCTGTTACGCATATCTTGTGAGCACGTTCTGCGATTCATGGCAAGGATAATACGCATGGCCTGATTCTGTAACCTCTCTAAGCGTCGTGAATTCTCTTTCCACAAACACCCCGTACGATACAGCCATAGTCTAAGACGGGTAATATAGTTTGTTCTGTTTAGAAGCCCTGGTCGACTAAGAAAAGGCGCGATCCTGTTCAACATTTTGAGTTTAGGATAAATCTGGATGCGACTACGTAATGTGCTTATTTCAGTTTAGGCAACTATCTATATATACACCTAAATATTTGAAATGCTGACTTTATTTCAATAGCTTTTCGTCAAGTTTTACTTGTAAATCATGAGTGTTAGCTACCGAATGTCTTGATCCAACCAGCATGGCCTCGGACTTTTTATGGTTGCTAATAAGACCGTTGCGGCGTAACCAGACGCTCACTTGATTAAGATCATCGTTAACACACTGTTCAGCAGCACCAACATCTTTGGAACTTGCGTGAAATTCGGTGTCGTCGGCATAGAGAATGACGTCACTGTTTTCACAAGCACTGGATATGTCGTTAATATGTATATTAAATAAGGTCGGACCCAAGACAGAGCCTTGGGGGACTCCGTGGGTGATTCTTTGCCGTTCAGCCTCAATTCCATTGCAGTCTCCTACAGCAGACATATTGAGATCTCTCCGATAAGTAGCTTCTGAACCACTCGTACTCCTATCCATATACATTTTTTGAAAGCTTCTGTTGTAGGATGTTGTGATTTATTGTGTCAAATGCTTTCCTCAAGTTGAGAAAAGCACATACAACTTTCTCGGTATTATCAATTGCCATTTTCCATGTGTCTACAGCTTTAATGAGGGCGACTGTTGTTGATGAGTGTTTTACAAAGGCAAACTGATGTTGTTTTATCATTCCAGCCTCGTGTGCAAAATTTGTTGGAGCATTGTTCGCGAATGATTCAGTGATCTTCGAGATGCACGGAAGCACTGATATAGGTCTGTAATTGTCGCGTTCTGTTTTAGAGCCTCCCTTGAAAATAGGTGTTACTTTGCCTACCTTTAATGAGGAAGAGAAGTGATCAGTGCTGTATGATAGATTGAATTTCTTGGCTAGCACTGTACTGATATGCGGTGCTGCAATCTTCAGAGCTTTCGCTGGAATGTTGTCTGTACAAGTGGTCTTTGTGTGATTCATAGTACTCAATGTCCTTCTCGTCGATAATAGGTAAACTG
Source organism: Siderastrea siderea (assembly GCA_964030785.1). Classification (NCBI taxonomy): domain Eukaryota; kingdom Metazoa; phylum Cnidaria; class Anthozoa; order Scleractinia; family Rhizangiidae; genus Siderastrea; species Siderastrea siderea. The sequence goes on along the minus strand of OZ034970.1, from coordinate 25,912,100 downwards.
AAGATCTGATATGGAGTCTGGGACTGGGGCACTGGTTGTTGTATGCCAGGTGATGGTCTGTTTTCAAGCAGCGTGGAAGCTACGATTGTAAAGTATTCGTTGAAGGAGTTGACTATGTCCAGCTTATCATACAGTTCTATATCCTCAACAACCAACTTTTCGGTTCCAGTTTTTGCTTTTAGCTGGTAGAATTTGCCGTAATGTTGTCCAATACGCTTTTGAATTTCCACGGTTCTCTTCAAGTTTGTTAGCAAAGACTGAGTTCTTCCTTCCTCTTACAATGAACATGTTGGTGATTCCCCGCTCTAGGTTAAAATTTTATGGCGGTCGTGCTTTTTCTGTTTGTGCTCCTAAACTGTGGAACAATCTTCCAGAGCACATAAAATGTAGCTCAAATCTTCGTACTTTTACGAAAAGTTTGAAAACTCATTTTTTAAGCGCTATTTTAATCTATAGTTTTGTTTTATTTTTTAATACTTAGTATTTTAAAACTTTTATTGTGAAGCGCCTTGGAGCTTTTGGATCAGGCGCTATACAGGTGATGATGATGATGATGATGATGATGATGATGATAATTAATATTATCATCATCATTATTATTATTATTATTATTATTATTATTCCTTCTTTTCCTGTTAGTGCTCGTTACCAGGTTTCGGAGGCGTTTGTACTCATTCCAATCTGTTGTCACTGCATATTTAATTGCAATATTTTATTACATTCAGTTGCGTATTTTATTTAAAAGAAGAACAATTGCTTAGATTGCAGTGAAAACAGTAACAAGTGACAACACTCAACATGACTACAAGGCGTTTGTTGTAGATTTACATTTACATTGATTTAAATTGATAATGACGTGCTTCCAGCCATGAGAGAAGCAACTGGGCAACTAGGTCCTCGCGCAACAATAACGCAGTCACCTTTATGCCAAAATGATGCAAGACGGCTACCGTATCAGCGCTTTTTTGTCAGATCTTGCCGTATCTGGAACACACTGCCAGAGCAGTTACGCGACAACAATCTTGCCTTAAGTACATATAAGAGGAGTTTATTAAATAATTATTTGAATGCTCTTTACAATATATATGATCAGGAAGACCCCCGTCCTTGAAAATCTTACATTTCTTAAATTAGTATTTGCCATAAAAGCTATTGCCGCTGTATGTAAGGAGCCATAGTTTGTAAATTTAAGGGGTTTTGAGATAGAAACTTGTTTAACCGGAATATCGTTAATGACGATATTTGAATTCGCTGGGAGATTAGATAGGCTTTGTTTTGTGCCAATAAGGAGAAACTCCGTTTTTGTCATATTTAGAGTAAGCTTATTTGCTGCCAGCCAATGATGGACCTTATTCAGATCAAAATTAACCGATCATTTATTTCGTTTGTAAGTAATATAAGTAATACTTGTGTCATCAGCGTAAACAGGTACATTCTCGGCTGAGAATAATGTAGACAGTAGGGTAGGTCGTTTATGTATAGAAAAAATAATAAGGGGCCTAAAATGGTCCCCTCAGGCACGCCACTCCTAACAGGTGTCTTACGCGACTTACAGTTGTTAACTATGCAAGACTGAACACGGCCTTTGAGATATGAAATGAACCAATCCCCCGCAAGACCGGTTATTCCATAGTGGTCAAGTTTCGATATTAATATGGTGTGGTCCACTGTATCAAAGGCCTTTCTTAGATCCAAAAATATAACTGCATTGATATTACTGTGGTCAATATTCAATGACCAACTATCGGATACTTCTAATGAGGCAGTTAGAGTGGAGTGGATATTACGAAAACCGGATTGTTGACTTGACAAGAGCTTGTTATCGGTCAAGTATCTTTATAGCTGGTCATAAATTATTCGTTGGAAAATCTTTCCAACGACAGGGATGATTGATATCGGCTTATAGTTTGTCATATCCGAGTGTTTTCCTGCGTTTTTGTAAAGTGGAGTGACTCTAGCGCTTTTCCACTCGTCAGGAAATCTGTCAGTTTTAATTGAAAGATTAAATAAACAGGTTAGTGATTCAGATATCAGATTGGGACGCTCTTTCAGAAGCTTCGGGGTGATATTGTCTAGACCTGTTGCTTTCGATTTAAAAAGTTTAAATAACAAGGAAAGAACGGCAGATCGATTAGTTTCCACCAACAAGAAAACATTGTTGGTATTATACCCAAACATGAGTCAAGTACTCCCCCCGGGAAACGATCAAACATTTTCGTCCAACATCGTGTTGGATGGACATGTTTTACTTTTTAGCCGCCTAAAAAGGCTTTGGCTTTGCATTGTCCGAAGTTTGGTCAAATATTGTTTGCCCGTTTAGCCACCGAACAGTTTGTGTGACAAACAGATGTTGAACGAAAATGTATAATCGTTTAGCCAGGGCTTAACGAAGAAAGAGAAGGCCCTGGAGGTCGCGGATTTAATCCTACCCCCAGACCAATTCAACTGCATTGCCCTTTGTAAAAAGCAACTGGCCAGCCTGCAGCCTACTGGTAATTTACTTGTGCAGCTAGATTGTTTACGCGAAGACGGGGCTTAACCCTCGGACGTACAAGGGGGGGGGGGGGGGTGGATGCCATCCCCCCATAAGGTTTTCCTGGAATTTTTCCGAGACGAATTATCATCTAGACCTGCCGTTTTCAGTAGCTGTGCGTATATCCCTAAGACACATTTTGACACAAGATTGGTGAGAATCGGTTGCTATGGTTACGAGATATGACGTCAAAGGTAGCAGGTGGTCAAGCTATTTTTGAAGAAAATTTCGTGTGTTTTACCCATTTTGGGTGGAAAATGCAAACAATGTCAACAATATGCAGCAAAACGTTTAATTATGTTATATTCTACATGTCCAGCCAAAAAATTCCAATTTTTAACGTTTTTTGACAATTTCTAATTTTCGGCAAAATCCAAGACGGCGCTCAATATGGCGGCCATTTTGAATGACGTCACAGGCCCCCAGCAGCGCGGCAACCCATAATATGTACTTCATCTTGTAGAGCACGTCACAGGCTTTCTACTAAAGGTGAAATCTTTTCAAAATATTGTAACAAAACGAAAACCCAAGGGGGGTTCATCAGCACCCCCCTTGTACCACGGCGGGGGTGTGACTTTGCTTGTACGTCCGAGGGTTAATGCTCCCAACCCTTGACCAAGGGAAATGACGAAGAACAATAAGCTTGTGGGATAAAGGCGTTGGGGTTAATGTACTTAAATAATTCACATACAAGTGACGATTTCAAACTAATGTTACATGGGACTGACAGTTCACAATCCTCTCTAGCCAGGAGGGTAATAATCCCCCCAACCCTCATCAATCATAGCGGAGCTCCTTTGCGGCCGAAGGCCGCAAAAGCGGAGCACCATACCTATAGAAATTTGAATATATATCCATGCGAGTCCCTCGCCCCATACTTCATGTAAAATGTTTGAACGGTCTCAGTAGTCACGCGCGTAAATGGCCATTCTCGTCCCCAGAGCTACGCGGCTTTTTTAAATTACATCTCTTGTAGCTCTGGTAACGGCCAAAAATTTATTTTTTTTGATTGGCCCATTCAAACTGTATGCGTAATAACGTTAAAATGTTTCGGCTTCTACGCATAACGTTTTATTTCCGGTTGAATTAATCAGGGCATTAATTTTAAAATATATTGACTTGATCAATTTCCACGCAAAGAATGTGGCTTAGGGCAGATTGAGGACCAAGTTTTGCTGTTTGCGTAAGCACGTAAGAATTCAAAGTGTTAGAGATCGTCGCTAAATGCCGGCGATTCTTTTCTCGCTACAGCATTTTCTACAAAACTACAGCTTGTCCATAAATAAACTTACATGTAACTGTCTCATCAACTTTTGGAATGACCTCTTGATGTCGATGTTTAAAAACTTGGGCGCCAAATGCTTCTGGAAATTTTCGATGGGGGGAAACGTGGCGAAGCGATGAGTGCACAGTTGACATTCTCACACATCAGAAACCAGACGAATGTGATAAAATAACTGTACAATTCAGTATAACGCAAATGCAATACCTTTATTCAGGCACGATACAAATCCAAAACCCGTGAGCGAAATGTAGGGACAATCGTTCTTCTGAACAACTACGGCACGAAAGGCAGCTTCTTAAGTTTGTTCCTTTTAAAGCTCCAGGTTTTCCGCTAATTGCAGGAGATTTAGAGGGTCCCGAACAGCTTTTAGTCGATCGGACACCATGACTCGAAAGGAATTCAAATTTCTCGGCTGTCAGAATTGTCATGCCCAGAGCTCCACGGACGAGAATAGAGCAGGCGCAATAGCACGTTAACGAATTAGACATGCGCTACCGGATGTCGCGACATCCGGTAATAGCTGATACCAGAGCCCTACGATCCCACCGCTGACAGAACAGATCGTAGGCTCTGGGAACGAGAATGGTAAATGGCGGACTTAAGGTGATTCCATTAAACTGCATTGCGCATCCTTTCTGCGCATCATTTTTTGCGTGATTAGCGCGCGCACGAGCGCGCGCGCGTTTGGAACTTAATAGGTTTTCTATGAAAGCTGAGCTGTTCAGAGAAATAAATGGTCGTTTTCTTCTAAACGAACTCGGTGACCCCACTTTTTTATTCCACTTATTTAAGAAAAATGCGACTTCACATGATACATTCAAATTTGAAGAACTTTTCATTATTCAATTTTGAAATATTCCAGTTGATTCACTGTTACAGTCAGATTTTAGGCGTTTCACTGGAACCGTGCAGACGCTCGATTTGCCTATTATTTCAAATTATAGTTTCATTGGTTGCGGCAATTTTAAGACGTTTTACTGTAACATTGTACTTCTATCATAAGAATAATGCTTATATTTCATTGCTAGTTATAACTTTGTTGAAGTAATGGGTGTTTCTAGTACAAAGATAGGTTTTTTTAATATTGCTGTCTAAAGATAGGAAAGTACTTATATACTACAGCCCTGTAGCGTGAAATCAGACACGGTGACCCCCGCTTTTTATTTTATTTTTATAATTTACTAGGTGTAATTAGTAACTGTGCAAAGTTTCAACAAATTCTCATTACAACTTCTTTTTCGATGGAATCATCTTAAGCTTCCGCCGAGCTTAGATGCTAACCACCTTTTTTAAGGCTTCATGTAAAAAGAAGTGCTTTAATCGACATTTATCCACATTTATGTAAGAGCAATGACCCTTAATGAACAATGACAAGAAAGAATTCGAATCGCCTGTTATCACAGGAGAAATTTGCTCTGAAGGCCATGGCCGCTGGTTCCTCCGTACGCGTACGCTCCATGTTCTATACGGTAGTTTTGCATTTTTCGAATGAATACATTCCTCTTAATAGCTCATCATGAAAACGAAAAGACATGAAGGATTGCTTTAAACTGGACGGCGCATATAGAAGAGATTGGACTGCTTGAAGAGGAAAAGTTCTCGTTCGAGGACATGCTTCTTTTATTTTTTTGGAGGAGATAGAAAGAGGCCATCTGCAAAGGACCGCGCGAGCAGTAGTCTTTGGTTTAGGTTTGCAAGTACTTCTTTTACTCCAACGGTAAAGTAAATTACATATATGATTGTGAATTTACGTTGTAAGAATTGTTTAATTGAGCGAGTTTACATGATTACAATAATTATCTTGACATGCTTGAAAAACTTATAAACATTAGTTCAAAATAGGCGTGAAACTAATTTCCTCCTCCAGCTAAATTGCTTGCGGGGTCGCTTGCGGGTTGCTTTTTCTTGAGGCGAATTCAAAATAAAATGGTTTTTGCCTTCCCAGACGAGTAAGTGCAGAAAAAAAATTTCAGTGACCTCTCTATCACATCTCTATAAAAGATGCCCATGATTTATTTACAAAAGTTCGGGAAAAAATAATTCCCCGGACTGATTGTGAGTGAAACAAAATTTCCAGTGGTCAGCATTGCCGCTTGCACTCAATAGGTGAGATTTCGTAAGAAAACGACTAAGGAAACAGCATTTAAAGGAACTCGATTTGCCCTCATGGTAGACCCTAAATAAAATGCCGCTAAATTAATCTTTATTAATGTGCTCCTTCTAAATAAAAACGCGAAGACAATGCGTAAAAACAAGGCATAAACAAAATGCGGACCGTCAGGAAAACAGTTTATTTTGGTTCATTTTCTCAAACTTAGGACTTTTTATCACGATTTTCAACAATTACACTAATAGTTTTTCTTTCATTGCTGGGCTACATTCTTGAAGAAAGTTGAAGAGGAGCATTTGTGATCCTAGAGTTTCTATATTCAACAGCAAAGTACGGAGTTTCTTTACCGGCGAGGTCGCTCGAAACTCTGCATCTTGTATGCAAGAAATCGGGGACTTATATGCTTCTCTCTAAAACTTTCAAAACACAAGTTTGCGTCTGTGTTTAATTACTAGGAATTCAGCCTGAATTCTGTCAATAGGTTTAATTGAAATTCTAAAAGAGAAAAAGACTAAAAATTCCGGATGACAAGACTCAATGCCGTGAATATTATTTTAGAGGCCATTTGAATTGAAAGCCCGTCATTCCCCCGTCTCTGTGTCCCAGACTGTCACAACACACTGAACCGAATATTGAGAAGGGTACTGAAAGCGACAATTACCCTTAAAGAAGCGGAAAATGCTGTACTCAAGCGAGATAAGCTGCGTTCCGCAATAGAAAAGATCCATGCGCAGGATACCAACGTAGGATGCTATGTTTATTCACATAAAATAACACCCAATTTACTCGCCACCTGAAAAAGGTGGCGAGAGTTCAAACCCTCACAATTTTTTTTTAAATTTTGTCTCCCTCATTTTTTCTTTCTTTCTTCTTTTTGGTTGTTGCTTCGTTTTGATTTTCCAACAACTCTTAAATAAAACTGGTGGAAAAACTGGGCTCTGCATTTTGCTCAATTTTTATGCGATCGGCAAAAGAAAAAAAAAAGACAAAAAAAAAAAAAAAAGCAGAACAACGCGTAAATTTGAATTCCACGGAGGATTGTGAGTGAAACAATTACACTAGTAGTTTCCAGGCAAACGACCTGTGTTAGATTTAAACAATAGGGTCTTTAAGATACGGTGACTACGGACTACGGACTACGGTTGGACGCGCGTTTTTCTTTGGCTGAAACACTGGACCGAGTACACAACAGTTTCAGTCAGACCGCTCGCAAGCAGTAATTGCATTTCCGATCTTTTGCAGTAAAATAAATTACTCATGTTGTCCTTTCTACAAGTGGTATTTTCTTTTAGAGGGAAGGAATTGTATCCAAGGCTTATATCTGATGAAACACCTTTCCCTTTATAATTTGTTTTTCAGAGATTAAGAAAAGTAAACAAATTGGGAAGCAACTTCATGGAGGAAAAACAAAAACGGCACCTAATAACCCAGCCGATAGTCTATAAAGTCTTAACAGAAAACCTTCCTCCTCTCGGTCTGGAAAATTGTCAGTAGCTTTTATAAACTCAACTGCAGTAACCGATGGAACGAAAGCTGGGTCGACCAAACTCTATCAGAAGTTGACCAGGCGGACGAGTTGCCGACTTTGATATAAACGCCAATGAGCTATTCGAACGATAAAGAACAAATCGGAAACAGGGACTTCACATATTTACAAAGTTTTTAAAAAATTTTACTAGTACTAATAAACGATTTTTTTGAACATGACACGAAATACAGGTCAGTTTGCTGCAGCGCTGCTGATTCCGATTTTGTGGCATTTCGTGTTATTTGTCAACATCAGAATTCGATGAAAACCCAAAACGATAACCCGTTTAGTTTAGAGTGAGTTATAGTTATGGGCTCGTGTTCCAGCTCATTTTAGCGAACGGCCAATAGTCTGAGGGGATTTGACAAGTCTTGACAGTTAAGTGACAGGATATTGAAACATTGTAAAAACCAAGGAAGACGGCGCAAGAAAAGGAAAAATTATGCGTACAGTTTGAAGCCCGAAAAAAAATTAATAATTACGATAGAGCTGTGACTTTCGATTTCGAATTCACATGACTAGTCCGAACATTTTGGGACAATTCAGAACAATTTGCGGCGCTGTGAAAAAACACTTGCGGCTTTTTAAGAACACTTTTCGAAAGAATATCGCGCCCGAAAATAGCCCCGCAAAACTTTGGGGCCCGAAAGAGTTTTCGGGTTTTCTAGCTCCACTGTTAGGCTAGCCTATCTATATATATTAATCCCAGCAAGAAAGGTCCTTACCTATGAGAGATAGAGTGCAAAGCAAGAGGTCAGAAATCTCTAGCCTAGCCACGGGGTCATAATGCCTAATGAGTGGTGTCCTTATCATAAAAGGCTTTTACCTAGTTGATGTGGTAACAATGTCGTGATAAGGTGGATGTGAGCACTTCATCCTACGCAGTGTTTTAGCCAAAACGAACCACACACCACTAAGGGGTACTTAATCCTTTGAAGCTCCAGTGTGAGAACCCATTTCCTGTTTCTTGGTTAATTTGGTCATTTTGGATGACATCACAGGCCTCCAGCAGCGCCGCAACCCATTATGTACACCTCATCGTGTCGAGCACATCACAGGCTTCCTACTTAAGGTAAAATCATTTCGAAATATTGTTACACAACAAAAAAACCCAAGGGAGGATTTCCTAAGTGTCAGATAATAGTCAATTGTATTTCCATATCACGCTACGCGAATTGTTTCTGTTGTGTCACCTCGTGACATTTACTTACAGACTGCATAGGTAATGTATCACGTACTGATTTAAGGGTAACAAAGAATAATTATGAACTAGATTTAGGGTATGTATTACAATAGAGTTTAGTCAGCCAAGAATTAACCGCAGGATTATTGCATTTCAATTCCTTGGAATACGTAAGCCATTGTTATGGAGCCTTAATTTAGAACTGAATAGAATAGACCTTGGGAGTGTGACACGGTTTGAATAATAAAGGAATTTATGAATAATTCCCTATGGAAAACCTAAGAACTGGAACTTTGATCTACAGAAAAAAAAAAGTCCCTTACAAGGATAAGGCTCTGTGAAGGGTAGATGAAAAAGTATATAGATTTGTTAATTTGGCCTAGCCTGTATAATGTGAGAAAATAAACAAGTGGAATTCTATGCATCCTGAATGGTTCTCATTTAACAGACAATGCATGCAGTCGTCGACTCAAAGTGGAATGGGCGTTAATTCATGCATTTCGTCTTTGAACCATGACATTGTGAAGAGGTGTATCGAAATAGGCTTCGACGGACGAGTGTTGTTTACAATCAAATTTTTATTGGGATGAAATTATGGTTTGGCTACAGCTATGGGGTGTGAAAGTGAGCAGTTTAACATTTGGTAAGTAGAAATGTACAATGTACTCAAAATTTGCTGGTAAAAGGAGAACCAAGGCGATTACCAACAAAGTTGCACAACACAAGGTCATAAATGATCGTATTAAATCGATTTAATTATTTATATAAAACGCAAAGCAGTGTTCATTTGAGGCTCCCTTAATTCTTCTGTTTTAGTACCAAAACTCCAGACTCTATTGATCCTAAACGGGACTTTATGCTGACTGGATGGGGCTCGAAACTAAAACATCAGTGTTTGCATTTCCGCCTTCTGTTTACAAAGCCACAATTTAAGAATATTTTCGTTGAGCGCCAAACTTGAGAAGCATAATTTGCAGTATTTGATTTTGGCGAAAGCAATGTTGAAGAACAAAATCTTCTGGCATTCTAGCATTTAAACCAGAAAGCTACTTGGCTGTTTACATGTTAGCCTCTCGGCAACAGATAAACCAGGATACCTTCACCCACCAATTAGAGCGAGGAAGGGTGACAAACAAATTAAACCTACTGTATATTTTTTGATCGATTGTCTTGGAATCAGCTCAGATCTCTTGAATGAATTTTTAAATCAAACGAAGGTAGGCAAACGACATCACAATAGCAGTGATTGAACCTATATGTACCTATACTGGCAAATCAAAAACGTGTTGCAGTGTAATGCGAAGACAGACTCACAATTTTACTAAATTGTGAGTATAATAGTGAGTCCGTAATTTGAATGGCCTAGCACTGTAATTTTTTAATGGCCTAGCACTGTACATATCGTGTACTGGACTAACTAAAGTAAAAAAAAAAAAAAAAAAAAAAAAAAAAAAAATTAATAATAATAATAATAATTATTATTATTGTAATGATTAAAAAAATCAGCAAAATTAATAAACGTTAGCTAGATTATCCAAGGAACTTTCAGTTCAGATGCACTAGGTGATAATGTTAAGATAGCAAGTAAATTTTAAATGTTATCTAGCTGTTGGGATGGTCATGATCGAGTTCATAGGCTTTGTGTGGATGTTATACGCACGACTAATTCAACTTCCGCAGTAATCGGTCTAGTCAAAATGCGGCTTTTACAAAGCCGTATCGATCGCTGCTTTGTATCGCTGCTTTGTAAGGGTCGCAACCATTGGATGGTCATTACTTTCGGAATTAAAGGTGGTTTCAAAATTCGTGTTCAAAGAAACGCTTTACATTGACTAACTTGTGGTAGGTCACGGTGTTCCTGTCTTTGGCAGAATGGTTTACCTAAAGGCAATGGTTTCTCAAGTAATCCTGTTCATATCTTGTAAGTATGATCATTTTCGATGCATTTTAAGTAAGTCTCAAATGAGAAAGGAACAATTGAACAATATCAATCGAATAAAAATAAACTTGTCTAAACATGTTTGAGTGCAACTTGAGTCCACTCAATTATGCTCTAAATCCAATCAAAAGAAAACGAAAGAAGAAATTTTCTCTCCACGTTGCTGCCTATAAAGTGCGCTGATTGGCGTCTTTCTTCACATTTGCCCATATTTTCGTTGAGCGCCAAACTTGAGAAGCATAATTTGCGGTGCAGTATTTGATTTTGGCGAAAGCAATGTTGAAGAACAAAATCTTCTGGCATTCGAGCATTTAAACCAGAAGACTACTTTGCTGTTTACAGGTTAGCCTGTCGGCAACAGATAAACCAGGATACCTTTACCCACCAAGTAGAGCGAGGAAGGGTGACAAACAAATTAAAGCTAGTATATTTTTTTTAAATCGATTGTCTTGGAATCAGCTCAGATCTCTTGAATGAATTTTTAAATCAAACAAAGGTAAACAGTCGACATCACAATAGCAGTGATTGAACCTATATGTACCTATACTGGCAAATCAAAAACGTGTTGCAGTGTAACGCGAAGACAGACTCACAATTTTACTAAATTGCGAGTATAATATTGAGTTCGTAATTTGTATGGCAAGTTTCCTTTGCAGCCTGAAATATTTATCAAGACATATGCAGTGAAGAGTCAAGTTATTTTTGAAATTGTATCGCTGCTTGGTAAGGGACGCAACTATTGGATGGTCATTACTTTTGGAAACTAAGGTGTTTTCAAAATCCTTGTTCAAAGAAACGCTTTGCATTGACTCAGTAACTTGTGTTAGGTCACGGTGTTCCTGTCTTTGGTAGAATAGTTTGCCTAAAGGCCATGTTTTTTCACGTATTCCTGTTCACATCTTGTAAGTATGATCATTTTCGATGCATTTTAAGTAAGTCTCAAATAGGAAAGGAAAAATTGAACAACACTTCAATACTGAACAACATCAATCGAAAAAAATAAGCTTCTTTAAGCATGTTTGAGTGCAACTTAAGTCCACTCAATTATACTCTAAATCCGACAAAAGAAAAAAAAAAGATTTTTCAAAACGAAAGAGGAAATTTTCTCTCCATGTTGCTGGCTTAAGTGCGCTGATTGGCGTCTTTCTTCACATTTGCCCTGGCACTGAAGAATTGGAGCGATAAACTGAGCAACCACGAGACTCTCGCACGTTGTTGTATTTTCGAGGCTTTTTGATAGGAACACATAATCGCTCTTGCCAGTTTCCTTCTCAGCTACCTTTATCAAAGCTAAAGATAAAGCCTCGGCCAAAAATGTGTCATTGGGTGGCAAAGATTTGTATACTTCCACCGACAGTAACATTAAACGACATGCAAATGCAAATAAATTTTCCCCCAGCTTTCAAGCGAAACTGCCTGTAGCATATACAACCTTTGATTCTTCTTTCTTCGGATTCATATAAATAGGTTTCCTTTATAGTAGTCATTTTTTGTAAGCTCTCTCATTTGCAACATCATAAACCTCAGTCCAAAACTAGACAAGGAATGGATAATGGGGAAGGAGTTCTACTTTTTGACGGTTTAATGGCCTAGCACTGCATCGTGTACTGGACAAACTAAATTAAAAAAATATATTGATAATTATTATAATGATTAAAACAAAATCAGAAAAATTAATAAACGTTAGCTAGATTATCTAAGGAACTTTCAGTTCAGATGCACTAGGTGATAATGTTAACATGGCAAGTAAATTTTAAATGTTATCTAGCTGTTGGGATGGTCATGATCGAGTTCACAGGCTTTGTGTGGATGTTATACGCATGGCTAATCCAACTTCCGCAGCAATCGGTCTAGTCAAAATGCGGCTTTTACAAAGACCCTATAGGCATTTTAATTTGCATTTTAGATGAATTCTTTTGTTCTGTAAAACCGCAACTACAGTCAGTGGTAAGTTATTTTTTTTTTCAGTTCGATAATAGTACGAGGCATAACCTTGACGCAGATTATATTAAAATAAAATGCAAGAAACATGTAGACCTTTTCAGGCGACACTGTTCTTTTTTCTTCGGTGCCTTAGAATGTTGGTTTGTTACATTTTGACGGTTCATCAATTGGATGGTATAGGCGTCAATTCTCGAAGGTGCATTGTTTGGCTTTGACAATGACCACACTATACCCGCTAAATGCTTTTAAGTGCATTATCCGTCCTAATTATCATCATTTCGTCACGCCTCATTTTCAAGAAAACAGGGAACGACGCCACGTCTGACGAGAACGTCACAAAACAAGAGCTTTAATTAGCAAAACAATTACTCTGCACGTACGAACACACGACAGTGAATTTAACCTTTTTCCACCTGAACTTTAACGCCGTTTTTACAAATTCAGCTCCTGGATAGTTCGGCTCAGGCATTAGACATATTGAACGAGTTGCAATATATTTTAAAATAATTTGAAAAGATTGGGAAGTCATGTTTTCCATGGCCTTGCCGCCGTGGTTGCTAAAGCTACTTAATGGTGTCTTAAGAGGCGTTTTTTAATTGAAAATCTGTTTATTCCGCAATGGTGGGAATCATTCGATTCGAACCCTTTCCGTCTTCTTTACTTAACAAGGCAATAAATATAGTAAGTCGGTTACCGGACCTATACAAAAACTATCCTTTTGTGACACGAATTCTAGGAATAAGGGATAGAAGCATGGGCTTGTCTTTGACAATACTCTATCTTTAGAATATCAAATTAATAGTGTTTAAAAATCAGAATTTTATCACATATAAGAAATATTGCTAAGATCCTCTCGTATCTCGTATCCCGCCAAGTCTAGAGCTATTTTATCTCTTTCTTTATTAAGTGGCATGAAGCTATTGGATTTGGTGCTAGAGAAATGTCTGTAGGTAGGTCATATCGTTCACTGGGAGACCATTTGATCACATGGCGGTCCCTAGATTTTGGAACTCTTTACCTACTCATATCTTGTAAGTATGATCATTTTCGATGCATTTTAAGTAAGTCTCAAATAGGAAAGGAAAAATTGAACAACACTTCAATACTGAACAACATCAATCGAAAAAAATAAGCTTCTTTAAGCATGTTTGAGTGCAACTTGAGTCCACTCAATTATACTCTAAATCCGACAAAAGGAAAAAAAAAGATTTTTCAAAACGAAAGAGGAAATTTTCTCTCCATGTTGCTGGCTTAAGTGCGCTGATTGGCGTCTTTCTTCACATTTGCCCTGGCACTGAAGAATTGGAGCGATAAACTGAGCAACCACGAGACTCTCGCACGTTGTTGTATTTTCGAGGCTTTTTGATAGGAACACATAATCGCTCTTGCCAGTTTCCTTCTCAGCTACCTTTATCAAAGCTAAAGATAAAGCCTCGGCCAAAAATGTGTCATTGGGTGGCAAAGATTTGTATACTTCCACCGACAGTAACATTAAACGACATGCAAATGCAAATAAATTTTCCCCCAGCTTTCAAGCGAAACTGCCTGTAGCATATACAACCTTTGATTCTTCTTTCTTCGGATTCATATAAATAGGTTTCCTTTATAGTAGTCATTTTTTGTAAGCTCTCTCATTTGCAACATCATAAACCTCAGTCCAAAACTAGACAAGGAATGGATAATGGGGAAGGAGTTCTACTTTTTGACGGTTTAATGGCCTAGCACTGCATCGTGTACTGGACAAACTAAATTAAAAAAATATATTGATAATTATTATAATGATTAAAACAAAATCAGAAAAATTAATAAACGTTAGCTAGATTATCTAAGGAACTTTCAGTTCAGATGCACTAGGTGATAATGTTAAGATCGCAAGTAAATTTTAAATGTTATCTAGCTGTTGGGATGGTCATGATCGAGTTCACAGGCTTTGTGTGGATGTTATACGCATGGCTAATCCAACTTCCGCAGCAATCGGTCTAGTCAAAATGCGGCTTTTACAAAGACCCTATAGGCATTTTAATTTGCATTTTAGATGAATTCTTTTGTTCTGTAAAACCGCAACTACAGTCAGTGGTAAGTTATTTTTTTTTTCAGTTCGATAATAGTACGAGGCATAACCTTGACGCAGATTATATTAAAATAAAATGCAAGAAACATGTAGACCTTTTCAGGCGACACTGTTCTTTTTTCTTCGGTGCCTTAGAATGTTGGTTTGTTACATTTTGACGGTGCCTTAGAATGTTGGTTTGTTACATTTTGACGGTTCATCAATTGGATGGTATAGGCGTCAATTCTCGAAGGTGCATTGTTTGGCTTGACAATGACCACACTATACCCGCTAAATGCTTTTAAGTGCATTATCCGTCCTAATTATCATCATTTCGTCACGCCTCATTTTCAAGAAAACAGGGAACGACGCCACGTCTGACGAGAACGTCACAAAACAAGAGCTTTAATTAGCAAAACAATTACTCTGCACGTACGAACACACGACAGTGAATTTAACCTTTTTCCACCTGAACTTTAACGCCGTTTTTACAAATTCAGCTCCTGGATAGTTCGGCTCAGGCATTAGACATATTGAACGAGTTGCAATATATTTTAAAATAATTTGAAAAGATTGGGAAGTCATGTTTTCCATGGTCTTGCCGCCGTGGTTGCTAAAGCTACTTAATGGTGTCTTAAGAGGCGTTTTTTAATTGAAAATCTGTTTATTCCGCAATGGTGGGAATCATTCGATTCGAACCCTTTCCGTCTTCTTTACTTAACAAGGCAATAAATACAGTAAGTCGGTTACCGGACCTATACAAAAACTATCCTTTTGTGACACGAATTCTAGGAATAAGGGATAGAAGCATGGGTTTGTCTTTGACAATACTCTATCTTTAGAATATCATATTAATAGTGTTTAAAAATCAAAATTTTATCACATATAAGAAATATTGCTAAGATCCTCTCGTATCTCGTATCCCGCCAAGTCTAGAGCTATTTTATCCCTTTCTTTATTAAGTGGCATGAAGCTATTGGATTTGGTGCTAGAGAAATGTCTGTAGGTAGGTCATATCGTTCATTGGGAGACCATTTGATCACATGGCGGTCCCTAGATTTTGGAACTCTTTACCTACTCATATCTTGTAAGTATGATCATTTTCGATGCATTTTAAGTAAGTCTCAAATAGGAAAGGAAAAATTGAACAACACTTCAATACTGAACAACATCAATCGAAAAAAATAAGCTTCTTTAAGCATGTTTGAGTGCAACTTGAGTCCACTCAATTATACTCTAAATCCGACAAAAGAAAAAAAAAGATTTTTCAAAACGAAAGAGGAAATTTTCTCTCCATGTTGCTGGCTTAAGTGCGCTGATTGGCGTCTTTCTTCACATTTGCCCTGGCACTGAAGAATTGGAGCGATAAACTGAGCAACCACGAGACTCTCGCACGTTGTTGTATTTTCGAGGCTTTTTGATAGGAACACATAATCGCTCTTGCCAGTTTCCTTCTCAGCTACCTTTATCAAAGCTAAAGATAAAGCCTCGGCCAAAAATGTGTCATTGGGTGGCAAAGATTTGTATACTTCCACCGACAGTAACATTAAACGACATGCAAATGCAAATAAATTTTCCCCCAGCTTTCAAGCGAAACTGCCTGTAGCATATACAACCTTTGATTCTTCTTTCTTCGGATTCATATAAATAGGTTTCCTTTATAGTAGTCATTTTTTGTAAGCTCTCTCATTTGCAACATCATAAACCTCAGTCCAAAACTAGACAAGGAATGGATAATGGGGAAGGAGTTCTACTTTTTGACGGTTTAATGGCCTAGCACTGCATCGTGTACTGGACAAACTAAATTAAAAAAATATATTGATAATTATTATAATGATTAAAACAAAATCAGAAAAATTAATAAACGTTAGCTAGATTATCTAAGGAACTTTCAGTTCAGATGCACTAGGTGATAATGTTAAGATCGCAAGTAAATTTTAAATGTTATCTAGCTGTTGGGATGGTCATGATCGAGTTCACAGGCTTTGTGTGGATGTTATATGCATGGCTAATCCAACTTCCGCAGCAATCGGTCTAGTCAAAATGCGGCTTTTACAAAGACCCTATAGGCATTTTAATTTGCATTTTAGATGAATTCTTTTGTTCTGTAAAACCGCAACTACAGTCAGTGGTAAGTTATTTTTTTTTTCAGTTCGATAATAGTACGAGGCATAACCTTGACGCAGATTATATTAAAATAAAATGCAAGAAACATGTAGACCTTTTCAGGCGACACTGTTCTTTTTTCTTCGGTGCCTTAGAATGTTGGTTTGTTACATTTTGACGGTGCCTTAGAATGTTGGTTTGTTACATTTTGACGGTTCATCAATTGGATGGTATAGGCGTCAATTCTCGAAGGTGCATTGTTTGGCTTTGACAATGACCACACTATACCCGCTAAATGCTTTTAAGTGCATTATCCGTCCTAATTATCATCATTTCGTCACGCCTCATTTTCAAGAAAACAGGGAACGACGCCACGTCTGACGAGAACGTCACAAAACATGAGCTTTAATTAGCAAAACAATTACTCTGCACGTACGAACACACGACAGTGAATTTAACCTTTTTCCACCTGAACTTTAACGCCGTCCTTACAAATTCAGCTCCTGGATAGTTCGGCTCAGGCATTAGACATATTGAACGAGTTGCAATATATTTTAAAATAATTTGAAAAGATTGGGAAGTCATGTTTTCCATGGTCTTGCCGCCGTGGTTGCTAAAGCTACTTAATGGTGTCTTAAGAGGCGTTTTTTAATTGAACCCTTTCCCGTCTTCTTTACTTAACAAGGCAATAAATACAGTAAGTCGGTTACCGGACCTATACAAAAACTATCCTTCTGTTACACGAATTCTAGGAATAAGGGATAGAAGCATGGGCTTGTCTTTGACAATACTCTATCTTTAGAATATCATATTAATTAAGTGTTTAAAAATCAGAATTTTATCACATATAAGAAATATTGCTAAGATCCTCTCGTATCTCGTATCCCGCCAAGTCTAGAGCTATTTTATCTCTTTCTTTATTAAGTGGCATGAAGCTATTAGATTTGGTGCTAGAGAAATGTGTGTAGGCAGGTCATATCGTTCACTGGGAGACCATTTGATCACATGGCGGTCCCTAGATTTTGGAACTCTTTACCTACCCATGTCAAGAATGAAAGAACCATCGACTTTTATAGCTCTTCTTAAAACCCACTTATTTAAGTTAGCCTTTCCTAGTTATATTGTAATTCACGATATTGTTTTTATTTATGCTTATTGATGTCATTTTTTATTCATGTTTATTAATTTTTTTAGACTGTAAAGCGCATTTGGCCATTGCGTCATTGAAAAAATGCGCTATACAATTTCATAAATTATTATCAAGTCGCATACGGCGGGAGTTCAACACAACCAGGAGCAAGTCGTGTGCAAGAATGAAAGTTGTGTTTCCTTGGAAATACAAGGGGAAAGCAACTCATAGAAACCATTTTTTAGGATTATAATCAAGGAAACAAGGCAATCGAGGAGAGTGCTAAGGAAAATTTAGTGTGAAATGTCTTAAGAACCAAAAAATCCATCATTGCATGCTCTGTCTTATCAAACTCGTGTAGGTCATGTCACACGAATACCAGCGGATTCCTGCTCTTTGTAAGGATTCAATGCACCTCACTTAACAACGCCATGGGATTTGACTTGTAACTCTTTTATATTCTTTTCCTGGGGATTTCATGCTCCTAAGAAAAAGGTCAAATCTTGATTATTAGGAGATCATTTACCACCCCTGTTATTTTGCTATATAAATTCCATGTGAAATGCTGTTAAGTTGGGCGTCAGAAGACTAACTGGATATAAAGTGAAAATCCACTCTTAAGAAACAGCAAAATGGAGAATGTTAGAAAAAGAAAAATGTCGTGTTTACAATGAACAATTGTAAACATTTTACATCACCAATGTGGAAGCAATCTATTTCAAAGTACATGTATTGTTCAATGCACAGTCAACCCACAATCCATAGACGCATACGTACGAATTTTATATTTCACTTCTTTTGCAATTTACAGAAATGTTGATATTCGGCAAAGTGCAAGTTCGATAAGCTTCATATTTCAACTCCTTTTTCTCAACCGAACGTAAATCAGGTATTTACAGGAACTTAATATCACAGTACCTCCTACTTTCTCTTTTTCAAAGATTTCTTCCCGATCATAAATTTCCAGACCCCATAAAATCTACATATGCAGGGCGGTGTGGAGAGTGCCTTCAGTCTGGTCCGCCATTTGCGAATTTGAAAATCGGACCCAGCCAATGGCATGGATTCTTGGCTTAAAGCAAAAGGATCGCAGGCTCTGGGGACTAGAGAGCTCTTTTGGCATAAACATTGTGATCAAATAGCCATAAAATCGAAACAAAAACATCATTAGCAGTTCCGCAGGCTGTTTAAATCACATCAAAACAAGCTCTGTATACTGGAAAAGAGTAAGGGAAAGAAAATCTATTGTTTTGCCATCTCCACTGTAATAAAACGGGAAAAGAAGCAATTTTCCTCCAACAAATACTTAATATATTCCTCAGTTAAGTTCCTTGCGATCAAAAGATCTATTATTTTGTTCTGATTGCATTTATGTACTTTCCAGTTTTAGTTTTGGCCCAGCTAACCAACGCAGAATACAGTAAGTAGATGTATGCTAGCCTTATTTACAAGCTACTATTCTTTTACAAATGAGTTGGCCATATGTACAGCTTAGCAAGTCTCCCTCTTTTGTACTGGTAACCAGCAAGTGTCCATAGAGCTGGAGAAACGGAAAGCTCCATGCCACAAAGTCAGCAGCAAAAAAATTATGTGTGGATAAAGGTAGAAAATAGTTTGTGGCTTGACAGCAGTAATATTGTTGCGACACGTAGCTTAAAAGATGGGAGAGAAACAGATAATGAGTTCGGGGTTCACCTGGCCCATGGACAATCGAGGCTCGTTGTGTTCATGGTGTTAAAATGGAGAAATTCAGCTGCGTTCCCAAGAATTTACGCTATTATCGATAAACAGAGGGAGGCTCGGTCAAAACACGATGGTGCGAAACTTCGGCGGGTGACGTTTATTTTATTTCGTATCGAGGGCGTCATAAAAATTCCATGAGACACGTGAACCATGCAAGGAACTGGAGACTGTTTTTTTAGAAATATCTGAAATCCTGATTGCCGCTAATTTCAGATTTGACAAAATTTGCCATTTTTATGCCGAATTCAAAACTTTTTTTAGCAGGTTGTGGATCCATCGTCGACAACACATTGACAAGTCCTGGCTATCCAAACGACTACCCAGATGACTTGGACTGTGTTTATCATGTTCCTATTCCAAACGGCACGGTACTAAGCATTTACTTTACCGATTTTGATGTGGAAGAGGAGTCATTCTGCAAGTAAGACAAATTTAAATTCCTAGTTACACAACTTACCACTGTTACAACAGAATGAATGAGCTACGATCCATCCATCCATCCATCCATCCATCCATCCATCCATCCATCCATCCATCCATCCATCCATCGATCAATCCATCCATCCATCCATCAATCAATCGATCGATCAATCGATCAATCAATTATTATTTGCAGTTCACTAACAAACCAATCGGCCCTTTCATTGAATAATTGAAACGTAATTAATTATTTGTTAATTAACTTACAAATATATATTATTGTATCCATATCCATTTTTATAGTTATGACTATTTAAAGATCGCCAATGAGAGAAACCAGACCATTGGAGTGTACTGCGGTCAGCGAACTGGAGAAAGAGTTTATGTAACAGGGCAATATGCTGTGATATCTTTTCATACAGACGGAAGTGTTCAGGAGAGGGGATACCAGCTATTTTTCTCTCATGTTCCAGTGGGTAAGTACAATGACAAGGTAATTCCAGAAATATTTCAGTGTTTTAACCATTAGAAACATACACAAATAAATACATACAAAAGTTTGTTGCTGCCGAAATTCTCAGCTTTCAAAGAGCTTCCTATTACTAAGAAATCCGTGGTGAAAAGGCGAAATTCCAAAAATGTCAACGCGGTAGTCCTGGGTATTCATTAACCTGCTGTTTCATTTTCTGACTTCAAATTGGTTGTGTTTTATCCAGAAAGTATTTTCTAGAGCTCTAGAATTATTATGTTGAAGGTTGAAGATGGCAAATGTTGCAGTTATTGTGTTCCTAGAACGTCCGCGAAAATTTTTGGCCTGTTACCTTATCGAGTCTATTTCCGATCGTTCCAAGATCGTTTTTAATAGCACAAGTTAATTTCGTGACATTTATACGCCTGATTTTCGCCATTATGCAGTACCGTGACAGCTTAAGAACAAGAAACAGAATGATGATGATAATGATGATGATGATGATGATAATGATGATGATGATGATGATGATGATGATAATGATAACTTTTACAAGCAGAATTTTTACGCCTCAATCATTTATTTTACCACGTAGGTATGGCGATTAAATTTTTTTAAAGGTCGTTTCATTTTTTTTAACAAAGGAAACACCACAGTGCCTCCAGTCACGACTCAGTGGCCATACACGACTTCCCCGTCATACAGTAAGTATTGTTAGCTCCGTCAATACGGTGCTCAACGGAGCGTTAAGTCGCGGTTTCGAAAGCTAGCCTAACAAACACTCAGCCTTAAAATAACAGGCAACGAATGTTCTTACTTTGCAGTATCATCTGTAAATGCTTGGCATTTATGAGTACGTTGAAATGATAGCCCGTCTTAGACCTGCAGTGAGAGCCCATGGGCAAAATATTAATTGCTTAGTTTAGCTGGATGACCACTTTTAGTTCAGAAAAGTACTTACAGGAAATCGAGAAACTTTTAAGAACTATCCGTAAAAGAGAAAGAGAAATTTCCACTGCTGTTAGTTCGCAAGATGTGAGAGAGTGCTAACAGCAGGCAAGTACTTAAACGACAAACGTGCTTAATTACGAAATGGGAGTGATGCTGACATATTCCTGTTGTCTTATCCTATCTCTTGCTTTCTCTCTCTCGCTCTCTCTCCCTCTGTCTGTCTGTCTGTCTGTCTGTCTGTCTGTCTGTCTGTCTGTCTGTCTCTCTCTCTCTCTCTTTCTCTTACCGTTACCGTATTCAAATTCAAATAAAAATGAATCAATCGATCAATCAATCAATCTCTTACTTTAGCAGGTTGTGGTTCTGTTGTTAACAACACATTGACAAGTCCTGGATATCCAAGCGACTATCCAAATAATATGGATTGTGTTTATCGGGTTCAGATTCAACATGACATGGCGCTGAGAATTTATTTCAATTATTTTCAATTGGAGTACGATTCATCCTGCGGGTAAGGACGTAGTAAGACTAAATTATGTGGAAAACGATTAACTTGCCTTTCAGTGAAATGTGTTTCAAAAGTAGCTGCAGCTTAAACATTCTTAATTTGTTGGGTAATCAAAGTTGCGTTTAATTTCAAAAGGGACAAGTATGACATTAATTGAAGTTATTTCTTTTGTACAATGACATTTGTTTTCAAAATGACGTCGGAAAAGATGGCAGGTGATTGCACAAGTGGTCAGCGCCTCGAATTTTAGATCGGCAGTTCGCTGCTAGAGTGCAGGTCTCTGGCATGATGTTGTTTTGATATGTCACTCAATGTTTCTCTACACCCCATGCAGTGTATAACTTGTTTGCAGCGGGCAAAATAAATGATTGGTATAGGCTCGGAAGTAGGGGGAGGGTGGCTGCAATCAACTTATTTTCAATCTGTGCAGGAAGATCTGCTTCAACTTGCAACTTTGTGTTATATTGGTTTCGTTGTTGTGTTTTATAGTTATGACTATGTGAGAATTTCTACTGACGACCAAACTATTGGTACGTACTGTGGTCAACAATCTGGACATAGCATCCTTGTGACTGGACATTATGCTGAGATAACTTTTCATTCAGACGGGAGTGTTCAGCATCGAGGATACGAGTTGTTCTTCTCTCACGTTCCTTTCGGTAAGTCTGGTGACAAAATATTTTATATAAAAGAAGGAAATTTGATGTCGGATGTTTGAAGGTCGGTTTTCAATTTTTTTCCCCATTGATTAGGTAGGGGGATTGTGGCAGGGGTGGGGTGGGCGAAGGTGGTTTCGATAAAACATCGTCTCTGTTGTTTGGGCGTTAGGCTTTATCCCAGTCTACGATTTAATAACAGTGAAATAAGTTCTTTTTTACTAATGGTTGTTTGATTGTGGTATTTTGGAACAAGGATATATCATTTCAACAGTCACAACAAATCTCTTTAATCTTGAAGGACAAACTTTGGTAAATACCCCACTAGTCCTGTTGCCAGTCCGCAGTCAAACCACCCTACCAAAGGGGCTAAACGCTGATTGAGGTTCGATGCGTCCTATTACCCAGGACAGTACTTATATGCCACAAGAATTTCAAGCATTTTTTTGAAATATTTATAGCATTTTTAATCTTTGAAGAAGATTTGTAGAGAAAATAAGCTAAAGGAATTCCACTTTAAATTCATGCCCAGAGCCCTTGTAACTAAATGGGATTATTTATATTTGGGATAAAAGGTGTTCGTGAATGTCTTTACTGTGGTGAGTCAGATTCCATCGACCATTCGTTTATTCACTATAGGAAACTAAGGTAATTCAATGGTTCAACGACAATAACAATACCGGTTTCTTCCCCACTCTAGTGCAATGACTGTCAAGTATCGGATCGAGAATATTTCTTAGCTTTATGATAATCTTCAGAATTCTCACTTTCGTTAGAAGAAAGGTTACTTTCTCCTAATACCAGCAAGTAATCCACGCATGATGCTTTAAAAGATTTAATAACAACGTCGCTTGTGTAATCGTATCTGGTACATGACATAACATAACATAACATAACATAACATAACATAACATAACATAACATAACATAACATAACATAACATAACATAACATAACAACATAACATAACATAACTTACATAACATAACAGAAGCTTTATTTTAACTCGAATTGGTATCTTCACAAAATTTGCATTAATTAAAGAAATGTCGAGAGCAGAGAGCACGTTCAAAAATGTTTCTTTTGAGCACCGCAAAACGACTTGAAAACTTGATGGCGTCACTTGACTTTGGAATTACATTAAGTTTTAAACTTGTCAGCCATCTTGCATCCTCCATCCTGGATCTCTGACTTCTTCCAAAACCGTCAAGATCGGTTTTAAAAAAAGGCAATAAAGGAACACTCAAGTGGTATATAAAAGTTAAAGTTAGCTAAATAAAGTTAATTTTCTCCACATGAAACAGCGAGAATCAAAACTTTGAATGTCTGCCTAGCAAATATAGCTCCCACGGCAACGTCACATTTGGAGAGCAATGACAGGTCACAGCACATAATTTTAAGGAAAAGTTGCAAAGTTTGGTGGCGTTTGCTTGCATACTTAAACGTTATAAACGTTCAAAGTCAGGGCGGACACTTTGTACTTGCCCCCTCTCTCCACCAGACTGAGTAGGGTTAAATGGCTAACTTGATAACCGACACCCCCCTTCCCCCCCAAGAAAAAAAAAGTGACCAAAAGCAAAACTAATAAGAAAAACCGATCCTATGAAATGTAAAACAACAGCAGTAATGACACTAAATAAGCATGACAGTAAAACTGCCTATACACGTTGGATTGGTGTTTTGAGTTCAGTTAATTTTTCCCTCCCTCTCTCTCTTACGCTTAAGGTTGCTCGACTATATTAAATGAAACACATGGAGAGTTACAATTCAATCTTTCAAGTTCCTACTTCGCACACATACGTTGTAACTGGGTCATACAGAATGCTGGTGTTAATCACGCCGTTGCGTTGGTGTCTGTACAAGAATTAAACCTCAAATACTGCAGGTAAAGTGTGTCATTGACTTCTTTTAGCTCACCTTTAAAACTACTTTCCATATGCATACACCTACGACAACGAAACATAAAAAAAGGAAAAGAAAAGGTGTCTAAAGCTGGGAATGGGTGCAGTCCTAACATTAAAGAAATAAATGTTATAGGGAGCTTTTCCTCATTCTTATTTCCTCTGTGTTCTAAGGACCTTAAAACGGTTTCCTGACCATTGCATGAAAATATTATACGATTGTCTTTTTGTAAAAGGAGGGTTCCGTTAAAAGACCCACGTTATATGATTGTGTGCTTTTTACTACTGTTGCTTTGTACAAATATTATCTTCCATGTTTGACTTGACAAAAGAGGGGAATCAGTTAACCCGAGAGGAAAAAGTTTGCTTAGTTATGTTACCTGCTTAAAACATAAAATCATTTTAACAATACAAATTAATATAAATTTTACCAGCGTGGAAAGGAGAAAGGGCAAAGGAGGCTGCACATCAATGGTCGCATCATTGACAAGGGACTTGAATATTTCCGATAAGCTCTGACTAACTATCCATTTAATTTGTTGGTGTTTCGAGAATAGTTTCTTCTTCAAAATATGAATTTTGTTTTGTTGTTCTTTTTTATTCTGCTTAGCGAATATGCAAACATAACAGATGGAAATAGCAGTTCTGTTTTCTATCACCAAGGCTGTGTCCCGTTTGCGCCAGAGAATCTATTGGACGTTGAGTTCGGTCATTCGGGTAACATCACCGTTCAAACATACTTCGAAAGTGCAGAGAGCGACATAAAAGTCAAGTTCGCAATTTTAAAGAGAGGCCTCACATCTGGTAAGCTATTACAATTACCTCTGCCATTACCACTACTGCTGCTGCTAGCACTACAGCTACAGCTACAGCTGCTGCTACTGCTACTGCTACTGCTACTGCTACTGCTACCGCTACGGCTACTGCTACTGCTACTGCTACCGCTACGGCTACTGCCACTGCTATTGCTTCTGCTACTGCTACCGCTACGCTACTGCCACTGCTACAGCTACTGCTACTGCTACAGCTACTGCTACTGCTACTGCTACTGCTACTGCTACTGCTACTGCTGCTGCTATCACTACAGCTACAGCTACTGCTGAAGCTACTGCTACTGCTGCTGCTACTACTACTACTACTACTACTGCTACTACTACTACTACTACTACTACTACTACTACTACTACTACTACTACTACTACTGCTACTGCTACTGCTACTACCACTGCCACTGCCACTGCCACTGCCTCTGCTGCTACTACTACTACTACTACTACTGCTACTACTACTACTACTACTACTACTACTACTACTACTACTACTACTACTGCTACTGCTACTACCACTGCCACTGCCACTGCCACTGCCACTGCTGCTACTACTACTGCTACTACTACTACTACTACTACTACTACTACTACTACTACTGCTACTACTACTACTACTACTACTACTACTACTACTACTACTACTACTACTACTACTACTACTACTACTACTACTGCTGCTGCTGCTGCTGCTGCTGCTACTACTACTACTACTACTACTACTACTGCTACTGCTACTGCTACTACTACTACTACTACTACTACTACTACTACTACTACTACTACTACTACTACTACTACTGCTGCTGCTGCTACTACTACTACTACTACTACTACTACTACTACTACTACTGCTACTACTACTACTACTACTACTACTACTACTGCTACTGCTACTGCTACTGCTACGGCTACGGCTACGGCTACGGCTACGGCTACGGCTACGGCTACGGCCACTGCTACTGTTACTGTTACTACTACTGCTACTGCTACTGCTACTGCAAATGCTACCTCCCCCCCCCCTTTTTCTGCTATCAACACAATTAAGTACTAGTCCGGATGTTAGTAACACTTTCCTTTGGATTTACACTCTTTAACAAGTTGTTCATCTTTTAGCTATAGTAGTCTCTGGCTGGAATGTTACAGTTTTAAATCCGGCTTCTACCAGCTTTACCCTTCAATGGAGCAAGCTTCGCACCAACATTAACCGTATTGCCAAGTTTTACGTAGTACTATTAAAAAGTACGGAAGGAACACTACTGGGCGTAGAAATTGTTTCTGGAACTACAACGACTTTAGATATCAAGAGGCTAAAACCGTCCACAGAGTATCGAGTGGGTGTTTATGGCGTTGATGATATTGGACAACCATACAAGAGCGTCGGAAGCTTCACCTCCACCACAAAGGGTACGTGCCAAGTACATCCATTGTTTTCCTGTTTGATCTTCCCTCCGACGTTACTACTCTTTTTAGTTGAGATTTAACAAAGCTAATGTAACATTAGGCCTTACCGTGAAAGTATAACATAATGGTTGAGGGTTAAGGGTAGGGGTAGGATTTAGGTTAAGGGTTAGGGTTGGGATTAGGGTTAATTAGAAACGTTTCATATAACAAGGGATAGATAATAGACTATAATTTCCTACCGCAATAAGATGTGTTCATGGCGGCCATGTTGGAGGAGCAAAGCAATAAAAGCTACTTGAATAACAATAATTTTCTTTCAAAATGGAAAGAAATTCCATTGTATTTCCCCTCCAGCATGGCCGCTGTGAACACACTCTGTAAAATAAAACGTTTCAAAACATGTCACCGCGGTAGGGAATTGATAACAATGAATAGAAAATGTACCAGCATGGCAGACGAGATTTCAGATCTTGGTTGTAATCATAAACAATTAGCATCATCACGACAATAAAAGTAGGAACGAAGATGGGTCTAGAGCACGGTAAAATGCACAGACAACGTTAATGCGAGGAGAATTATTAAATGTAACCCAGGCATAAAAAAATAGGACGGAATAAGGAAAAATGATGAACTCAAAAGGGAAAAACGTACATCACGTACCAAAAATACAGAAGTTTGCGTTAAAATGCAATACAATACAATACGACATCTTTATTGACCTCTCCTCATGGAAGCTTTTCAGGGACAATAGCCTAAAGTACAAACAAGACTAGTGATTATAAAAATGATTTGTACAACTCTAGCTGATAAAAATACTTATACACGTCTCAAGACGATAAAAGCTCGTGTAGAAGAGAAGTCTTAAGTTTGCGCTTCAAAACTAAAAGAGACTAACTCACTAAGTTTAAAAGAAGGTCTCATCTCATTCCACAGAGTAACAATTAAATAATGGAAGGACCTCTGCCCGAACATAGTTTTGAAGAGTTTAAAAGGGCGGTATATATCTTCTGATATACAACCATAGTTATAATTCATTTTGTTCCACATCTTCTGCAAGGTGATGTATCTTTAATTGTTTTTTGAATCGAAGATTTCAATCAGTAAACACAATTAAATACAATTTGATTTCGAATTCAAACAATGCCTGATTCAAATTACTTGTCGAGCAACTCGATGTGCATTTCCTTAATTAGCACGAGCCACTAAAAATAGCTATTTTGGTTTAAATTATAGTGTTTTGTGGCTTTCGACCAAGTGGAAGTCGAATTGTCGGTGGCTCAGTTGCAAGAGTTAATAGCTGGCCTTGGCAAGCGATGCTGATAGACAGTTACGGAAGCCAGTTTTGTGGGGGATCACTTGTCCATCCGTACTGGGTGGCTACTGCTGCTCATTGTGTGGCTGGAAAGACTCCATTTGACGTCAAAATAAAGTAAGTATTGGGCGTTGTCATAACCCAGCAATTGAACGTACATCAAAATCGAAAATTCACGCCATCATTCGAAAGACGGCAACGATTAGATGGCATCGACAGGCTAGAAGTTTCACTGAATAATTGATATATTTAATGAAACTAATAATAACATGAATGTGTGAAAATTGACGCGAAAACAAGGGTTAGGCATGATTCAAATACAAGAAATTTCTGTGGTTGATATAAATTTTACCTTTGACGAATAATGGAAATGGCTGGAATAAAGTAATTTATCTGTGATAAAAAGGTGTGAAAAAAAAAGATGAAATGAGAAATTTATAATTCAAATCGCCAGATAGAAGGTCCAGAGTTTTAAAACTATGGAAAATTGCCTAGGTAATGACTAAGAGTTATTGTCCGTTTCCTTGATGTTTGCAGTGAGCTATAATTTAAAGTTTTTCGCACGCCGTAGTCGCCTTTGTCAATCACTCGTGTGTTTTCAGAGATCGACAATATTTGATCCTCTGTTGCAGTTCTTAACCTTCTGAAATGTTATTTCTTCCCAGTTAGGAAGAATCTGCCAGTTTCTCTAATATAGTTCCACGAACAATTAGCACAAGGGGATCTTGGAGACATTATTTGTCTAAAGATCGATTGGTGGTCTGAATTTGAAAACGCACGCGTGAGTGATTGACAGAGGAGACTACCACGTGCGAAAAAGTTCGATTCATGGCACACTGCCAAAACCAACGAAGCGAACAGTAGCTGTAAGCCGTTACGAAGGCAATATTCCATTATTATACAACAATGGAACTCCTAATTCGCGGTTTGTTACTGTACATTTCACATTTTCTCGTTTTTTTTTATTTCCACAAGTTTTATCATCTATGTTACTTTATTCGCGCTATTTTAGTCATAAGTCAAAGGCTGCAGATAGGTAGACGAAAGCTCATAATTTTAAACTTTATGTCAACCAGAGAGCTTTTTTTTTATATTTCAATAACGTTCATCCCTCATCTGCAGCTATTAAAAAATACCATGAAAAAGTTCCAAAAAAGCTGGATGATGAGATTTAATATCCATACGAATCCTCTTTAGTCTCAAACTTGAATTTGACTAATTCGATTATGAAATAAACAAACAAAACAAACAAACAAGCAAACAAACAGACAAACTGCACTGCGATCTAGATAATAGATGGCAATACTATATTGATTTTAAGATGGCTTTGCAATTACGATTTATTTTCCAATTAACTACCTTGTCAGGTTGGGAGCTCACTATCTAACAAGTGGCAGTGTTGGAACGGAGCAGGAAGTTGAAGTTGCCAAAATCATCAGCCACGAGCAATATGATTCAATCTCCAGTAGCTACGATATCGCCTTAATTCAGCTTGAGAAACCCGGCAAGCTTGGAGTAGGTGTTGGACTTGTTTGCATGCCAGATATGCGTTATCCTCTTCCTTTCGACAACATCCAGAGAAAATGCTGGATAACGGGCTGGGGAAGATTATCTTCAGGAGGAATCCAACCAAATTCACTCATGGAAGCTCAAGTTCCGCTGGTGTCAAAGCAACGTTGCGAGAGTGCTTATCCGGGTGAGATCGATGATACGATGCTCTGTGCTGGTTTAGATGCAGGAGGAGTTGACACCTGCCAGGGTGACAGCGGCGGACCGTTGGTGTGTGAGTTTAATGGCACTTGGTATCTTGAAGGAATTACTAGCTGGGGCAACGGATGTGCATATGCTAGAAAGTACGGAATCTACGCCTATGTAAGAAACTTAAAGTCATGGGTATCAAAGAAAATGTATGATTTTTCTCTGCCTACTCCATCTCCACAGAAACCGCCAGTCTCTTCATTAGGTAAGTAAAATCTCTGTGTTTTTAACCCTCGGACGTGGAAGCAAGGTCACACCCCAACCGTGGTACAGGAACGGGGGTGGGGTTGACGTCCTTGGGTTTTTGTTGTGTTACAGTATTTCGAGAAGCTTCTACCTTTGGTAGATAACCTCTGATGTGCTCTACAATATGAGGTATAGATTAAGGGTTGTGGCGCAGTGGGGGCCTGTGGCGTCATCCAAGATGGGACCATCTTGGATCTCACTCAAAACGAGAAATGATCAAAAACAGCGAAAATTGAATATGCTTGATCCTAAGCATGTCGAATATGACGTAATTAAACACCCTTTTTCTGTCGAATTTTGTCGTTTTTTCACTGAAAAAAGGAAAACACGTACATTTTTATCAAAATAATGGCTTGATTACCTTGTTCTTACGACGTCATATCTCGCAACTATAACAAGCGATTCTCACCAAACGTGTCTCCAAAATGCTTGTAAGGAATATGGTTAAAGCTAATTAAAACAGCAGGTGCTGATGAAAAAATATAAACAAAATACCTTACAGGGGGTGGCATCAACCCCTTCCCCTTGTTCGTCCGAGGATTAACACTTGCTCCGTAAAAGCAGAAACCAGGGCGCACCTGCTGTTAGAGGGGTATAGAGTATAATGAGTATAATGATGATGACGAACTTGATGTTCTCTTTACTTCGGCAGCCTGGTGTAACTTTGACAATGGCTTGTGTTCTGGGTGGAATCAATCATCGTCAGATGACTTTGACTGGACACTGGCATCTGGATCTACTCCTTCCTCCGCCACTGGTCCCAGCTCCGGTCAAGGAGGCTCAGGTGGGCTTTCACAGTTTGATTAATTGAATTTTGTTGGCAATTACTTCTCAAGCAATAATTGGGATTCCCATATCTTCCATGTCTTGGTACTCTCTATTGACTAATTTCTGTTTTCCAAGATAACAAAACTCTCTCTGGCCAAGTTTTGTGTTTGGTTTTGCCTCGGCTGACAATGCCGGCTTGCTGTTACCACTTTCGATAGTATGACATCAGCTTAGGTTCAATAGGTTCGACGGCACCTGGGGGTTTGGGGGGAGGGCTTGCTGTCACCTTTCGATAGTATGACATCAGGCTAGGTTAGATAGGTTCGACGGCACCCGGGGAGACAGGGGGTTGCTTGCAGGTTGCCATTCGGTCATTAGAAGAATGGGCGACTGCATTAGCTTTCATACCTGTAGCTTGTCATGTTCTTTACCTTGACTACTATTTTTAGAAACTACTTATCAAAGAAAAAATGTATTTTTACGTTATAGGAAAGTACATGTATATTGAAGCATCCTCCCCTAGGAAACCTGCAGAAAAAGCAAAACTTGCTGTCACTGTTCCCAACACAAGACAAAAAACTTGCCTTTCATTTTATTATCACGTGTATGGGGCTGCAGTTGGATCTCTCATTGTCTACAGTGGAAGTAGCAAAGTATTTAACGTATCGGGAAATCAGGGAAACAAATGGATAATGGTGGAAAGGAGCTTCTACTTAGATGGTTCTGTGAGTAGTCTGTTCCAGGATTTCAGATAGTGACGTGCGAACGAAAAAATTGAGAGCGAGGGAAATGAGAAGAGACTGGAGAGAGAGACGATAGATCGCCTGGAAAAACCGAAGTTCCCGGAGAAAAACCTCTCGGAGCAAGTGCGAGAACCAACAACAAACTCAACCAACATATGAGGGTCTTTTTTAGTTTGAGTTTGTTGAGAATGTTCAGCTAAAGCATCGTTTGTTTCAAGGAGCATGCCTGCCAGTTTAAGAGGAAAATCGGAAAAGCAAATTTTAACCGCTAAGGAGGCAAAATTTAAATTATTCGTTTCGCCAAACATGAGGTACTCAGTCCCCTTCCCATCACTGAACAATAAGCGTTGGAAATAATTGTTTTCAAAATATAATTATCCTGTCTGCCTTGCAAACTATTGTTATCTGATAACTAAACCTTAGAGCAAGAAATGCCTTCAATGTTTTGCAGGTTACATTTGAAGGTATAGTCGGGAATTCATATACAGGAGATATCGCCATTGATAGCGTAAAAATAACTGATGGAAACTGTCCAGGTGAAATATTCTGTTTATGATAAAATGCATAAAAGCATTAACATAATGAAATAATAAGGCTTGAGAATTTAAACAACAAACAAACAAAGAATAAACACCACGTATCGTCCATCCATCCGTCCGCCCCTCTCTTCCTCCTTCTTTCTTTCCTTCCTTATTTATTTTTTTTAATGGTTAATTTTTTATTTACTAGCATACGAATAGGAACCATACATATAAGTAGTTTACGACAAGATATATACAGAAAAATACTGCAGGGGACAAAAAAAAAGAAGAAAAAAAAGAAAAGGTAGGCAAAGTGTAGTGCACGTACTCTGGCAGAGAATACCCGTAGCTCAGACTCAGACAGTGTAGGGCATTTTGATCTAAATTTCGTCATGTTATTATTTTTAGGTGGCTCCCTAGAATTTCTACAAACGTGACTATACGAACTGGCAAGACTTGCAAAAGAAACCCTAGCCCTGTTGTTTTGCAAATCTTTGTTCCTGAATTTTACTAGTAAGGTTACCAACATAATTACCCTTATTTTTCAGTGTTTGCTTCTTAGGCATAGGCTGTTGTCATGGCAACAAAGCATCTAAAGAATGACAGATATTTTCCATTAATTCGTCTTTTTTCTTAAATATTTTGATTTTCCCTCGGTGAATTTTTTTTAAACTTTCCTATTTTGTGAAAATGATTTTGACAAACATTTTGCAGGGTAAAAAGTATGGAGTCGTTCAGACGGATTCACCGATATCACGTGATTTCTTATTTTTAACCATTAAACTGAATTGCTTTGGCAGAATTTTTTCAAAAAATAATATGTGAAAGGTAGCGTTAGTATCTCAAAATGTGCAAAATTTTAAAGAAATTCAATGAAGGAAACAGGAGAGAATTTACTGTTAACTTTGCTTATATTGGCTATGCTGACGTCATAAAATATCAGGAAAAACCTACGGTTTTATGTGAGCGCGCGCAGATTACTACAGCTCGCATCATCAGCGCGCGCGCGGTCATAAAACTATAGGGAGGCACCTTAAGAGCTGTCATTTGTTCACAGAAGATCTTATCATTAAGTAAAATAAGGAATATTTGGAGGCAGGGGAGGTCGCCTTTTAACCAAGATTGAAAGATGTGATACTTCGCGATAACCAGAAAATGGTTTAAGGCGATAGAACGTATGAATCATGGTATATGGTGTATCCGTGACGTTTGAGGTGATGTTTCGTGATCGCTTTTCATTCAACCAAGCAATGACTTTTTGCCACATTATTTGAACCCCAGGGCATTCATAAAGTAGATGAGCCAACCTTTCTTGGAGCAAGTTACAGCGCTGTTATAGAACTTTAAAGTTTCATTCTGAAGAGTAGGTTATCGGATGGGAGAATGGTTTGAATTAATTTGAATTAAAAACACCCAAGTTTGTTTCCTGTTGTAAGCTGGAAAGGTAATTCAGAGATTGCTTGGGAGAGAGGTTGTTTTCAGCTAATCAGTTTTGTTTCTATATTTCGGGGTATCAAGGACAAGTGTTCTGCATGCACTTTTAGGGGTGTCATTTGTTGGTGTAAGGCTTTTGGTTGCAACGTCGATAAGGCCCTGTTCAGGGTTTTAAAGCAATCGTTTTCAAGCCTCAAATCTTTCCTTACCTTCTTTCCATCATTCCTTCCTTCCTTCGTTCATTTATTTTTCCTTTCTCTTTGCCTGTATGTCTATATTTTTCTGTCTTTTCACTTCACATGCCACTTGAACCAAAATGAAAAAAAAAACAATAACGATACACAGGTAAAGTCGATTTATAGCCATTGTAGGTAATTCAAGGTACTATTTTTTTCGCGGACAACGCGTCTCGGCATGTCCTTCAAATATACCATCACTGCCGGCGTCAGTCCCATTTGATACAAAAGACACTTTATCTTATGTTTAGTAAATCGGTGTTGGTACGTTTTAGCTGCAACGGAAGTTAGTGGTTTCCCATTTCCTTTTGTCATCAAGGAAAAGCTGAGCATGGCGCTGACTTACGATTTCTACCTGAGTAATTGTAAAGAGAAAGTGTTTATTGACAATTTAAAAAATACTCACCAGAAATGCTGAGACCTGCACATAAATGTTGGAATACATAATTTATCGGTATGTTATATGTTTTCAGTGTCCTGCAACTTTGACGATGGATTGTGCCTTGGGTGGACCCAATCTCAATCAGATGACTTTGACTGGACACTTCAATCTGGTCCTACTCCGTCCTCACCAACAGGGCCGTCGTCAGATCATGGTGGATCAGGTTAGTTTCCCTGCATTTCTCGCATACATACAGTCACGTAACGACTTTGCTTTGCTTCCACGGAGGAGAATTTTATCATAATCTCATCCGTAGACGAATCGGGCATACCCGATGTCTCTGAAAGAAAAAAATAACAATAATAATAATCATCCATAACCGACCTATTGCTGAAAAATTATATTTACTTTGACGCAGTCGTAAGGCAGATAGAGAAGTGCCCTGTTTCGTGAGGTTTAATTTAAGGTTTTAGATGATCTTACAGATCAAAATGAGCCTTTTTTTACAGGTAAATACCTGTACATCGAAGCTACAGATTGGTCAGCAGGCGAAAATGCAAAGCTTCAGTTTGCAGTTCCTAGGAATAAATCATCGTGTTGCTTGGTGTTCTACTATCACATGTATGGATCGGCAATGGGAACCCTGAACGTCTTCAGTGGAAACAATAAAATATTCACAAAGTCAGGAAATCAGGGAAACTATTGGAAGAAAGTGACAAGGACACTCTACTTCTCTGACATAGTAAGCATACTGGAAATGGTTTGAACCCAGGCGTCGTTTCATAAGCCTGTGAAGTATGGTCTTTCGGGTGAGTGTAGCCCAGAGATGACTCTTTGTGCTGAAATTGACTGACGTTTCGGCGCTCTAAGCGGAAGTCAGCATCAGCATCAAGATGATGATTACGATGGTGACTCAGGTTGTCGAAAAGTCAATCAATGTCAGTACAAACAGTCCTAGTCAGGACTACACCCGTAATGGCGATCATAATTCGTCGACTTTATGATAGTAAACATAATTGGCATTCCTTCGTTTAATGTCACTGTTCCTGGTATACAACTATGCGAGGAAAAAAGCTTGACAAAATCCAAATGTAAAATGGTCAAAACATAAGCAAACTTAAAAATTTTCTTTTATGCCCGATGAAAATGAACCAAAGAGATCACAACTATAAAACCATTTGTTTTCTAGTTGTTCTGATAAATCGGTACTATATAATTTGTGGCCACATGGTATATTTTTACTGCAATCGACAGTGTGGGAATGTTAATTAAGCACTTTGTGACATCTGATTTTTTTTTTCGTAGTTGACATTCGAGGGAATAAGAGGGTCATCGTACACAAGTGACATCGCAATCGATGACGTCTCAGTTACAGATGGAAACTGTCCAGGTTAGGTTAAGGTTTACAGACAAGTGCAGAATAATATTTAATATATATTACTAACTACTCCTGGAGTGAATATGGGATACGTTAATATGTAGACGGAAAACTTACTTCCAGCCAACAATGATATCAGTTTCTTACATAATGCCTCAATCTTTTTAGAAATGTCCATTTTCAATGTTGGAGATGTTTAACACAACGAAGATTTTGTTTTTCGTGATTTTTGGTCAAACAAACAGCTAGATAAAAGGCCATAGAATGGTAAAATAACTACAATGTGTTCATTCTTGATTAGATTGTGGCGGTTTTGTGAATCAATCTTCCGGGGAACTGTTCAAAGGAAATCATGGAGAAGAAGATGATTCACAATGCAAGTTGACCATTGGGGACGCTGGCATAAAGGAAGCAGTTGCAATCATCACATTAAAAATGACATACTTAAGCTATTGCAGGTAAAATAAATAAATAAATAAGATTCTCTTTAACATTCATTATTGACTACATGAAAGTTCTGTCTACCTGATCTATACACAGTATGTTCATTGCAAAGGATTTTTACTTGGCTGTGATACCAATTGTGAAATTAAAAATTAAAGGTCAACGACGGCGATCGTTTTATTTTTAATATTCTAGATAAGTAATACTGTAATGAGTTATAGCTATATTTTTTTTTCGCAGCTATTGTATTTGTACTGTTTTTATACTTCGTAAGAACCTGTCTAGTAATAACAGTTTTTGTTCCCACTGGCACTTATGAAGTTTGAAGCACAGTTACATCCTACCCGCTAAGATTCTGTCGCATATATTTGCCTAAGATTATCTCTAACACTCAGTATTTGTTCACAGTGAACATTTCAGGATACACAAAGACGATGGTACAGAGGTTTATAGCCAAGAAGGATGCAGATCTTCTCTACCATATGGCTCTGCACTAGAAATTCCATTTGGAGCCACAAAGCACTTATTAATTGAATTTTCCCTGGAGTATAAGTGGAGCGCTGTGAACATTTCGTTCAATATATTAAACCAAGGGCTTAATTCAGGTTTGCAAACAACCACACATTCATTTTAGAGCTAACCAATAAATAAATTTTCTTGTGTGGGACCCTGTTCAATTAATGTTTACTTCCTGCATTTATTCTCCAATTATTCGCAAACAGTGAGCACCTGGACTAAACGCACTCGCTTGTAGACTGACCACAACGTAAAACTTATGGTCGCACTAATAATTGTTTCAATGACTTCTGGTGCTTTAAGAACTTGAATCGACAAAAAAATAGCAAGTTCAAACGAACTTCTGCCGAGATTTCTTAACATGCAGATTCTTCTTTCCGATTCGAAGCTAATCGCTACGCTTGTCGCTCGTTGATAAGCTATTGTTAAATGATGATGATGATGATTATGATGATGATGATGACGAGGTGAGGCTGATGATGATAAGGATCAGGTCATTTATTGCTGGAATGGTTGTTTGATTGAGTGTCTGAATGATTGATTATTGCATTTGTGTATCTATTTATAATTTATTTATTTACAGCAGAAAATGTTTCCTCTTGGGAAGTAACAATTGGTGGCGTTAACTCTTCCTCAGCGAAAGTGTCTTGGACAGCTTTCCCAGTGTCTCTGCCTGTCAATTACTTTCTTGTGAGGTACAGAGAAGTTGCAACTAGCGTCAGTACACTCTACCAAGTCAGCCACTTTAGTAACACATACTGCGCGAACTTGCTAAAGGGTTTCACAGCTTATGGTGTCCAGGTGTTTGCTGTTACAGAGAACAATGGCACATACGCTAGCAAGGTTTTGTCTTTACAGACAGAGGAAGGTGGTAAGTGTCAACAAATTCAGCTATAGCTCTATTTATTAAAATCTTTGAAGTAACACAAGATAATCACAAGGATTTGCTTGAAATGTCCTTTAATCAAATGGTACATTCGACATTTCCTTTCATAACAGAAGCGATATTTTTGTTTAATTTGCACCTAAAGACGCTTAAGTTTTTTTTTTTGGAATCGCCCCGGCGAGTGGGGGGTTGTCCAATACACCCAAACTGAGTCGATTTGTCTAAGGTAGTGACGAGTCGTCTCGAATCGACTCGAATTGTCCGTTGTGTAGTCTGCTTGATAGCCGGAAGTCGATTTGTGACTATGCAGAAAGTCGATTTGTGAGACACTTAGAAAAAATCACATAAGAAGGCGAACAGGGAGGGTCGAAAAAGTGGTCGAATCGACCATTGTGTAGTCGATTCGACTATGCGGAAAGTCGATTTGTGAGACACTTAGAAAAAATCACACAAGAAGGCGAACAGGGAGGGCCGAAAAAGTGGTCGAATCAACTCGATTCGAGTCTAATCGACTCGAATCGACCATTGTACATGTGTTGTCGATTCGACAACACAATGGTCAACACAGGGAGGGTAGAAAATTGGTCGAATCGACTCGATTCGAGTCGATTGGACTCGAATCGACCGAAGGTAGTGGATTCGACAATGCGGAAAGTCGATTGCGAGACACTTAGAGAAAATTACCCAAGAAGGTGAACAGGGAGGGTAGAAAAAGTGGTCGAATCGACTCGATTCGAGTCTAATCGACTTAAGCGAGGAAGAAGGTTCATTGCATTATTCCTGTTTAGTGTCGCATCAGTGACGCTTTAAGAACGAGAAAGGTCCATGTTATGCGTTCCGTGTTATGACTTACTGTATCACGCGCGTATACTTGAAGGACCTCACGACCTGATTTCCGTTGAGTGGAATCGACTTTTAGGAATACGAATCGACTCGAATCGACTCGATTCGAGTCGCGATTCGAGTCGATTCGTCAAAATTTTTCACCTCCCTGCGCATTTATTCGTGACCTGACTTCCGGTGAGTCGAGTTCCGCTAAACGGACTTCCGGTGAGTCGGAAGTCTTTGATCCTCGAGTTGACTCGAATCGTCTTTGCTTTAAGACGATTCGACTCAGTTTGGGTGTATTGGACATGGCGACATCGGCGATGGCGCATACCATGAAATCAGAAGGTGCTTCTGCACACCAACATGTAACCTAGCCATTTTAGAGGGAGGTTACAAAAGTCAGACTGGCGTTTGATACATTCAATTGTTACATATAAAAGAAGATAGCAAACAACTTACATGATATCTTGCCTTTTCGCGACGACGTGCATATTAGTCCAGTTGACGGACCAATGGTCTAACACTATATTTCATAGTTCCTAGCCGAGCACCCAGCAATGTCCGAGTCCTGAACCACGGCTTAAATGACTTCTTGGTGAAATGGAATCCTCTTCCACAGCAATATGCCAATGGCCGTCTACTGGGATACAACATATACTACAAGATCAGCACTTACTACTACTATTCGGAACGCATTGTCAACACTAGCAACCCGGTTACCACGCAAGTTATATTGCCAAATATTCAGACTGGAACACGTTATCAAATCTCAGTGGCAGCTCTCACTTCTAAAGGACAAGGACCCCGATCACCTCTTCTTTACGTAACTAAAAGTAAGTATCCGTAGAAGGGTTTTATGTTAAAAAGATATCCTGAAGAAAACAGAAAGGTTCATATGGTAACAGAAATCCGTTTTTATTTTCGCTTATAAGAAAGAAGTAGGAGGACAACGACAACAACTACATCAACAACACAACAAGAAAAAGCAAAAAAAAAAAACGGAAATGAAAGAAAAAATGTATATATATATATATATATATATATATATATATATAATATATATATATATATATATATATATATATATATAATATATATTTGATTGCGCCTTTGATTTGACGAAGCAGGATGTATGCGATCAAATATAAAAGCTTCTTTGAGGAACCACAGCAAGTGACCTGTTTCGCCAATGTTTGGAATTTCGAAAACGCAAACAGAATGCCATTAAATCATCGTGAAAACTGCATATTACCAAGCGATGCACCAGCCAAAATCCTAACTAAAGGTACCTCATCTAGGTGATCAGATATTGACCAGAGTTAAACGTAGAAAAGTGAGAACATTTCTCTTGTCTAAGAAACATTCGAAATTTGAATTTTGAACATTTGGACCTTTGATCTGGAATTCGAGCAGGGGCCATACTGTAGTGATTGCGGCTAAAAAATGCAGTTAAAATGACATTTTTCTTTCTTTCTTTCTTTTTATGCAAAAGCCCAGAGATCCATGGGTTGAAAACGACTTGTATGTGCCGTTAAATAATATCAATGATGATGATGATGATGATGACGACGACAACGACGACGATGATGATAATGATAATATGTAGATTTAGCCAAGCCTAAAAGCGGAGCTCCACATCGCTCTTTCATGCTTGTTGGCCCGTAAAATACATTAAATTTTAGTTGTACAGTTATTCGCCAAGAGGTGAAAAACAGCAAGGGAAAACATGCGGACCACTGAGGAAACTGTGACTTGACTTATTTTTCTTCAAAGAGAAGATTTCAGCACGACTTTCACCGACAGCTCTTCTTAGGTAGCGACTCGACAGACTTTTTTTTGCAAATCACATTTCTCACTGATTCCAATGCATCCCTCTGGCTGTTTAATTCTGTTAACCATGAAACATTTTTCGAAATCTATTTTGCTAAAATAAATAATATTTTCCCGGCATACCCAAAAAATGTTTTCGGAAACTTTCAAGCACACGTATAATTATCAAGAGAAAATAATGACACAAGTTTTTCACCCGCGAAGTATTAATCGGGCGCTTTCAAGAACACACCCTGAACTAATTTTAGGAAGCTTTTAGAGTCTCATTTTAGACAAAATAGACTTAAACCGAGAAATGCTATGGTCAGAGTTACTTAAATAAAGATTTCATTTCGATCTGTAACTAAAGACACACTGAAATGGCTTACCGGTTAAAAACAAAACGAACACGAAAACATGCCACACTGAACTCACTCACTGAAACGGCGATTCTAAGTTTAGTCGCTAAATTGGGACTGAAATGTCATTCACTTCAAATGAAGAAACCAAAAATATATAAAAATATAAGGAAGATAGAATATTCCACAACTGAACAAAAAACATATGGAG
This sequence comes from Siderastrea siderea, assembly GCA_964030785.1. Lineage (NCBI taxonomy): Eukaryota > Metazoa > Cnidaria > Anthozoa > Scleractinia > Rhizangiidae > Siderastrea > Siderastrea siderea. The sequence continues at coordinate 25,871,583 of OZ034970.1, read as the reverse complement.
CTTTACACTAAGACTATAAAATTAATAAAAAAATTTTGACGACAGAGCAACTCTTCAGGTGTTGAATACTAAATTACGAATTAGTCAAAACAGCCCAATATGCGGTGCCAAAGAAACACAACCTAGATTGAAAAAAACAACACAGACTCAATCCAGAATAGTCACGATTTCTACTTCTGGAATAAAATACACTACTGACTAATATTGTTCAAAGAAAAATATTGAAAATTACGCACTAAAGTTCAAAAGAAATTGCGCATATAAGAACTTTTATGAAAATGAAAATTGCTTTAATGTAAACGAAAATTGCTTTAATGAATAAACACAGAAAAAGGGACAAGAAACCTTCAAAAACATGAAATGTCATTCACATACGAAGCACTTGTTTGCCTAAGAAAGCAATCTGCATTCAATTTTCCCCTCGAGTGAAGTTACTCGCAAGCCGACAAACGGGAACTACAAGGTAATTTTTAACGGATATTTTAAAAAAGTTTTTAAAACATTTCAAGAAAATTACCGTAATTTACTAAACATGTAAAGTCGCTCAATTAAACAATTTTTACAATGTAAGTCCACAATCAAATTTGTAATTTACTTTACTACTGAACTGAAAGAAGGACTTTAAAATCTAAACGAAAGTCGCCGGGTTCTTTCCAGATCTCGTTAGCTTTGAAAAAAAACAAGTATGTCCTCGAACAAGGATTTCTTGCCTTCAAGCTCTCCAATATCTTCTGTATGCGCCATCGAGATTGAAGCAATCCTTTTCCTTTTCATGATGAACTGTTACAAGTCTTCATTCCAAGAATGTATTACAATTATCGTATTGAAAATCGAGCCTACGAGGAACCACCCGCTATATTGTTTACTTCAGCTACAAGAAAAAAAGGCATTCCCCCTCCCCCGGTCGGGTTGTCTTGGGACTCCCCTCACCCTCCCCCGGAGTCTGTACGGACGGACGAACGTACGCTGACGTCAGAACCACAATTGTTCAGATCAACGGGGTTACCAAATTTGCTTACCTATGGTGCTCCACGAGCTCCGCTAATAACGATGATGACAACGGCGACTATATCACGATTTCAGTGAATTAGCAACATAAAAGCCAAATTTTCTACTTTCTCAACAAAGAGAACAAGACAAATGCTTCATTCTGTCATTGAAGAGTTTATATTTGGTTGCTTTGAGCCCTCCACATTACAGATCATTTGTAAGGGAGTAGTGTAGATCTTATCATTCGAATGGCCATTTTTGTTATCCGTTCACTGTCCAAATCTTCCTAAAAATTGTTTCATGCAATAATCTGACCGGTCACCAATTGGTTAACACTATGTAATTTTGACCAGCTAATAAACTCTTTCTAGGATCCCCTAAAACCTATAAATATAAGGGTAGTGGATGGGCTACAATAACTTAGCCAAGTATCCTAGAAAACCAAGGTCAAAGCAGCGGCCTCCCTCTATCTCCTGGCTTTTTGGAGAACTAAAGCCGGCGCCTAGGCCCCTCTAGGCCTGGGCCCTTGTCATGAATACTGATTGGTTGACGGACTAACTGATCTGACTGACTGACTGACTGACTAACTGATCTGACTGACTGACTGACTGACTGACTGACTGACTGACTAACTGACAGACTGATTAATGAGGATTGATTAAATAGTTCATGATTGGTTAATATGTGATCGAATCGTTTTCATCCATCTATTTATTTATTTGTTTATTTATTTTTAAGGTTGCGGAGGCTTTGTGAACCAGTCTTTTGGATGGCTGAACTTTACTCACACTGACTACGATATGCTAAACTGCAGTGTTAGCATACACAATGCTGGTCTGAGTCAAGGAGTCGCCTTGATCTCATTTCAGTATACCAACTTACAGTATTGCAGGTGAAATTAAACTTTGTTTTTCCTTCAAGTTCATGTCAAAAACAATTGTACAGTGGAATCCTGTTTTTAAACCCCGGAAATCTCCAGCTTCGCGTTATCTCGAGGCTGGGTGCCAAGTGTTAGTTTTGCTTCAGTGCAGCACAGTTACTTTACCGGGGATATCTCGTACCTCTGATATCTATATAACGGGATTTCACTGTATTTGATGCCATCTTTTACCGTGGTGTAAACGCTAATTATTGGACCCTTGCAAAACCCCTTTGTCTCTTTGGAAAACGCGTGGAGAACTGGAAACTGCTCTTTTCGCTTTAAAAATACAATAACATGAAATCCTAACCATTATTTTTCTTTGAATGATTGTTTGGAATTGACCTTTGCTCCTGAGCACTCATAGTATTAGAACTCGGGGTATTTTTGTTTTTCCACCATTAAAAGTCCCACCACGTCATCTTGGAATGGATGACGATAAGTACGCATGGATAACAATACCGATTTCATACCAATTTGGATACTGATTTCATACCTTGTTTGCATGACACATGTTTTCGCACCGGGCGAACATATCGATCTATATGGCAGCCGAGGTGAACTTGCACTAGTGTGACTTGAACTGGTATGAGATTTTGTGCTGGTGGCATGGAAAAAAAAATTACAGCCACGAGAGGGAACCACCTTGCAACTGGAATGAAGGTCATACTGGTATCATGTGAGCACCCCTTATCTGTAAACTACTTTATTCAATAATTATCCAGTATATTAAATTATGATTTGCAGTGAGGCTGTAGAGATTTATAATGGCGACGGTGCTTTGGTGTTCAGTCGGCGAGGATGTGATTCATTTCCTCGCGGATTAGCAGTCATTCCTTTTGCTGGCAGGCCCAGCTTGACATTGGAAGTCCTTCTTTCGTCCAGATACAGTTACATCAGAATTCCGTACACGGTTCTAGATACACCTCTTAGCGCAGGTGAGTTTGATTATCACAATTTAGCTTAAAATAAAGCAGACATAAGTAGCAATGTAGTTCCCGCACGTCCACTGCAGGCGACTTCGAGATCAGTCGTACTTGTGCAGTACTTAAATTTTTATCAATTATAAACTGGTTGTAATAAGCTTTTTGAAAATCTTGTAGATTGAAATTTGCGCAATATAAATAAATCCACTCTATTTACTCTATATTTCTATCAACTGGCCGACGTAATTATCAAACACACTTTATTTTTATTTCTCTCAGCTCAAGTGGTACCTTCATGGAATGTCACGATCACCAACATTACGTCATTTTCATTAACAGTGAAGTGGACCAACTTCCCATTAAGTATTTCAGTTCAGCGATTCTTGGTTAAATACACAGAGCTGAACTCAAACTTCAGTCTGGTTTTTCAGTCCTCGACTTGGTATAATACACATCACACTGGAAGTGTATTGAAAGCCTTCCGTTTGTATGAAGTGACTGTTATTGCCGTTGCAACTGGTTTTGGAAATGGAACATATTCCAGTGTACCTACATTAACAAGGACCAGTGAAGGAGGTAACGTAAAAAAGTATTTGTTTGTGTAGTGTGACTGGTTGCAGTCGATAAGGCTAATATTTCGAGTACTGCTTTTGGTAAGTTACGTGACTTACGTCCGGGCAGGACTTACGTCTGGTTACCTAATTTGCCTTATGCTCGACAAAAAATTGATTTGCCTTTCGTAGTCATTCTCTTCCGCTTTTTTTATTTTTGCTCACCTATTTAATGTTTATTTTAATTTATTTTATTCTGACCGCTATGTTTGTTCCATATAAGGCAAATTCAAAAACGATAGATGGCTGTTCGCTTTCTCCAGTTGTATACAATTTACTTCCACTAGGGCAACATTTAAGAAGCTAGATTTCACGTCGCAGTGTGACGCAAGCATGTGAGTTTTTGTCTGGCTGTCGACAAATGTATAATTTCTTTCAGTGCCCAGGAGAGCGCCTTCAAACGTACGTGTATCTAACATACAGCTCGGTAATTTGAAAGTGGAATGGGGTCCTATTCCTCAGCAAACTGCTAATGGCCGACTTCTTGGATACAGAGTCTACTTTTATGAGTATCATGGATACTCTTGGATACAAACTGCGGACACTAGCAACGCAAATGTTCACATGTTGGTGTTAAGAGGTCTGAAGGCAGCACAAATGTACGTCATTTCAGTGGCAGCGTTCACTTCAAAGGGAGCAGGACCGCGTTCACCTTCAGTTTACTTTACAACAGGTACAGCATTACAGCAACTGTGCTTTTCTAAACGAGAAATATTGTGCAAAGAGCGTTAACCATTTAGCTTAACCACAAAAGGGTTGACGGGTGGATGGAGGTCCACCTTTCAGCTCCCTTAAAGAGGAACGTTTATTCATAATACCGTATGCAAGGAAAAAAACTTACACAAAGGTTTCTATTGAGGTCTATAAAGGGGCCTGAAAGTATACCCTGTCGTTGCAATTACGTCTTAAATCCTCCTCCTCCTCGAAAAGTAATTAAAACCAAGAAATGAACAAAAAAATGATATAGACATGTAAAACTAGCACTATAACAGGGATCAGCAATCTTAACAAACCATTTCAATTCTGGGTTTTGAAAATTGGCCATGTCCCTCCAGTGACCTTAAAGTTATCATTAGTTTTCATTTTAACTTATTATGTTTTTCATCTAAGACAGTAAAATTAAATTATTGAAACAGGCAAAGTTACAACGTACTATTCACCCTCAAAGTTTCTCTGTCATAGATATAGTACGTCCGCAGTTCAGGAGGTTCGCACTTTGTTCCCGCCAGACGCCCCCCCCCCCCCCCCCGCCCCCATAGGGCTCACGAACGAAAACGAAGAGGCTCAGGCTTAATAGGGAAATGTAAATTGGGGACAGGAAACTTAAACGGGCTCGGAGACTACACCTTTACGCAAGTTTTAGTCATGGAATTGTCCCCAGGATATGTATCGCTTTCGCTCTTAAAAGAACTGCTTTATACGCCTGAGACGATCGCGCGTGTAATTGAATTGCAGACAGAGAGCTGAAATCTGATCTGTTGCCATGGTGACACCACAGTATGCTTTACCGTGTGTCTTTCTCTAGGTATATTACTGGTGCTACGTTTCGGTAACAATACTGTTATGTTTCTATGCTTTAAAAAGCTGGGAAGGTACACAAACAGCATGGCTGTAAGTCACTGCAACACATGTTTTTATACATGAAAACGATGCCTTTTATACAACAGTGAACTCACGTGGTCGGCTGAGACTGGAACTGCTTCTTACAACATCTCTCTTTTTTGGAAAAGTGAAAGCGAAATAACTGAAATAACGAAATACTTATTTAACCCTCCCACGTACAAGCAAAGTCACTTCGCCACCATGGTACAAGAGAGGAAGGTTGATAGACCCCCGTTGGTTTTTCTTGTACAGTGAAATCTGTATTAAGCGGGCACGATTTTACCCCAAATTAGAAAATTATCAGAAAACGGCGTAAATTAAAAAATTGGACAATAGACGTATAGAATATTTCATAATTAAACACTTTGCTGCCTTTTGTCAACATTTTGTGCTCTTTTCACCTTAAAATAAAAGGTGAAAAACATGCATTTTTATTGAAAAATGGCTTGCACATCTATTACTTATTACGTCATATCTCGTAGCCATGGAGCCATGGTAACCGATTCTCACCAAACTTGTGTCTAAGAGATATGCTACCGCTACTGCAAAAGTCAGGCACTGATGAAAAATCAACTTGAAAAAATTCAAGAAAAACATTGTGAAGGGTGGCATTCCCACACCCCTTACATCGTACATCCGAGGGTTAACACATGTTTGGACAGTATTTAGCTGCTTACCAGCGTCTTTGATTTCTGAGACTAGAGTAGCCATTGCAGATCTTTTGAGCCTTATTTCCTTATGCAATAAATTTAATGTCATTCATGTTAAATAGGCTGCAGAGGACACCTAAATCAGACATTTGGTCAACTGCATATTGGAGCAGACCGAGGCTATAGTGACTCAAGTTGCAATTTTGTGATTGGTAGAGCAGGCATTATTCAGGCAGTAGCTATTGTGTGGGTACAGGATATGATCCTGGATTATTACGGGTATGTGGTATACAATAAATTTATTTTCTATTTCTCGAGAGTTTACTAGGCAAAGAGAAATACAACTTCAATTGAAAATTTTACCAAATTGTTACAAAATTTAATTTAATAAGGAGTAATGAGGTATATATGACGTTATGGACTAAGTACAAAAACAACACAATCAAACAAACAAACAAACAAACAAACAGTGAATCGATCGAACAGTTAATCAATTTAGCAACCGTTCAATCAATCAACCAATAAATTAATCAGTAAATCAACCAGTCAAATAAACTTTTCATGTTGTTAAGTCACCTATCTTGAAAAAAAAAAGAATAACATATGGTGCTTGCTTTATGCGATTAATAAGAAGTAAAACTGGCCTTCTATTTACAAATTTTTGTCTTTTGGCAGTGAATATATCAAGATAACCGATGGTAATGGATCACTGGTTTTGTATAATTATGCATATTCTTCGTCTGCGTTGAAGTCCTTCCTTGAAGTTGATTTTGGACAAAGCAACAACATCACAATTGAAATCTACCTAAGAGCTGGTAGCTACAGTCGTTTTAAGCTTCAGTATGGAATTGCGAAACATGGTATTCAGTCAGGTGAGAAGATTAATACATCTTGGTAACTTAATTGTTAGTTAACCATAGCCAGTACCCTTACATAGTGTATCTGATTCATGATAGTGATCTAAAGGCTTTTAAAATTTGATACCCTGGCCTGTGTAGTTAGAGGAGTATTTTGCACTCTCCATCCACAGCTCCGGGAAGGCCTGTCTGGAGCAGAGATTTAAAGCGACCTTCTGTTTCGCCTTTGGCTCCTTAGCTATTCTGATTGTCCTAACAAGGACAAGACACTAGCTGACCACGGCTGCCACTCTACGATTTAAATCATCATCATCATCATCATCATCATCATCATCATCATCATCATCATCATCAAATAGCGCAAATTTGTTTTCTGGTATGCTTTTTATCCTAATAACAGAAGAAGAAACATTGGCGGTCACCCAAAATTCAAGATTGCTTTTATTTTCTATTTTGTTATTGCACTTGACGAGATTATTTTACAAGTATTACATACAGCAGTATGCAAGCTGCTGATCGCATGATTACTCCGAAATAATGCCAATCCTATGCAACCTCAGTGTGTCAGCCCAATTGCGTTTGTGCTAGTCCAACATATAGTGATGTTTAAAGAAGACGCTCTCACCTTGAGTTACGTACGTTCGTCCTTTATCTGTTAAGTACGAATCGTATAACAGTATAATTGAATTACACTGTTTCTTTTTTTCCCTTAGCACTGCCTATGGCTAACTGGAGTGGTTCCATTGTAAACACAACGACAACAAGCATTACAATTTCTTGGAAAAATTTTACTTCAGTGCTGGCTCAACATATTCTTCACTACGTCGTTGTAATGAAAAACACAAATGGTAGTATTTTGAATGTTAACATCGTGTCGAGAGGAACGACTTCTGCCGCATTCAATGGACTTTCACCGTACGCAGAATACAGAGTAACCATTGTTGGCGTAGATGATCAAGGGAACTCGTACAAGAGTAGTGAAGTTACGGTTTGGACGGACGAAGGAGGTACGGTCTTTAAACATAAATAATAAATATATTACGTAAAGTAATGTACTTTAGAGTACCTTATTTTACACTACCATCAAGTACAAAGATGCGATCGCAACCTTAAAGCGGACGTAAAAACTGTTTTGTTGGCGTAATTTGGTAATAAGTTGTCATCAGTTTGTTTTCGGAAGTATGACGTTTGGTTATAAATCGTGCCAAGCATTGTGCGAGAAAACATTGTTTAAAACAGTGTCCGTTTATTCAGGTTTACTTTAAGCAAATTTCAAAACTCAGGATTCGATGGAAGCATTTGTCTCCATTAAACTAAAGCAATAATCAATTGAAATTAAAAATGATAGCCGACAGAAAAATAATGAAAGAGAATCTCGCAGTTATGTGCGTATTTCGAACAAAACAAAGAGGAAGAAATAAACCATTCGGAAGAAAAAAAGATATACACTTTGAACGAGATGCCAACCCAAGAACGGCTGGAGAGCTTTGTTCTGCTAACCGATCCGTAAATTACACTTTGAACTTGGCGTAATGTCAGTTCAAAAGATAAATGAATTTAATTACACCCATTTTGATCTTGAGAATTGTGTAGATATTACGACCAAAATCTTGTAGAACTATTAGACGGCGGACTGCTGGCCCGTCTTAACGAGATGCCTTTTGTATATATATCGATATGAAACAATAACCAAAGAAAGAACAGGAGGAAAAAAGTTTCTCGCTTACCTGATGTTTTAGTCAAGTTAAACAATAATTGGTGTGACATGTTAACGCGCACACATGCATCTTAAGAACAGTGGCCGTGATTCCGGTTGGCAAGTTTACAACGGAGTTAAAACATTGTGTAGCCGTTTCCAGTGGAACCTTTTACCCCGAGGTTGCCATTCGTTACCAGTACCATTGTTGTTGTTGTTGGTTTTTTTTACTACGGTAACGCGGCAATTTTCAGAGAATTACAACGCCGCTTACAATGGCAAAAAGTATGGTCTCTCAGTTGTAAATCTTCATCCAAGTAGCGCCGACTTATCACATTTTTAGGTCTGACAGGGAGGTTTATCGCAAGTGCACAACTGTTTGAGAATGTGCGCGAGCTTAACGCTATATATTCCACGGGTGCAAGAAGAAGAATGTTCAACATTGTTTATAATCAATTTCTTTTTTCCTCAGTTCCTAGCAGGGCACCGAGTTATATAACATTTACTGACGTTAAGGCGACACGAATCACGGTTCATTGGAGCCCCCTTCCTCAGCAATATCATAATGGACGCTTATTGGGGTATAAAGTGTACTTCCAAAGGTCCGCGTACTATTCTTATCCTTCACAAAGCAACGGAAGCAGTCTAATTGTCAGCAATCCTAACACTACACTTGTAACTTTGACGGGACTACGCCCGGGGCAACGCTACGATATCTCTGTATCAGCGTTTACATCTAAGGGAGAAGGACCACCATCTTACCGCTTCTACGTGACAACAGGTGCTTATGTAATGAAACAATGTTATCAATAATGCTGTTTAACAAACAGCTTTTTGAATCGTCTAAATTTTTTATTTAAGTTATGGAACAAGTGTGATGAGAATAACAATATTGGAACTATTGAAAGAAAGGGCAGGAAAACCAACAACGAAATCTTTTGCTGTATGTGTTGGTGTAAAGTGAGGACGTGGAGCATGTTTTAGCCCCAAGCTGTCTCTTAACTGACTACTTGATCTAAAAAAAAAAGGTTAATCAAAGGGAGAAAGAAAATAAAAATTAACAATGATAATAATAGTATTCATAAATGAATACATGAATACAGTGGAAACCCGGTAAAACGAACCCCTATACGACGAACGATATTCTTCAGCCTATTACCGTACGCAAACTGTGAATTAGCCAATCAGAAGCCATGTTTACTGTCATGATTTTCTACGATATCAAGTCACTGACCTGATATCCTACGATATCATGGACAGTTTCTAAAACTCGCACTTTTTTGCAGATTTTAGAGATGAAAATTAAAAGAGAAATACAACGAAACGTATAACTATGACATTTTTTAAACGAGGAAGTAATTTGTTTAACGCTAACAGAGAAAAAAAAATTCAATTTCGCGCCAAAATTGGACGCGGCTACACTGGCGGTACGTTTACGTTTCAAAATGGAGCCGAATTTTCCAAAATTCTCTCTTAATTTAGACTTCCAAGATTCCGAAAAGGAAAATCCAAACAAAAGAATTAAAAAAATGACAGACGAGGAGTCAGAGAAGAGTATTGACGACCAGAAAAGTGTAAATACGTGTCGCTCCACAAAATTTGCACAACGTACCTGGCAAGCCTGGCTTGAACGAAGCGAGTTTGAGAAGAAACCCATTGAAACTTTCACGAAACAAGAACTCACCCAAATGCTGGCACATTTTTCCTCTGAGATTCGTACTGCTAAGGGAGAAGACTTCGAACCGTCTTCACTGAAAACCATTCAAAGAAGTCTTGACCGGTATTTGCAAGAAAAAGGCTCAACATTCTCCATTATCCGCGACGAAGATTTCTCCAAAGCCAACAAAGCGCTTGACGCCAAAGTCAAGTCCCTGAAGAAGTCGGGAAAACGTAATAAACCAAACGCCGCTCAACCGTTGTCTGCCGAGATGATTGAAGAAATGTGGCTGAAAAACGTCCTCGGAAAACACGACGGCGAAGCACTGCCCAACGTCAACTTTTTGAACATAAGCCAGCACTTCGGGTTCCGCGGTCGCCAGGAACACCACCAACTGAAGTTTGGCGATTTTAAAATCGTCTGCACAGGTGCCGGCAAGTACGTTGAGTGGTCATTGGAACGAATGAGAAAAGTTGCAGCAAATGAAAGAAAGTTTAACCCCAAAATGTGGGCCACCGGCCACGAAGAAAGATGCCCGGTGATGCTATTTGAAGAGTACGTCGCTCAGCGACCAAGTGCGATGTGTCTTTCAGTTTCGCCGTTTTGGTTGGCAATAAACTACAACCCATCAAACGGGAAGTTCCTAAAAAAACAGAAAATGGGAGTCAAGAAAATCAACGGCTTGATGAAGGCGATGGTTGAGAACATATCAAACGCTAACGGGCAAAAATACACCAACCACAGCAACAAGAAAACACTCATCACCACGCTGCTGGGCAGCAACATTGAGCGATCAGATATTGGTCAACTTAGCGGTCATCGCAATGTCCAGAGTCTCGACAGCTATGCCGCTACACCCCTAGAAACACAGCAGCGAATGTCCTCCATCATAAGCAAGCAGATGTGCGCCGGATTTGTCCAAAGTGAAACTCCTCATCGTTTTCAAGAGCCAGCGTCGACTTCAAGTTCCGGCGAAGCTACCACAGTTCGAACAAATTCTTCAGTTGTGGTAAACGCGACCACTTCGCAAAAGTCGTTGAATGCCAGTGGAATTGCAAGCCTTTTTTCCGGTGCAAATTTTGAAAATTCCACCATTAACATCAATTTGACCACTGACTGATTCCAAAGGTTCATTCAATTGAACATTTGAACTGCTAGGGCGAGTTTTCTTTTCAGTTTTTCCATGTGACATATACCATGCTAGAGTTTTGGATATGTATTTGTTCCCTCGGGCTAAGATTTGTAAAATGACTGTTTCTTCGGTTTGCACTGCAAGTTTCTCATTTTGAAATGCAGTCAATATTTCAGCCGCAAAGGGTTTTGCACATCTTTTGTCTTTTGTCACTACTGAAAATTATTGCCGCCGTTTGTTGACTCGCACTATTCTTCTCACGGTTCACGCGCCATATGACTAGAACGCCTGACTGATCACGGTAACTGAAGAAATAAGGCCGGGTTTTAGGACGAATTTGGGTACGGTAAATACCTAATCGCACCTTTTTTGGTACGCTTCGGCAGCATATCAGGCTCGTTTGGTCTCGCCATGGGTATTTTGGCTCGACTGCGTAAAAAAATTGTCTTTTTCTGGGGCCAGGAACACATGCACTACTGTATTAACTCTCAGACGCACAAACTGACAAACTAACTCTTACCCAACCCACCCCCCTCTGTGTTTAGTACATTGTTAAGTGTTGGACGTCCTATGTTTGATAGTTTTATTTCCTTATTTTTCAGATTGCGAAGTCAATGTTAACCAGTCGTTTGGCCTAATAGATGTTACACAAACTGACTACAATTCATTGTACTGCTATTGGACAATTGGGAATATTGGTATAACTCGCCCAGTGGCCCTATTTATAATCCAGAAGATAAACTTTGGTTATTGCAGGTAGCTACTTTAAAGATGCATTTATTTTTCGTCGTCTTTTGTTGCGGGGGGGAGGGGGGGTCTTGCAAGGGGTAGAGTGGTCGGTGGTTTCATCTGTCATAACTAACCAAAACTAATGTCGAGTTGAAATAACTCAAGTATGACCACGCCGTGCAAATGCATACCCTGATGTATGTGCTACTTCCACATGAATATTAGAAGCTCTGAAAAATAGGTTGAATGGTGCAAATTTAATCCGAATGTATAACAAACCTCATTACGTACACGAAAGACGGTGTGAATTCCCGATGTTTTAACAGTGTTCATTCAAAATAGAGGAAAATATTAATTTTTTTCCCATCAAAAGGTAGCCATATGACGTGATTTAAAAGGTACAGCATTAAGAGGGAGTGTAATCTTTAGAGAGTATAATGACTGTTTTTAAAAACTGAACTAGGTATATTGGATTTCTAGCATTTTGATTGGCTGAACGGAGCTAGGCTATCAGCTAATATACCTGCTGCGACCAAATATGGTCAATGATCATTCAACAACAAAATGAACAAAGTGAGCTGAAAGTTTTTTCCTCGCGAGCAGCCCGGCAAGAAAAATGGACGAGAGAAATCACTCGGCAGCGAATTTAAATTAGGCAGAAATTCCAACAGCGTCACCAACAAGTATGACCAACAGCGTCGTCTAACACAAGTCAAAATTGTTTGAAGAAACTGTGCAGAAATAGAAGTTTAAGCATTAAGCGTTGTGTTTACAATTAATTTCTTTCATCGATCGCCACGTCGATCATTAAAATTGAACAAACGGTAGGTTTTATCAGGAAGGCTTTCCACTTCCAAATATCAAGACAACGCCAACACAGTGAAAATGGGGCAGGAGCATTGAATAAAAACTATCACACATTCATGGCGAGTCGGTGCGAAAATCATGAAGCAATCTTAACAAGTACTAAACAGACTACAGTTGCAAGCTACCAAGAAGGGAGGAAGGGCGAGATTTTATTCGGCTTTAACACACAAAATTGACACTGGTTTACCTGCACTCGTTGTAGCTCTGTGTTTCACAGGTCCAAATGCTGAATAGCTTTTCCAGTTGTTTGAATGTTGTTTTTACCATTCCGTCCGCAACCTCTAAACCGAGAGCGACTGCATTTTGTGCTTTGCGTTTAACAAACTATGATGGTGAATTACAATGTTCCTCGTTACAGTAATCATGCTTCTGAGCTGCATAGAAATGACCTCTTCAAGTTCAATTTAGCTCTGTCTTCAGTTCGATCAAACACGCACATGATCGCTCCCTTTAATTACAAACTTGTACCGTTTCAACTCCACCAACTAATATGGTGAAAATTGTACAGCTTCAATCCGCTTTGAACGATGATTACAACAATGTTTCGGGAAAAATTAAACATGTGCCACATTTCAGAGCCAATAATTAGAAGAATTTTTGCAAAACTTGTGCCACTTTGTTCACTTTCGAGCAGTTTTCATTGATTCATTCACCTTTGCAATGAAATGCTACAACACCTCGCAAGGTTTTGGCGCCGTTTTCGTTCAGTCATGTGATCGATTCATGTTCCCTTTTTATCTTTTTTCCTTGCTTTCTTGATTTTTTTTTTAAAGTGGTTAAGTTTGTAATAAGACAATTGTTCTACTCGGGCTTGCTGGATATTAAATGATTATAACCAACTCGGCGCTACGGGCCTCGTTGGTTATCTATCATTTGATGTCCAGCGCGCCCTCGTAGAATAATTGTTAATTATTAGTGGGAAGTTGTCTTAGAATAATGGGAAGTTGTATGCATTTCGACCCATGTTTGACAGCTTATAACCCTGTCATCTTCTAACTAATTATCACTAAGCTTGGCAAGGTTGGAAATCTTAACGTGGTTTTAACATTCGTGTAATTTCGTGCAATGTACTTTATTTACTGCTTGGGTAATCTACAACTTTACTCCGTCCCCTTCTTGATCTTGAAATGGCCTATTATGGGCATTTGCTTGCCTAGCATTATTTTCTGGACTGTTACGGAGACTGTGACAAAATAATGTTCTTCTTAACTCGATGTTTGAAATGCAATATGTATATCGTTGTAGTGAGTATTTCAAGATTTTCAACGGCAAAGGTGCTTTGGAATATCACCAAAGTGGCTGCTCGCCATCCAGTCGTGGATCATTGGTTGAGGTCCCGTTCCTAACTTCAAATAACATCACGACAGTTATCTACTTGACAGGATTGAAAAGCAGTGCCAAAGTTCAATACGTGATATTAGGAAGGGGTCTCAACTCAGGTATTTGTTAGTAATTCCATTCAATTGCATTCTGCGCATATATTTGCGTGGTTAACGCGCCCACAAGCGTCCAGGCGTTCAAAACTTGGTAGGTTTTCTTTGAAACTCAGCTGTTCCGAGAAATAAATGGTTGTTTCCTCCTAAATGCATAAATTTAAATGGCCTACGGCTGAATACCATTTATCACGATTTTAAGAAGGCTAAAAATTCTGCTTTGATGCTGTTAATTGCTATCCGTGTTGCACAAAGACAAGCACGGTGACTCATATTCTTATTGTATTTTTGAAATGCTTAACCCTATTCAGACCGGGCTTTTTTTGGTCTTGTGGGACCGGGGGGCGGGGATTCCGCCCCCACCTCTTAACTCCGTGAATATTAAAGCTATGACAACGTAACTTAAAGGACAAATAGCACGTCCAAAAATGTTTTCACTGAGGTCCCCAAACTCAGGTGATGACGTCATATGACGTCACAATAACGATTTGTTCTCAAACGGCGGCCATCTTGGATCCGCCACCTTGGATTTCTTAAGGTGGTTCCCTAGAGTTTCTACAAAAGTGACTACACCAACTGGCAAGAGTTACAAAAGAAACCCTAGTTCTGCTGTCTTGCAATCTTTGTTCCTGAGATTTGCCAGTAGAATTACCAACATAAGTACACTTATTTTTCAGTTTTTGCTTGTTAGGCATAGGCCGTTGTTAGGGCAACAAAACGTCTACAGAATGACGGACATTTCCATTAATTCATCTTTATTGTTTAATATTTTGATTTTCCCTCGGTGAAACTTTTTTAAACTTTCCTATCTTGTGAAAATGATTTTTACTAACCTTTTTGCAGGGGAAAAATATGGGGTCGTTCAGAAGGTTTCACTGATGTCACGTGATTTGTTATTTTTGACCATTAAACTGAATTGCTCTGACAAAATTTTTCCAAAAAATAGTATGTGGAAGTTAGTGTTAGTATCTCAAAATGTGAAAAAATAAAAAAAAAATTCACCGAAGGAAACGCGAGAAAATTTACTGTTAACTTTGCTTTTTTTGGCTATGTTGACGTCATGAAATGTCACGAAAACCTTACGATTTTCTGTGAGCGCACGTGCAAATTACTACAGCTCACATCATCAGCGCGCGTGTGGTCATAAAACTATAGGGGGCCACCTTAAATTTTTCAAAAACCTTCAAAAACCGCCAAAATTGATCAAGAAGTGATCAAAATAAATAGATTAACACGGAAATGATCCAAAAATGTAAAATTTACTTCAAAAATGTAATGATTTTTGATCAAAAGAGGGAAATTCAAAATTCTGAAAAACTGAATGCCAAAAAGTGGTTGCCATGGTAACGTCAAACTTAACAGAGAAGGACTTACCACACCAAATTATTTCCAGTTACATTTTAGGAAAATTCACCAAGTTTGGTGGCTTTAGCTTGCTTATCAAAAAAGTTATAAACGTCCAAAATCGATGCGGGCAGAATCCGCCCCCCCTCCCCCCCCCCCCCCCCAACGTCTGGATAGGGTTAAATTGAGTTATTAATTGGACCGAGTTTTGGAACATTTTAAATATTCCTTCTATTTCGATACAATCACCTTAAGTGGATTGTTTTATTTGAACAGAGCAGCACTGTAAAAAGAAAAAATCGTAACCTCAGTCTGTGTACTTAATACGAGAAGCACCATACTTTAAATGCGCTGTTTCAAGAAAACTACACAAAAATGCGTGTTTTTTTTGCCTTAACACTACGTGTGTGTGTTTCCTTTTTATACAGTTACCTATCTCGTATTGTAAAATACACTTTCCTTCTTCCCTTCAGCTTCTTTGCTTCCTGGTTGGACGGTGACAGTTGAAAACACGACATTTGCAAGTATATTCATTCAGTGGAAAAATCTTACAAGTCATCTAGGCCGCCACGTTCGTGAATATATTGTCCTCTTAAACAGGAATAACGACAGCGCTTTGGCCCATAAGGTTACGCATGGAGACCAATTGAATATGGAAATCAGTGGACTCACGCATTCAACAAATTATACAGTGGAGGTTTTTGGAGTTGACGAACGAGGACAACCCTACAGAACTTTAGCTGTGAACACTAGGACAAAAAATAGTAATGAAAAAAAATTGATATTTGTGCTTTCTGTTGCTTACCTTAACAATGACGATTGTAGTTAAATTGTCCTATAGTTTCACCCTAACAATCCTGGTTAAGGTCCGCTGTTCACAGAGAAGTGCTTGCGCGAGCGGAACGGCTCAAAAATAAATTGTACAGGTCGACACTAAATTCGAACTGAGCTTATGGTGGAAGATTCCGTTGAAATCGCGCCCTAATTTTGCACATCCGCTCTTCGCTTTCCACTTTTGATAGTCTTTATTTCCTGCTGTAAATATTAGTTCGATTTTTATAAAGTTGAAAGTGACTTAGCAGCCGGCATTTTAGTCAATGGATGGTCCGAAGAGACGTCGTGGTAGACTGACGACGGAACGGCAGAACACAATACATTAACGAGATTGAAGAATCCTTGAGTCTTACGAACCAGTATTTTAACAGTTGCGGATTTAACAAATGGAAAATCGTTAAGAACTACAAACAGGCCATCACAAGTAGGTCCAACAATAACCTTTGTCCGAATTGCTGCTGGAGATCTATCAGTTCATTGATCAGTTGGATGGTGGTAGTTCGCCATGAGGTACACTGTTTTAACTTCAAGAATTATATTTCTATTTTAACCACAACCACGAAAGTGGAGTTAAACCGACAGCGCCAGAAGCTGTAGCTTCTTTATGATCAAAAGCCGGATGGCAACAGTCTCAGAATAACTAATTTGGATCTGACATCAGTGATAAAGAAAGTTACATGTCTTGCAGATGACCGAAAGCAAACATCAAATTACGTAATAAGAAACTCGTGGATCCATTCATAAATTAAACGTCACTCTTTTCAGCGGCTTTTAGGAATCTTGCAATTAAACTGAGCGCAAAAACCTAACTAGTTGCCAAAGAACTAGCACACACAGAGGCACAAAGATTTCAAACGGCTCTAAGAACATCAAACATTTCAAACAGTATCACAGCTTGAGGTTTCTCCCGGATCAATAGGTCAACCACACAATTTACCGGCACAATTTCGCTGTGTCGCCTTCAAATCATCTTGATCAAAGGGAGAAATCTTGATCAAAGGGACAAAGCTGTTACGATTGTACGTGGGCAAGCTCTATGTTGAAGGCTGGAAAAACTTCAACAACTAGCAGCAGACGTGCTTGACCTGCCATTTCATATACTATCAACAACAAGTTATAACAATTTACCGCTGTATCCCGCCAGGGTTGTGAACGCACTTCTAATTGGCCTAAAAACAGTTACCTTGACAGCGCTCAAGTCATCGCTCGCACATGCGCTGAACCGTTAAAACTGTGCCTTTATGGACTTTTTAAATAATGAAGCTGTCCTGCGCTTTGCTAACCCTGTGATGCAAGGGTAGTAAACCTGAAGGTGTCCTCAATAGTACTTACCTATTAAGCACCTGCTGTTAATATCTTCATTTGTATGTTCATTTACAGTTTCATGTGGGTCTCGTCCAAGTAGTGCACGTATTGTTGGTGGCACTGTAGCACCGGTTAACGGCTGGCCCTGGCAGGCAATGCTAAGAGACAGCAGTGGTAGACAATTTTGTGGAGGCTCTTTGATTGACCCTCAGTGGGTTCTAACAGCGACTCACTGCATATATGGGAAGTCTACTTCATCTGTTAAAGTGAGGTATGGCTCAAAATTATCTGGTTTTTCTTGCTGCGGTAATGATGTTCTTTAATGGAAAGGAAGTACGATTTAAGAGTGTATTGAACTGGTTATGTTGATCACCTCGATAAGCAATTAGATACCTTACTTTTAACCTTTTTTTGGCTCAGTTGGCTATAAGCACACTAACGTGGTAACCTCCATAAATAAACTTCACTTTATACTTGTTTATAAACAGGTAAAAGTAACTTAAAATTTATAATCATGGTTCATTCCCCCTACCTATTCTTTCTTTGGTTGCATCGAAGGTTGGGAGCGCATTACAGACTGTCTGCATCTGTTGGGACAGAACAGGATTTTGACGTTGTAAAGATAATTCATCACGAAAGGTACAACACACCGAATAGTTGGAGTAACGATGTCGCCCTCCTTAAGTTGTCAAGACCTGCGAAGATTGGAAAAGGTGTTGGACTAGTGTGCTTATCAGATAATAAATTTCAGCGACCTTTTGACGATTCTAACAAAACTTGTTGGATCACTGGCTGGGGAAGACTTTATTACTATGGCTACTTTTCCGCTGGACCACAACCAAATGAACTTATGCAGGTTGATGTACCGCTGGTATCTAAACAACGTTGTATGAATTTCTGGCCAGAAAAAATAGACGATTCCATGATATGCATTGGGAGAGACCAGGGAGGCCAGGGCGCCTGCAAAGGTGACAGTGGAGGGCCGTTAGTTTGTGAGTTCAGTGGCAAATGGTATCTGGAAGGAGTCACCAGCTGGGGCAGTATACCATGTGCCGATGCATTGAAACCATCAGTGTATGCCAACGTCCGTTACTTAAAGTCGTGGATTATAAACAAGATCGCACCATCGCCTTCAGGTCCTGCTCAGGCATCTTGTAACTTTGACTCTGGATTGTGTTACGGCTGGCAACAGTCTGACGCAGATGTTTTTGATTGGACACGACACACAGGTTCAACCTCTTCACTGGAAACAGGTCCTTCGTCTGATCATACCAGCGGATTTGGTAAACTACCTTTTCATGCATACAAATGTTTTTGCGAAATAAAAGGATTAACGTTCGAGCGTGAGAAGAAAGAAAAGGGGGTGGGGTCATTCCCTGTAAGGTTTTCCTTTAATTTCTTAAAGCAGTTTGCCGTTTACAGCAACTTTACGCTTATCTCCTAGACACACTTTCACAACGTCGGCAAGAATCGGTTGCTATGGTTTCGAGATATGAGGACATAGTACCATGAGGTCAAGGCATTTTGGAAAAAGAACGTGGGTTTTCACTTTTTTGATGTAACAACGCTTATCCAAATTCTATAGGTTGGTTTATTCTATAGGGGTCCATGAACCCTAACCCCAACCCCCTCTCCACTTTACCACTCTGAGGGTATGGAAACAAGCGAAGCTTTTGCATGTACTAGTATGTTGTCTGATATCAGGCCATGAAGTATGGGCTCTGACACACCCAGTAGAGGCCGGCACAAAAAAGGGAGAGTATTTTATTAAATTTTATTAACGGGTAACCTTTGCTGCATATGACAGGTTATTATATGTACATCGAGGCGTCTTTTCCCAGGCAAGAAGGCGACAACGCAAAGCTCGAACTCTCGGTATCTGGAAGTGGAGCACTCGCTTGTCTTAAGTTCTATTACAGCATGTATGGAGCCAGCATGGGATCTCTGACAGTCTTCAGTGGAAATGCCGTAGTTTTCAACGTGTCAGGAAATCAAGGCTACCTGTGGAAGAAAGCTACACGAACCATTTACTTGAACAGAGCTGTGAGTTCAATATTGAATTAATGTTATAATTTGGGTTTGCGTTTATCTGCAATACAATGAAAACCTTCATTTGGAGTGATGCTGAACAGGCTTTCTTCAGGGTTCGACATCTCCACTCGCCCGGTCCCCCGAGGCGAGTAAAAATCAAGCGGGGCTAGTAAATATTGTGCGTTCGGTAGTCCGTGAGCCAGTAGAATCTTGCGGACTTTTTTATATACCATAAAAACTCACTGAAACACATTGGAGCCACATTGTGAAGTTGTTGTTATTCTTGCTGGAAACTGTTCTAAAACAAAACAACAGAAGAACCGTGGTGTATTTCGCTTAGTCTCGCAAGTGTTTCACTGCACAGAATTGACTTCGTAACCACAAAACCTCCGGCTTTTATTACCAGGTTACTAAGTTAGGCAAGATAGCGGGTGTCTTGCAACTGGGTTGTTATTTACGTTCGTCTCTTTCAAGTAAATTGGGATTTAGGGTAACACAAAAAGCCTCTAAAAGTAACCTTAAAGTTACAGGGGAACATCGATTTATCAAAGTGCCAAAGGACTGGGGAAATTGGTTCGTGATATCGATGGTTTGTCACATCGAGGTTCTTTGCCATACGTTACGCTATTACTGGTCTTACTTGGCTGACAAATATCGTTCATTATACCGAGGACTTCGTTATATAGAGGTTCGTTAAATCGAGGTTGCACTGTACAAGGCTTGTTAAAGTTCAAACATTTCGAAAGCCGATCTACGAATTTCAGACCTGTCTTACCTAACTCTCGTAAACGTTTGCACAACATTTGCCACTCGATCATTGAGATAAATATAATTTTGTTCCTTCGACTTGTTTTACAACAATGGGCTTAAAGCTAGCGGCAACTGATACACAGCTGTCGCTTAGCTATTTACGCTATTAAGATCCTTCACAGTCTTAACCTCTACTGCAAGGGTCTAGATGATATGAGTGAAGAAAGACATTGGTAAGGAACCTGGGCGACTGAAATGTGCCGTGGGCTACTAGATTTTTGAAGCTCACTTGCCCGATGGCTAGTGACTGACAACTCAACAGATGTCGAACCCTGCTTTCTTGGTTATCAAACTAAAAACCGTATTTATCAGAATTTAATTCTTAACGTTCATCTTATAACAATATTTTAGCGCTGGATGAAGACAGTAGATATAACACATGACAGGAGAGAGTAACGAAGGTTTATTTTTGCTTGTTATATTAGACTGATACCCTTTCGGCTAACGATCAAAAACTTTCCCTTCTTTCTATAGGTGACGTTTGAAGGGACAGTTGGTTCTTCTTATACGGGTGACATAGCCATCGATGATGTTTCTATTAGCAGTGGAAGTTGTCCAGGTTAGATTGAGTTCCCTGCCGCTTTAGGAGCCTATCTTTGGCCATGGAAAAAATTCGCAGCATGCATTCATTAAAAGCGTTATTTTACGCCAATCATTTCTGTCAGCAATGAAGAGAATTATTTCAACACGTGCGATCGGCATGTGTCCTTGCGGTTAAAACAGCATGCCTACATTAAGATTATGAGAAAGGCGATCACGCCGTGAAGTTAAAATTATTACAGGAAAGAACGAGCGCAGTCAGCGCAAGTGCGTGGATTTTCAGGTAAGTTTTTCTGTTTTTCGAGTAACCTCCTTTTGGCTCTGTCGAATTCCAGCAGCACAAAGGGTTTAGGTCGCACGACTTGTCACCATACGCCAGGAAACGAAATCTAGAACAGGCCCAGAGGAGTATCCAGACTTGTCACGCCGTTTGTAATGATGTGGTGCGACATGTGTTCGTCGTTTCAGTTTTATGGTATATTTTCCTTGCTAGACCGCCACTATAGTCATTTGCATGTAGGTCGAGCAAGAACCCGACATCGATCAAATTTTTAGGCTACTGACTTTTATGTGAAGAAACGTATGTCAGAGGACCCACGGGACGTGGTGGCGCTTTCATGACTCGATTATAATTTATTCGAGCTACACTAGTATCATGTATTAAACCTTTCCCAGCCGCGAGGGGAGTCGTACATGTTCGAGTTGGATTCGAGTTGGAATTCGAGTTGGAGTTCGAGTTGGAGTTCGAGTTGAAAAAGAATTTAAAAGTAAGTAAGTAAAGTATGCACTTAGCTCAGGAAACCGTCAGCACCCGCTGTAAGCCAGTAATAGTCAGTAATAGGACGCTTAAAGTACTGCATTGATGTTTTTTAACAAGTCAAACTTGACTTCGTTTATTTCTTTCCTTGAGGAGTCAGTTCTACAGTTCGTTCAGTTTGTTGAAGGTTTTCGAACTTGTACCATGTACAAGTTGGAAGCTACGGACAGTTACTAATAAAAGTAGCACAATTTAGTGGAGTAGGGGCAACAAACCTCTACCAAATCAATTAATTAAATTAAATCGGTTGTAATTTCATAGCGAACGGTATTGTAAAGAAAGTCTTAGCTGTCAGTGCTTAAAGGGGCTAGCAGTGCTCGTTTATTAAATTTTAATACTTATCGTTTGGTCAAAATTAACTAACGCCTTTTTTCCAGATATTGCTGTTGGTACGAATTTTTATGTGGCTACAGCCCTGGAGGTAGCAGAACGCGAAACAAATACAGGAATTCCAAACAGGGGTTCATCAGTTCAGTTGTTTGATTTCAAGAGATATTTCGTGACAAAAAGAATCAAGATTCCTGTTTATAGATGTGTCTAGATACCTTAAGGGGTCCATTTTGATTCTGCAAGGGAAGAGATTGGGGAATGAGCACTTTTCGCCTTCTTAGTCAGCAAGTATTTCTCGTGGGTTTTTGAGTGTTCGAATTGTTTTTTTACCTCCGTGCGCAGAATTTATTTTTGGTGATAACTGGCCCCTCCCCCACCCTCCCTTGAGAATCCGTGCGTGACGATCTATGAAAGAAATGAAACAAAGATGAAAGAAAGCAAAATAAGTACAATTCAAAGAGCAACTCGAAGTGCAACTCGAAGTCCAACTCGAAGTCTAACTCGAACTCGAACTCGATGTCCAACTCGAGGTTTCAGGATTCCCAGCCGCGAGTCATTGCGTTTCCTTTTGATATTTTACTTACTTTATTCCAAGTATAGAAGGTTTCCAACCTAAATACCTACTTGTAGCTACTGCTTGGGTAATAGCAGGCTTTCTTCAAAACATTATATTGAATTTGTGTTTTGCGTGTAACACAATGGTGGCGGGAAATGTAAGGTTTTGAAAATCGCGCGCGTCTAAACGACGACCGCTCCACGAAGCTATGGAATCGAGACAAAAAGAGACGAGAGACCTTTGGTAAGTGGAAATAAGAATTACAATTTTAAATACGTGTATACCTTAAGGCGAAATATTAGCATCGCGCTCTACCTTTATTCTGATTTTCTCACATAATATGCTGTACCTGGAAACTTGATCGCTATCGTTACGCTTTGTTTTCCTCGGGTATGATATACCTGGAAGCATTACTTTTAACATCGCGCTTTAGTTTATTCTGTCTTCCTTGGGTAGCATATACCTGCAAGCGGAATGTCTAACATCGCTTTAAAGCTTATTCTGTCTTCCTTGGGTAGCGTATACCTGGAAGCGGAATTTCTAACATCGCTCTTTAGCTAATGTTTATTCTGTTTTCCTAGGGTAGTATATACCTGGAAGCGGAATTTCTAACGTCGCTTTATAGCTTATTCTGTCTTCCTTGGGTAGCATATACCTGGAAGCAGAATTTCTAACATCGCGCTTTAGTTTATTCTGTCTTCCTTGGGTAGCATATACCTGGAAGCGGAATGTCTAACATTACGCTTTAGCTTATTCTGTCTTCCTTGGGTAGCGTATACCTGGAAGCGGAATTTCTAACATCGCTCTTTAGCTTATTCTGTCTTCCTTGGGTAGTATATACCTGGAAGCGGAATTTCTAACGTCGCTTTAAAGCTTATTCTGTCTTCCTTGGGTAGCATATACCTGGAAGCAGAATTTCTAACATCGCGCTTTAGTTTATTCTGTCTTGCTTGGGTAGCATATGCCTAGAGGCGGAATGTCTAACATCGCGCTTTAGCTTATTCTGTGTTCCTTGGGTAGCATATACCTGGAAGTGGAATGTCTAACATCGCTTTATAGCTTATTCTGTCTTCCTTAGGTAGCATGCATATACCTGGAAGATTCTGTTATTTGTGCAATAAAAAAGAAGCAAAACAAAACAAAAGATTAACCGATTGCCAGGTTTTCATTTACAATGAATGTACCTTGAATGTTAAGTTGTATTACGACTCTAAAATCATCATTTTTTTTTGAAAACCTTTTTCCCAGTCTTACAGGTATCGGGGCGGAGAATTTATTCAATTCAATATTACCGGTTACACAATTGTATTCTTGAGTTTACCAACATTAGTGTTGTATGTTCATTAATCCGGAAATTGCGGTTACTTTCATTTCAGTTTAGGAGAGCTTGAATTACTTCTTTGTGGGCGTTTGTCTGTTTTCCTAGTGCGTTCAGCTAAAACCTCAAGAGACGGAGAGGTGTCAAACCTTGGCTTTGAATTACTTATGCAAATTAGCTGGCTGCACATTGAATGTGCAGCCAGCTAATTTGCATAACAGTTTTTTGCACCTCAAAGCTTGTCATGTAATATTATTGAGCTATTTGAGCTGTTGTAGATATGATAGAATACATGTTTAAACATAAAAGTAACAAAACACACGCCCTTATTTTAACTGACGAGATATCATTGAAGGGGGAATGCTGGTTCAGTCAAATATACTATATTAGTAGTTTGATGTTATGCTTTTAATGAAAAAAGAAATCATTAATTAAATTAAGATATTTCGTAATATTATGTAACGGCACAAAGTAATCTGCTGCTATCACCTCTTTGAAATTATCTATCATTATGGTGTACTGTATTGGTGAACACAAAGAAACTTACACGGGAACCTAAAGTACGTAATCTCTTAGCTCTGTGATCGACGAGTACCCAACTTCGGAAGAAGTGGCCCAACTCCTAACCGTTTCCTAAGATTAGCCGTATCAGACCTAATGATTTAATTATAAGTTTCTACAATTTCATGAGCGATAATGCCACAGTATAACAAGGCGAAGTTCAGCTGACTCTTCATG
Source organism: Siderastrea siderea (assembly GCA_964030785.1). Taxonomy (NCBI): domain Eukaryota; kingdom Metazoa; phylum Cnidaria; class Anthozoa; order Scleractinia; family Rhizangiidae; genus Siderastrea; species Siderastrea siderea. The sequence goes on along the minus strand of OZ034970.1, from coordinate 25,846,891 downwards.
GCTATTTTTCAGCATTTATTAACCTTAGTCTGTTGCTAATACCGGGATATATTGGCCGGATTGTCGTTGACTAGTCAACTGCTTCGTCCGAATTCCTCATTCTAAACCTCTAATCGTAGTCTTGTGCGCAGCCGTTATTTGGATAGTCATGGCAAAGAATTTTCGATACGCAGGCGCATTAGATAGGTGATTAAGATTTTGCTACGTAAAAAAAATGGCCGTGTTATTTAGAGACTTTGTATGAGAGAAAAAGCGTCTGCTTGTTCGTAACTCTTTTTACTTTAAATACTTCACAAAGTTGCATCGTAATCGATTGAAAAGTCTAAATACCTCTATATCGTGCGGTAAATATTAATTAAGGCCGCAGAGGACGTAATCACCACGACGTATTTCAAGACGTGTTTCAAGCAACAAATGGCTTACTTTCTATTGGCACCGAGATTAGATCACTTCTTCTTTAATTCCTATCATTATTTAGTCACATATCCACAGAGTCGCATTTGATGACTCTGCTTCCAAAAGGACACTCTATCCATGAAAATAAGCCAAGACTCGCTGGATAAGTATTCGCCACGGTTTTGGGATATATTTTCGGACGAGAAAAATGCTCATTAACACGTGTGTGAAAATGCCTATTGGTTTCACCAATATAACGAGCTCTACAGCTCGCACACGTAAACTGGTACACAACACGTGACTTAAGAGACTCGGGAATAAAGTCTTTAGGACTAAACATACTGCTTAGTTTGAATGGAGAGAATATAACTTTTACATTTAAATCTTTGCAATACTTATTTATAATAGAGCATCTTTTTTTCGGGACAAAAATTCCCATGTTTTTAGACATCTTAATTATTCTAGTCATTGCCGAGACAGTTGTGATGTCTCCTGTTTTCAAGTTATTGATTATGCTAAGACCTTCTCTCAACTTAAAATTAGGAAGCGAACGGTTGAACCCCGAACTCAACAAACAAGTTGAGCATGTCAATTTATCGTTACATTTTTAAATATACCTATTACAGCTTAGTGGTTTTTACTATTGTTCTTTTTAAAATTTTATTGGTTAGTTAGTTTTACGTATATCTGAATTTATAAAGGTTAGGGTTAGGGTTAGGGTTACATATATAATAACGATCATTCTGTAAACCTTAGTATATATTCATTATGGCTGATGATGATGTTTGAAAGATCGAAACATGTTCCGAAAACTGAAGAGCTTTGCTGTGTTTTGGTAAACCAAATACAAAATAAAAATTAAGCCACTTTCTTCGACACGAGTTCGAACCGCACAGATTATCATTCCTGCCTTGTTATAGATCGCTCCTAAATAGAAAAAAAAGGAATACAACTGCTTAGAAAACACAAGTCAGTCAGTCAGTTCTTTCGTGATTGTCCGCCATTTTGGTGTGATGTGGCGCATCGAATTCCTGCAAATTGTTATGCCAATTACCACGCCTGATTGCCACGTTTCAAAATCGCCAAAAATATACCCCACCTCTCAATGTCCAAAATTTCTCCACCTGCACGTAGCAAAGGCTGCGTAGGAGGATGCCTACCTCGTGGCCTAATTGCTAAATAGAAGTGTAGGCCGAGTATTGTACTCTATAACAAAGTAGGGGAAAAGAGACGCATGCGAACGATCCATTTGCTTTTCGACCTTTGTAAGTGTGCGACGTAAACGCTAACCATCATCACATTTTTATTCAAATTATAGCCCCTTCACTGCTAACGTGCAACTTTGACTTTGGATTGTGTTCTGGCTGGCGTCAGTCCTTCTTAGACGTGTTTGATTGGACGCGCAATAGCGGCTCAACTGCATCTTCTGGTACAGGTCCCTCAGCCGATCACACTAGCGGATCAGGTAACGTATTACCACAACCTTACATAATTGCATATATTTTACAATAATTTATTTTGATAAGATAATTAAAGTCCACATACAAGTAAATGCTATTTTACGCAAACGTACACATTGCTATCATTGGAATTTCCGTGATGCTGACAGCGTTCAGCCAAAATACTCAGCATTAATACTTTTCGACTGATCACATTATTCTAGTACAAACATTAGATCTCTGAAGGAAACAATCTTCAGAAACGATACTTTTAAAGAATGTATATTGACTGCTTTGTTGTGGTTAAAAGGATACTATATGTACATCGAAGCCTCTTCTCCCAGACAAACTGGTGACTTTGCAGTCCTCGAACTCTCTCTATCTGGAAGTGGAGAGATTGCTTGTCTCAAGTTCTATTATCATATGTATGGTGGTTCCATTGGAACTCTCACAGTCTTCAGTGGAAACAAGGTGGTTTTTAACGCATCTGGAAACCATGGTGACTACTGGAGAAAAGCGATAAAAACAGTTTATTTGCAAAACACTGTGAGTTTTAATTGTTATGGTATATTACTGGTGTTTATAGCATTTAGTTGCCAAGACCATTTATGTAGGCAAACCATGCCGACACTGCACCAAACAAACATCCTTCACATGAAGGAGCTATAACAGTAGTTTATAATGGACCATACAGTAGTGCTAAGAATGTGATGAAGTCGACGTATTTACTTGCAAATGCTTTCACTGCAAACAGCGCATATGATACTAGTTGGAGACTTCTTTATTAGTAAAGGTTCGTAGACTTAGGATACCCGACAAAATCAAATGCTTGAAATAAAAATAAAAGTCGTAAACAGAAGTAAAATGGATATTCACAAGTCAGCGGTGCAAACAATAATTAATTATAAAAAAATGTCCTTAAAATTACACGTTACTCAGAATCGATTAAATAAAAAAAGTTCATTTTTTGCAAGTGCAATAAATAGTTAATATCCTGGATAGTGGGCTCCAAACTGTTACAGTGCGTAAAAAAAGGAGTTAGCAAATTTATGTCTTCGCAAGTTACATTTCGCCAAAAGCAGTCGAATTTTTGGTTTTGTTTTGTTTTGTTGTTGCTGTTGTTTTGGTTTGCTCGGTTGCTTTTTCAACTCTGCAAACTTTGACGCTGTTTTATTTTTGTTTTGATTTTTTTTTACTTTCTCTCGCATTCCGTGTGTTATCCAGGTCCAAGACGTCCAAAAAAGCCAAGGCTAAACAGGGTTAAGGGTTTGGCCCTGTTTCAACTTCTTTTTACCATCCAGTAGTTTTCTTCAAAAACAAATGCGGTGTGAGAATATAGAGGGGAAAAGCATGAGATCTGAAAACCAAACCAAAAAAAAAATGTCTTGAAGGTGTCTATCAAATTGGAGACAAGTATTTGAAATATGTATTGTTTCCACAGATAACCTTTAAAGGAGTTGTAGGATCTTCCTATACCGGTGACATAGCTATCGATGATGTTACAGTTACCAGTGGACGCTGCCTCAGATCAACTGTATCACCCGCATCTCAAACGTCTGCCACAGTTGTTTCTTCCTGGCCGTCGTCTATGTCACCTAGTCCTGCAGTGTCTGAAGGCTCATCCACAGTTGTTACTCATTTACCTGTCAGTCCATCAACTGCATCACCCACGCCTCCAAGGCCATCCTCCGTTGTTACTTATGTCAGTCCGTCATCTCGACCTCATGGTAACGTTTGTTAAGTGCAATCCTCTCTCCTTCATTCTATCTGCTTCCTCTGTTTGCATTTTTCTCTTCTCTTTCTAATAGATGGAATGGGGACTCGTCTTATTTAAAAAAAAAGACTGTTAGATAGAAACACACAAGTATCGTTGCAAAAGGGGAAGGCTTCATTAGCCAATGAAAAAAACAGGAAAAAGGAACTGAATTAGTAAAATGTTTGATACTCATGGTTTGTGACTAGATGGCAAATGCACAATTTCCGCGCAAGCATTCTCTGGTAACTTGTGGCGCACTTATGGGCACCATATATGGCTACGTTGTAAGCGGCATCAACCTCTTCATCTACCGTTAAAATGTGAGCCTATGTATTGCCAGCCGTGGACAGCTGTTTCTGCCTAATCAGGATTAAGACTTAAGCTCAGGGTTCCCACAAAGTAAACTAACTGATGGCAAAGTGTAACTTTTCAGGAATATGGCAATATGACAAAGTTACAAGTATCGCACATGCGTATTCTAGTAACTTTTAGCCAATAGCAGAAACAACGGTCCTGTTTGTTTTGGTAGTTGTGTTACACTTCGTTGTGACTTGAGTCACTTATGTAGTAAACATGAGCCTGGGTATTAGCTATATCATAATGACGAGGGATAACAAGGCTGAAATCACGGCTGCTAACACATTTTGGGAGATGAAGGAAATGCCCGCTGCCACGTGGCCATAGTTCCCTTTAGTGGCTAAGTTTCCAGAGCATGCATGTGAGTTGCTTGAAACTGAGGTCGTAACTTTCAGAACTCCCCCCAACATTTCCTCAACACTTTGCCTTTGAACATCAGCGTGTTAGTGGTTGTGGACGCTCTTCTACGGAAACCTAGCTGAGACATCCCATTCCAAAAGAACATTTCTTCTAGATGAATTGGGTACATTGAACGTCGAAATATTTAGAAATGACATTGACAAATGATTATATCACCCACGATTCGTATTACTTAGTCTCATACTACTAAGTGCTTGGTTCTCCTCAGGTTTCTGTTTTGTACCAAAATCTTACCTCGGCTTCTTTCATACCAATTCTGTCGACAGCAGGTACGTCTCAGCCTGGTACTTACAAACCCACTATCAAAACACTTTCAGCCGAGCAAAAGCAAGAATCAGTCATGTTGAAGGTTAGAGGCCTGGATATCAAAAAGGTATGTTCTGAATTAAAAAAAGAGGTCAAAGTGTTTAATCGAATCCACCTCTTTCAAAGTAAAAAATAAATAAATAAAATGTTTGTCTAACAAAGAACTCATTCAGTGAACTCAACTTCTTGTCAACGCTATGTAAGAGGACATTGTCGACTATAAAAAAGGCTTGCAACGACTGAAATTAAAACAAAACGAGTAATACCAAAAAAGTGTATGTCAAAGAACGCGTGGTTATCCCTACGCATGTCAGGTTATATTAATTTGCAAGGAACTTGTTAGTGGCGTTATATCACTGATAATATGTTTTTAATAAGAACAAATTGTTTCGTCTGCATAGCTAATGTTCTATCCTAATTTGGTAACTATCTTGTGGTTTTTCCAGTGGGACACCAAAAAGGAACATACCTTTAAAAGGGAAATAGCAAGAGCGGCAACGGATTACTGTAGTGCTGACGGTGCTCAGTGTCAACTGTCGTCAACAAGGTAGGGAAAAACAATGCAATGAAAAAAACAACCATTAAGGCCTTCAGTTTTGGGAAATGCACCCGACTGCCAACTAAACCTTTCATTTTGGGTTTCTTTTCGTGATGACATTAGATTAATGTAAGGTTTTCAACTGACTCGTTAATTAGAAACGACGTGGCAAAAATAGTTCTAAAGGTAATAACGGACACAATTGTTACTCTGCCACTCTTCTGTTAAAGACGAAATGGGGACCTCTACAGTAATAATTGTCCAGCATACTTTGATGACCACTTTCACACCAAAGATGGAATACCCAGTTTAGCTACTGCTGGTCTCAGTCCTGGCCGCACAGAAAAAAATGACAGAGGCAACTCTTCCTATCTAAAGAGTAAAAAAATATGACGTTCAATCTTTGTTCTTAACAGTGTTCGATGCCCACTTGTCACAAACCTTCTGCTCTAATCATAAGACAATTTTGCATTATAACAGTTTCTTGTTGATTACAAGAAACTGGTGAGAATCGCCAAGAGCATTGGTGATTCCGACGACTTTGTTATTTTTCGTATCTTTCAGTTCTCGACGAAGGCGGTCATCTGGCATGAAATTTTCAACCAACATGGTTCACATCCTCCCGGGGTATCCCAAACATTCTCCTGAAGATCTTCCTGTAGTCTTGTTAGCTTTCTATTTAAGCCTCCCCAAAGCGCTTGCAAACAGCAACGTTGTAGAGAACGGCGTTTTGATCGACATCGTCAAAAACCATATGCCGAGCATTGAAGGATCATTGGGCGGTACCATCGTGAGTGTTGGGCCCCTATCTTCCACCACAGAAAACTTGGAAGACACAAATGAAGGCGATAACAGCAGCAACGAATCGAAACCAACCAGCATTATTATCGGTACTTTGGTGGGAGGAGTTTTACTGTTTGTTATCATCGCTACTCTTCTGATGGGTTGGAAGAGAAGAAACAGGTATTTCGATAAAACAGTACTAGCGCACTAGTTTCAATATTTAGATTTCGGTAACTTTGGCTTTATGTTCCACGGGATTATTTTTCTATTTCTGAACACTATATAACTTAACATTTTTGTGAGCAACAGCAAGACGGTGAATTTATAAAGATGTGTTGACAAAAGGAAGTCTCCAGAAGTTGGAAATATTTTACGATTTCAGCATAAGCCTGTTATCAACGGCTGCGGCCACATTTTTGAGAGCCCTTCTTTTAACCCCTATGACTTGATTTCCCCGTTGCGAAAATAGGAAATTGTGATTTAAAAAAAGTCAATTTTGGTCCTTTGCCATTTGGGTATCCTATTACTTTCGATAGTTTTTGAACACGCAACTCAGATCCCATGACAGGTAAAGTTATTGTTGGTTCATTACTGTTCCTTTAATGAGTATTTGTACACTGTCATCATGGAACACTGGAAAGCTTCATAGCTGTTTGGTGGTCGCTCGCAATAAGTAGGGCTATACGTCAAAGTTTTTTGTCTCACGAATACCGTCTTTTATCTGTAGCTAAAGGGATATTTATTTTTTTCTCTCAGATTTGCCGGAAAGCAGCGTTTGGTAAACGAAGACACAGTACCTAAGAGTGCTCCACAAATGTCCACCGGGAAGAACGTTGACCACATTGGATCCGTGGAACAGACCATCGAATTAGAGGAAAAAGGCGCTCCTTGTACATCTGGTCAGCCACCTAAACAGCAATTCTGTGAGAATGCTACAGGCACTAAACAAAGTGAGCCATGCTCAGCAAACAGTGTACAATTTTCGGCAGTCTGGAATCAGCAAAAATGCCCGGAAAATCAAGTATGCCAAGAAACCAAAGCTCAGTACCGCTTAACGACGGTAGTGTAGGAAAGAACCAAGCTCAAGCGCCTCGATCATTTGCTTGAGGTGTTGGAGGAAAGAAAAAATGTAACTGCAATTATTTCCATTGACATAATCAGGCCTCAGCAAGAGGAACTAGTTTTTGTTGCCTCGACGTAACAGGACGTAACAGAAAAAAAAGTGTTAGCTGTCACTAAAAACGTGACAATTTGGTAATGCAATGTATGCTGTTTAATTTTAGAATACTTTGGCTAAGTATAACAATTATATAACAATTTGGCTAGGTATCGTAACAAGCTGATAATATTTTTGGGTAAGTCAACGTTTTTTCGGATATTGTATGTAAAATTGTAGTTATCCTTTTATTGATATTTTGCATGTGATAAGTGCTAAGAGAGATTTGATTTTTAGCAGTAGACGGTGATATAGATATTTTGCAGCTTCGACATAAAAACAAGAAACGGTCTTAGCTGTCACCATATACGTGTCAAATTGGTAAAGAAAATTATGCTTAGTTCAAGTGTATGACAGAGTAAACTTGGGTAGGCTAAGTACTACCATAGCAACCAAGGTGATGATAGTTTGATGCAACACTGTGAATGGTTTGAGCCCAGGAGTCATATCATTCGTCGGTAAAGTCTGATCGTCCGGGTGAGTGTAGTTCTAAGAAGGTCTGTTTGTGATGATATTGACTGACGTTTCGACAATCTTAGTGGGAGTCATCATCAAAGTCAAGTGAATTGTGTCAATCGTCAGTAGATGTCTACTACAGTCACCCGGACTATCATACTTTACCGAATTATAGTTTGATGTAAGTAAAGACCTGTGTTTTTCTATCACACATGGTATGTATAGTTGGTATGCAAGTAGTTGGCTTTCGGTTTGGATATTTCTTGATAACATTCTTGTTGTTGACCTGTTTTGATTGATCACGTACATCAGTAGCTGTGCACTTGGTTCTTTTGCCCGAGAGACGTTTTTATTTGCTCAATGATTTGGGCCAAATATCTACTCGTCTATATTCATTTTCCGTTGTTTCTAACATCGCGATAATAAAGTGGGTTAGTTTGTATCTCTTTGTAGCGTTTTCCACTAAGCTAAAAAAAGCGATTTGTAACACAATATTATGTTTTGTGATTTTTATGTATGCTTGATTAAAAATTGATTTAAATTTAAAGTGCAATTTTTGTTAAACAAAAGCGGCTGCCAAGCCGTTTTATCAATCACACCCATCCCATCTTTGAGCAATGTCTTCAGTGCTAAGAAAAGAAAAAAAAAACTTTGTCATGACTGTGTGTTTTACACCCACCTGTGTGTCTTAAGACATAAACTGAACTCTCGGCGTGAACTGTGAGAGCTCAAAATGGCTTTCTACGTAAAACATTGACTTATGGCCTTGATTTTGTTAGATCACAACGCCCGACATTTGAGCGGCTGATACTTTACTGTTACGCCTCGGAACGACAAGCGACTTCACACATTTACTATAAACTGAACAAACTTTGCAACGAAGTTAGTTTGGTTGGCATTGGTGTTCCCACAGCGGTGACGATCACGGTGACGATCTTATGCATTTCACATATTTTTATTTTTTCTTGACGTCTGACTTTAACCTTTTGAAACGACCTTATGTGCAAAGTAGGGCACATTTAGGTCTTCTCGACAAGAGAGTCTTCAGAAATTCTACGACAGCGTTTTCGAGTACATTCACGTCGAATATTTTCCTTAGAAACAAAGAAATAAATAAAGATCCTTCTTCCCGTAATAAATGTTTCTCTTACGGGCTGAAACGAAGTTTTCCCCGTATTTTATTGGGTGTTGTGGTTGAACGGCAGTATTTGACTTAGTTTTTACAAAGGCTACTGGGGACCTGGTTTCTATTTGTTTGCGAGGCTCCTTGGGGTGCCAATTTTAAGGTGACGTCTTGGAAAGCACTTTGCGCGAAATTGGTCGCAAAAAAGGTAAAACTAAGTCAAATGACAAGCAGTTGACATGGACAGACCAGTTTGTTAGGCCGACCTCCCCCCATTTATTGCTTCAAATCTCATCTCTTCATGTCTGTCGATCTTTTGGCAAGTTCTGCAAGAGAAAAGGGTAAGATATAGTCATTTTCGGGTTCAGGCGTATGAGTGATCGTGTTTGCTCTTCTCTGTTGTGCTGTCACTTCTAATTTTCTCTCTAGCTTTAATCCATAAACAGTGCAGTGAAGGCTAGCATATTTGATAGACCATGGCTTTCTAGCTGGGTTTCCAGCAAGTCTAATCACAGAAAAAAACACCTGTCGTTATCTGCTTTTATTTCTAGAGTCATCGTCTGTCCAAATTCGTCTTCGGATTGACGTAACGTCCGTCTGACGGATAACCCGTCGAGACCGATAATTCGTCTGCACTGTAAATTGGTTTAATTTGCAATATAACGCGAATCATATCTTCTTAGTATTGTTTGATCACTTTGTTGTTCTGAGATATTGTAGTTTTCAAGATGTTTTGCCTTCTGCTGCCACCATAGCACATCTTTTATATAACTAGTCGAATTGTCACTTGGCCACGCTTCTTTCACGCCTTGCTCAAGTATCTTTTTTGGTAACATACCTTATCCTGTCGAGCTGTCGAGCTCTTCTCTTAGGTTCATACAGTTTTTAAATTGACATCTCGTTTTGCACATTGGTAAAGGACGTAAAGCAGTTCCTAGTTTTTGGTTCAAGATCGCTACTAAGTTTATCAGCGTTGTACCCTTAATTGTTTTGCTTCCACCACGTCAATGAGCATCTACATTTCTTTTCTGTGGAGCTTCAACTGGAGCTTCGTTCTTTGCGTTTACTTCTAATCGTTGCGGAGAGTTTGCTGCGATTTACAGATTAACATTTAACGAAACTTGCTCATTTTTGCCTCCTTATCCTGATTACATTTCCACTTCAGCTCGAATTCCCTTCACCACTGTGATCAGTCCAGTCGCTCAAGGGGCCAAAGAACTCTCATTAACAAGTTTGTAAGAATTTAGCATAAAACAATCATTTTAATTATTTGAAAGCTTTTACATCGTAAATTACATATGGTGGTGTCTATCATCAAAATTTAAATATCATTTCAATCTAAATGACTTTCTCTAATGCTATTGGATTTTCATTTCCATTCTTTTTGTCCAAGATCATGATCTTGGTAGTGCTCGTATTGTAGTTTTCAATGAGCCCTCTTCTTTTAGCAGAGTGATGTGGTCTTAGAAAATTGAGATGTCGCTGCAATTAACTGCAAACAGGACAGATGGTATTATTTGTAAAACCGGTATGAAAACAGATCTAGACTGCTTTTTTAGCTGAAATGCTGCGAATTATTTAGAACTGAAATTGTATCAACTTTCCTTTTTTCAAGATTTGAAGAAAGGAACATTTAGTCATTTTAGAATGGTCTTTGTTAAATCCCTTACGAAAAGTGGTTGGAGTTGAGTAAGAACATGAGCTATAGGAAACATGGAGTTCGAATCGGAAGTTGTTTTAAGGAAACAGCGGTGAAAGATGTCGAGACTCCAATAAAATTATCGCCTTACCGTTAGTTCTGTTGTTCTGTGTCTTTGATTGTTACATCATCTTCTGCAAATATCCCTATTTCTCCCCGATTCTCTCAGCGGCTGAGTTCGATGGTAGATGCTTAAACCGCCCGCCATTTTGAAATTCACTCAGTCCCAGTTCTACTCAGCTTACCAAAAACCCCTAAAGCGAGTGGGTAGGCTATCTTTGCCAGGCTATCGTCACGAGCTCGTAAGAACATTGCACGACGGACTTCCATATATGGAAGGTCATCGTGCAACGGATTAAAATTTGCAATTCAAATTAGGTTCTATCTTGGTTCTTCTTTCAGGGGTTTTCTCGGAGATTCAAAAAGTAGAATCAAATTGCGAAACTTAAATTCATTTTTAGTTGAAAACCAGATCGCATCAGTGGCCAGTTCTTTCGTATCTGATTATTAACTTTAGTTTACGCTTACAGTTTGAAGGAGATATTTACTTTCGGGTTTATTTCCCGTCTTCGAAACGAATCGAGCCTGTGTACTCGCTGATCAAAACCTCAACGTCCATTTTATATTGCGAGAATTATTTTGCGTTGTCGAGAAGGAAAACTGTTCCGATCAGCCGGGAAATCATGGAATTAGTGTGGACGAAGCCTACAAACACTTTATTTTCATGTTAAGGTCGAGGAACATTGCCAGAGACATAAACAAAAACAATTTTGGAAGTCTTTTGAGAGCCGCTTTCCCGGGAACGATTGTAGGGAATAAACGACGGGTTAACTACGAGGGAGGAAAAACAATTGCCCCAGCTAAGACAATTTACCTACCTAATATCAGCAGTTGCAAGAACAGATGGTTTCAGTGAAACTGTCTGTTCGGATAGCCTGCATTACAAGACCTTACAAGCGTTGATTTAGCCAAGCGCGGAGAGCGAGACGAAACAAAAAATTCGCTTTCGGCGCTCGGCTATAAAATAATGCTTCTTCTGTTTTCGTCCCCGGAATGTAACCTTCAACTTGTGTTCTATGGTGAAATTAATGCTTTTTGTTTTCGGCCAAACAAATACATGTATGTTGTATGTTGTTTTTGTCAGCTTCTTCAGGGAGACAACGGCTGCTCCGAATTTCGGCAAATGCAATATAATACTGTTCCCTAAAAGTTTCCCAGAAAAGACCCGACAAGAAAATTTTATTTCCGTTTCCAACTCTTGCCTTGTGGGGAGAGTCGACTTTTTCTCACATATGTTTGCTAGCAGGGGACTGGAAAGTTATTTTAATTTTGCTCTTACCAGCTAAAGACGAATTTGAAAAACAATAGCAATTGTCTTTTCGGCCCTACGATTGGCTAATGGGACAAATCTCCTAGCAACGGCCCAAGTGCTTCCTACCCAGTGGCTTCACAGGAGAGGTTTATTTCCAGTTAGCTGGGTAGAACTGGGACTGAGGGAATTTCAAAATGGCGGGTGGTTTAAGCATCTACCATCGAACTCAGCAGAGAATCGGGGAGAAACAGGGATATTTGCAGAAGATGATGTAGAAATCAAAGACACAGAACGACAGAACTAACGGTAACATGATAATTTTATTGAAGCTTCGACATCTTTCAGCGCTGTTTCCTTGAAACAACTTTCGATTCGAACTCCATGTTTCCTTTTGCTCATGGTAAGAAGTGCTAAGGATAGCTGAATGACATGATTTACTAGTAAATGTTCCAAAGACGTCTTGTTTGTTGACACTGATGTCGAAGTAGAGATTGTATTCCCGATTGTCCTTTTTTTTTATTTTGCGAGAATACCAAAACCGTAGTACGTGGTAAAGGGAGCTTAAATACAAATGTTTTCTTTTAAATTTTATAGAGAAATAATATTCACGTTGTTGTCAAATATGTCAGCTACACGAATAAACTCTTGAAGAAAGAATGAATAATGGATAATCATGAACAGCCTTGCGATTGTTCTGAATTACAGGATCAGAAGCAGAATTTAGATAAGCGTCACTGTTGAATTCAATTTTATAGAAGAAAATAAATTTTCGAAACTTCTTTGATAGTGGTTACTGATCACTCGTCTGGGTTGCCGTCATCCCCCCCCCCCACCCCCCTTCCCAATAGCGCCACAGCGCATAATGTTTAGTACCTTATTTTGTAGAGCAGTTCACGCGCCACATATGAAAGGTATAATCGTTTCAAAATGTCGCTAGAGAGCAAAACTCTATCTAGGGCGGTTACGATTATCCTTCCCAGCCGTATATCAACTCACTTATTGTATACGCCAGAGGGTGTTAACACTGAGAAAAGGCGAAATTCTCGCTGACATATTTTCTCCTTAAGGGAACATTTAACAATTACCATTCGCCGAAAGGCGAAGTAAATTGAGGTTAATATTCGCCAATATTTACTGATCCTGAGGCGAATAATTGTTTAAGTATAATTTTGAGATGTGGACATCAACAAGTAAAAAATAATAATAACAAAAAAAAAAAAAACAAAGAAAACTTGACAAACAACGAACGAAAAAAGTAACTTACTTTAGCAGCTGCGCCTTGAAATGTTATATTCACCGGGTAGCGGGCTGAATATAGCATTAAAATTTTACGAATTACATGTACAACGTTTCAAAGTTAAAAGTTTCAGGTTGGCCGGACCTCGATCTTAACGGGTTGACTTGAAACTTTGTAGTCTTCAAAGAATAAAAACCCATTATTTTCACACACACACACACACACACACACACACACACACACACACACACACACACACACACACACACACACACACACACACAAAAAAAAAAAAAAAACATCGAGAAAAACGTAAGACAGTGCCTACCACTTAAGTTAATTTCGATGTTAATGATATTCTATGATTTACTTGGCTTCCAGTTGCGTCCCTGTTATTCAAGGTTGTAACTATAGAAAAAATGAATGGCGCTCGTGTTGTAGCGTTTAATGAGCTATCTTCTTTTAGCAGCGTGCTACGGGCCAAGAACCTTGAGATATCGCTGCAATTAGCTGCAAACCGGTACGAAACAACCTGGTTCGGGTGGCTAGAACATTACAAATTGTTCTGAACTGGAATTCTAAAGGGAGGATGTAGAAGACCTTTTGAGTATTGTCTTTGTTAAATTCCATATCAAAATTCTAAGCTCAGCGGTTGACGGCAAGTAATAATTTTTAAGGGTAACTAAATAAGCTGTCTTAGTATAAAAAATAAATGAATGAAAAACGTTATACGGATTGTTCTTTTCCCTTTTGCGGGAAATCGTTTGTAAGTAATACGAGGCAAATGTTAATGCCATACAGAATTCTATTTTGAAATAAACGCTATCGTCGAGTAGGTCAGCTACATGAACAACCTCTCACGAATAATGAATGAATAATCTTGCAATTGATGCAAATTACCTGTTCTTTTACAGAAATATCCCTGCTATTCGCTAGACACAATGAATTAGGCCATGATTGGTAATAATCAACAAGATTTCGTTGCTGGAGGTTTCCACATGATGTCGAGTGATTACTAAATAAATTAAAATAGCCGTCGACTATTAACGCCTTTTTTCGATGCAAATGACATTCTATAATGCAAATAGTTTTCACTGCGTTCATTTTATTGAATATCGTCAAAATAGAATTCAATAGTGCTCATGTTATAGCCTTCAACGAGCTCTCTTCTTTTAGCAGCGTGATAACAGTACAGATAGCATTATCCGTAAAACCGGCACAAAAGAAACTAGATGGTATGGCTAAACCGTTACGAATTACTTTGAACTGGAATGAAATTTATTTTTCGTCTTACAGGATTTGGCAAGAAAGGACGCCTGGCACTGATGGTGTACTCGCGACACACCGGTTCTGACAGCTCGACCAAGGAGTATCCTTTTCAAAAATCCAAGGAGATATATATTTTTTAGTTTATAGAGGTAGTCATTTTGCTTAAAAAGCAATGCTTAGCTACAATATTTAGCAAATTCTCGCCTTTTAAAGGAAAATTTGAATAATCTTTTCCTCGAAACGAAACAATTTCTCCCAACCGAACGCATCAAAGCAGGTGAAGCGGTAACCAGTACACTTGCAGAGGCTAAGTTTATAGTACTGCAAAAAAGTGGGAAAAACTTTTTGATAACAGGTAGTACCTGAGGTAATGCATGAACCCTTTGGGAAACCTGTCACGGAGTCACAGGAAAACTCATCTAAGGAGCACAGTTACTGGAGGCTCTAGAAGAGAAAGAGCCGAATCTTTTGCTCACCCAACAGATGTACGTGTAGAAATTTGTTCAAGGTCTTTCCTTTTCCATCTCTCTCAAAAGACGAAGAAAGATGTTCATTACATGTTTGAAACAAATTCTGCCGTAAAGCAAACTGAAGTACTTTGAGTACACTCACTAGAATATAGCGAATTTTGGGAACGAGAACCGATGTGGCCGCGCGTGTTTTCCAACCCTTTTTCTGGTCTTGAGATTAACACTCGTGTATTTTAAGAAGTTTCTATGTGTGCAAATTTCTTTTTTTTTATATACTGCTGCCATTTTTTTATCGAATTTAAATAAATCATTTAAAAGTTAAAATCGTTTAACCTAGCCCTGAATTGTTTTGTCCAGGGTACTATT
This sequence comes from Siderastrea siderea, assembly GCA_964030785.1. Lineage (NCBI taxonomy): Eukaryota > Metazoa > Cnidaria > Anthozoa > Scleractinia > Rhizangiidae > Siderastrea > Siderastrea siderea. Next base: position 25,831,748 of record OZ034970.1, on the reverse strand, counting down.
AATAAGTTTATATTGAATTATAGCAAATTTCATCGGTTGACATCAGCATTGTAGTGAAAAAACCTTCAAAATTAAATTACATTTTGTTATATTTGCTCAGTATAGATATATATCTGTATGAAATCGGTCATATCAAGAAAGTGACGTCTGTAGGATGAAGCCATATTGTCTGTTGTTTTACTTGAAAGGTACGTGACTAGTCTTCATTACTAGTATCATTATTATATATTTATCATCATCATCATCATTCATCATCATCATCATCATCATCACCGTCGTAGTCGTCGTCATCGACGTAATCTTAATGAGAAAAAGTCCTTCGTATCCATTCTATCCTAGATATATGTCTGGGTATAAACTGTACACATGAGGAATATAAGCGGCAGTTATGTAGTTGAAAACACTTAATCCGTGGCGGTTTAATACTGAATACTGCTTTATGCATATATAATATAAACCTATTTGAAATTCTGGACAAAATGGTAATTGGTAATTTTATGTACTTGGCTCCACAAGAGAATGAAAAACATGAAAAATACACGACGGCGCCTACATTTGGAGAGCTGAAAGAGAAAAAATAATCTTTCAAGAACAGACTATTTTAGAGGAGATCTTGAAAGCGCCCATCTGCAAGGACCACTAAATCGCTAGAATTTCCTTCTAAATCTCTTTACAGTAAAGTAAATATTTCTTTGTCCGATTACATGGTAAGAAATGGTCAATTCAGCTATTAGAACTGTTTTTGAAAGTTTAAAAGACTAGCCGTAGGAAAAAAATCCACCCTCCAGCGAAATTGTCTGCGAGTAATTTTGCTCGATGCTAAATAAAATTAAATGCAAACAAGCGTTTATCTGAATTTTCCTTTGTGCTTCATTAATTTATTCAAGGAAATTCACAGCGATGAAACACTTCACCCTCAGAATTACAAAGAAGGATGAACATAAAGTTTTTATTCTTTTTTTGAATTTCTTCAAGACGATTTTTTAGCTGCACTTGCCGTTTCCAGAAGCCGTTTTCTTATCCCTTATACACATTTTAACACAATTTTGGTGAGAACCGTTTGCCATGTTTAGAAGATACGATGTCATAAATCGAAGTGGTCAAGCCATTTATAAAATACAAATGCGTGTTTTTCACCTTTTTTAAGAGAAAAAAGCACAAAGTAATCACAAAGAGCATCAGTGTTTAATTATATCATATTCTACATGCCTAGCTTAAAAAATGTTTAATTTCCTCTGATTTTTTTTAAATTGCTTATTATTGGGGTAAAATCCAAGACGGAGACCATCTTGGATGACTTCACTGTCCCCCAGTAGCGTCGTAACCCATAATATATATCTCATCTTGAAGAGCACGTCACAGGCTTTCTACTAAAGGTAAAATCTTTTGTTGTTACCAAGCAATTTAAACCCAGGGGAGAGGTTTCAAGAGATGAGAGGCTTGCACGTCAAATGGTTAAAATGTCAACCGAGAAATGAATTGTTTTCAATGTAAGATTTTCAAAAGCGAGATCTCGTCTATAATTCAAATCTTTGTATGAAAGTACTGTGTGTGGTCATGTTGTAAACGAGTAGGAAATGAAAAATAGACAAATCGCACGTGATTATTTGTTATGTAATTTTTACGGTTTGGTGTGACTCGAACGCAACGCGGCAGACAGCTAGAAACTTATTTCGGAATATCTCTGGAACAATAAGTCAAATTCTAAAGGAAATTTATCTTGTACTCGTCTGTTTCGGATTTCGGATTTAAACATGGCACTCTAGGAGAGCCATGTTGTAACTTTTGCATGAATTTATCTACGTATTAACGTTGCTACAGAGTAGCGTGTCACTTAAACACCTGTTTAAGACATATTTAATAGGCCTTAAGAGCGCTTGTCTGTGAAAATCAAACATAACGCGGCAAGGGTGGAAAATTTGATTTCTTTCATATTTTAATGTTAGATAGGTTATGGTATAATTAAAATCACTGGGTACTTTTTTTGGCAAAATATCCTTTTATTTCAAAGAAAAATGCAAATAACGAACTTCCGTTAAAATCGCCATTTGAAGCAGTAAATTATGACAACAATTTGAGGGGTTCGCGTGCAAAAACAAATCCCTCTGTCGTCCTTAAAACACCCAAATCTACTTTTGCAATCTCTCAAGAGCTTCAAAAATGATTTTGGTAGAAACTGCGTTGTTCTTTGTGTTTGAAATAATTTAATTTTGAAAGTATACATTTCTCATCAGGAAAAGTACTTTGTGATTTAAATTATTTTTCACCATGTGCTAAACCTTCAAATCGATTCAGCTTCTGGCTGTTGAACTACGTAAAGATGTTCTCAGGATTGCTGCAAAAATTTCTTTGGGCAAACGATTGAGAGCGACGCGAGAGCTTTTCAAAGTTCGTTAAAATGCAGGTTTTTTGACCCTTCCTGGCAACATTCCATTCGCGAGTCACGCACATATTTTAATGTTTTTCGACCCTTATGAGATCGAAAACGTCAAACAGAAAAACACTTCGAAACGGCTCCGTAAAAACTAAAATCTTAAATTAAGATATTAGGCATCTTACATAAGATAGATAATAACTCAAATTAAGACCGAAATCATCTTATTTTAAGATGATATACCCTTAAGTGAGTCAAAAATGTCTTAAATTTATATGATCACACTCTTATTTCTTTGTAAGATTCTTACCGTCTTAATTTAAGGTTTTGAATACGTCTTAAACTAAGATATCTTGCTTCTTAAATTAAGACACATTATTTTATCATATCTTAATTTAAGAATTACACTTCTTATTTTAAGTTAGGGACTTTGAAATATCTTATCTTAAGTCAGGGAACATCTTAAAATAAGATTGCTCGTGATCTTAAATAAATTTTAAGATGATTTGAAAATAGTTAAGAGCAATTCATCTTAACTAAGATGCAGTGCGTCTTAAATTGACAGGAACAGATTTCTTGGTTGTTGCGAAAACAAAGACCCCCGAAAATTAAGACCCTAAGACCCTAAGACCCGAAAACTAAGACCCTAAGACCGGAAAACTTCCCTTATTTTCTTTGTTTTTGCCAGGTTATTTTCTTTTCTACCAGTTTTTTTTTCTTTCCCTTTTATGCGAAAACTTAGACCCAAAAACTAAGACCCTCTTATTTTCTTTTCTTTTTAACAGCATTTTTGACAATATTTGTCAAAAAACACAAGGATTAAGGGCTCCGTTCCTTAGTATTGGATATATCTTACTATAGTTTTATTTTCTAAAGTAAAGATGTTATCATCTCAGTGAATTTGCAATTAAAGTGATTGCAAATTGAAAAACGGAAAATCCACCACAATGGTACAACGTCTTCAGTCAACATATTGAACTGTTTTATTTCATCATACTTGCACTATTGGTATCTTGATGCCACGTTGCCCGGATGATGATGATGATATTCTATCATAACACGTTAAGAGCGAATGTCAGTAAAAAACGAGCAAAATTTTTAGCGGTAACAGTTGAAAAATCGATTTCTTTCATTTTTTCACCCATGCATATGTTCGTTTTTACTGGCATTCGCTCTTAAGGCCCAGGTAAGACGCCGTACTTCACACGAGAGGAACTCAATTCAGCTAGGCCTAAGTCCAGTTATTTTTGCACCCGAGTATGCCTCGTCTCTTTCCTCCGATTACGTCTGGTAATTGAGATAACCTTCCAGTGATTCTTGCGGCAATCAAAAATCAAGGATTACAAATAACAATAACAATAACAACAACTGTACTTCTTTAGCTTTTGACGCTGTTGTACATGAGAATTTTTCCTTCCCTTGAAGGATGAAACTGAAACACAACGATAACAAAAAGTTCAAAAAGGAACAGGATATTTTATCAACAAAACATTACATAACATGGCCGTAAAACTTACGATTCCGGTAAAAAACAAACAAACAAACAAAAAAACAAAGAAAATAAGGGGGTCTTAGTCTAGTTTTCGAGTTTTCGTCTAGGTTTTTGCGAAAACTAAGACCCTGGCAAAAGCAAAGAAAATAAGGGGGGTCTTAGTCTACGTTTTTGCGGAAAATTAGACCATGGCAAAAACAATGAAAATAAGGGGTTCTTAGTTTTCGGGTCTTCGTTTAGGTTTTTGCGAAAACTAAGACCCTGGCAAAAACAAAGAAAATGAGGGGGTCTTAGTTTTCAGGTCTTAGTCTACGTTTTTGCGAAAACTAAGACCCTGGCAAAAACAATAAAAATGAAGGGGTCTTAGTTTTCTTAGCAAAAACAAAGAAAATAAGGGGGTCTTAGTTTTCGGGTCTTAGGGTCTTAATTTTCGGGGGTCTTAGTTTTCGCAACAACCCAGATTTCTTTCAAAGCTTTCAACTGAAAAGGATCGAAAGTTCTGCTGCCCTCCCGTGATTGGTTAGTTTCGATCCAAAATGCGTACTGCAGAGGAAACACCCACGTTTTTGTGCTTCACTCAATTCGTTGAACAGACCAACACGGCATGAATTGCATGTGACTTCTTCGGTTCAATTTGACATTTTTATGCCAGTAGATTGTTGTGACATGCAGTGACAAATTTTTCAACTGGTGTTGGTGAATTCATACATTATTTAATGCTGAAGACTTGGGTCGATAAAACGGAAAGAATGTCTGTGAAGTTCAAAGACAGTTTGTCCAAAGCAACTGCATAAAGATTAAGTTTACTGAGAAGAAGATGTAATGGCAACTGTTGGGAAAAATATACGCAAGCAACGGATCTGTACCATCAAAAGAAAATCTTCAGGAAGACGTATTCAACCATATTTGACGCTTTTTCCCGTTCTTCGCCACTGAAAAGCTCAGCGTGAGTGCATGCAAAGAAGACTGGCAAAGGGCCGCAAAAAAAGCAAAGATACGGTGATGAGCTTGTTGTTCTATCTTTCCTTTTGTGTTTGAGCTGAATTATTTTAATTTGGTGGTGTAATAAAGCGTTTTTGGTTAAAATATGTTTTGTGGTTATTTGTTCATTCTCGTTTTACTGAGCGGGCAAGCCGCGACGCGAAAAAAGAATACGCGCAATCAATTTTTGAAATGTAACGGTCTCCGGAAAAATAAGACGAGTTGAAATATTAAATTAACACGAAAACCCATCTTATCTAGGCACCTCGTGTTTAAGATGTCAGGCAACTAAAATTAAGAGGTTGACATCTTGTTCTAAGACGATTTATCATCTTAAAGTAAGACGACGAATCTTAATTTAATACAAATGCGCATCTTATCTAGGCACCAGTCTCTAAGACGAAAAAACGTCTTAATTTAAGATTTTAGTTTTTACGGAGGGTCTAACCTTATTTGCTGTAGAGGACAGGTCCAGAGGCCATTTTCGTGTGATTCTCTTGCCGTTCGTCGTATTTTGGTCCTGCTGATGACGTCCAATAAACCGAATGAACACCGCCAACTGGGTCAACCTAATTGTAAACGGTCGAACAGCTCAACGACACCATCTTTTCTTGTAAAGCGTTCGACGTCTTTTGCACTACGGCATCTTACTCAACGGTTTAGTTGATTTAATACGAGTGTTGCTCAGTTTTCAGTGCACAAAAGCATTATCAGATTTGACTGCTAAATTGGGACCAAACGTGGATGGCGCCCGGTGCGTATTTGGTTTGTCACGCAATGCGTATCAAGGGAATTTTCGGGGGTAGGGGAAGGGCAAAACCTTTGAGGCGAAGTAAAATAACAGACAGTGTTAATTGCAGGGATTATTCGTGGTTTTAATGGCGTTGTGTGTCTTTCTTACTTATTACCAGTGTTGTTACAACCATTAAAAATTGTATTTGCTACCCTAGTAGTCTGAAACGCAATTCCAACCGTTGTACAAGCTTACAGCTGAGTGGTGCAACAGAAGTGGCGCTATTATTAACTAGACCCAACTTAATAAGGGGAAACCTATAACTACAAGGGGCTCCCTTTTGTTAATTGACGAGCGGGTATTCTACCTATGATCATTGGTGTCAGTCTGCTGGTTCTCAGCTGGCACAGGACCGGTACAAGGCACAGTTATATCAGGAGTGAAAGTCAGCTCGCTGTTAAAGGGTTGGATGGAGTTTTGGACAGGAAGGGTTCTCTCTTCATAACAAATGGGTGCGATCGAAGTTTTTAACTGTGCTCTCTTGCCAGCTGTTTGACGTAGTCTATATTAGTGTGTCCTGACTAATGAGTGGGGCTTCTAACAGCACGCCAGTGCTGTTTGAAGACTGTGAAATATGGCAGTAACCATGGTAACAAAAAATGAGGTTCTGTTCCTGAATTTCTGTTTACGAATCTTACTGAGACAGGTTCCCAGTGAGCGAGATCTCTCACAGCAGCCAACATACTTATCATAATGGATATGAGGATATCATAACAGAAATACGTCAAGCATCTTGCCCTTAAACGTCTGTTATCTCTTTCACGTTCTACATACACCTTAATGAGGACGAAGAGAAGAGTAAGGCTTCCATCGATAACCTGGCTAATATTCGGATAGACCACAAGCGAATATAAAACTCACGGGATCCAACTTTTACAAGCGAACCAGTCTCGCGTAAGATAACTCCAGATCCCTTTTACCCCAGTCCTCTTTCACTTTTTGGCCAATCTCCTTTTCCTTACCGTGACTCGGGACCCGGCCCCTTGTGCTGCAGCTTCTGCTAGACACTATCCCAAGTTTTGCACGATGGCTGGGACATATCGTCATTGTATTCAAGCGTTCGTTGTAAAAACTGACTTGTAACCTGTGGTATCAGGCCCGCACCAAGGCTGAAATAAATGCTGCGAGCAAATTGGCCTAGTCAAAGCCTCCCCCCACCCCCTTCAAAATACACACTCACATAGATACTAACTCTGTTCACAATGCCACAGTTTGTGTCGATTTCGTCAAAAACGACACCTTTTGGGGGACATCCTTCGTTGACAATTTGCCAAAAAGCTGCTTCCTGTTTGCTTTTTCGCCGACAAAGTTGTTGGCAACATCTACCAGATTTATAGCATCAGTTCTAAAAAAGTACCCTTAAAGTTACAAGGTTTGTTAAAATTGAAACATTTCGACAGCCAAGCTACGAATTTCGGACCTGTTTTGCCTAACTCTCGTAAACGTCTACGTAACTTTTATCAGTCGATTGGTGAGATAAAAATAGTTTTGTTCCTTAGACTTGTTTTAAAACAACATGATGAGCTTAAAGCTTACAGCAAATACACAGCAGTCGCTTAGCTATTAAAGGCATTAAGGTCCTTGACAGTAAAGCTATACTGCCAGGGTCAAGGTGATATGGGTGAAGAAAGACATTGGTAAGGAACCTGGGCGACTGAAATGTGCGGTGGGCTAGTAGACTTTTGAAGCCCACTTGCCTGGTGGCTAGTGACTCAACAGATGTCAAACCCTGTTAAAGGTTGTAAAATTATAATAGGAACCTTTAGCATCAGCATTTAAGACTATTCGTTGCACATTCATTCGTTTTAATTATATATTTTTTGGCTCATTTATTGTAATGTTTTTTCAACTTCCAAAACTTCTGGGGGCTTGAGCCCTCCCCCCCCCTGCCCCTCTCCCTTTTACGGGTTTGGGTATTCTTGGTGCATGAAAGTAAGGGAACAATTATTTTCAAGCTTTTGATTCGTCTGGTGTTGTAACCACAAACTCCGCCAACAACAAAATGGAACCAACAATAACCGTCTTCTGTGTAACGAAGCAATTCATGTATGTAAATATGTATGATTTGTGAAAAAAAAAGTCCAAGGTCCCCCCTCTAAGCTAAAACAACAAGCACAAACTAGTTAGTCACATCGCAATTTCCCTGATAAAAACGATTTTAATGTTCTGGACTCGACGTTTTGAAGAGGTTTTTAACTTAAGCTAGTACACGTACCCTTTTTAGCTAATTTTCGTGTTCGAACATTGTTATTTGTATGCCTACAACTCACGCCGAGGGGTGACTACTTTTTCTGCATTCTGGCACGGGAGGTTGAGGTGCCTAAATGTAGCACTAATTTTGTTTCGTATTTTTGGTCCATTACTAGTTCCTCCCATTTCTCGAAACCTGAGCCGTTTAAAAAGATTCAGAGCAGATTTTGCCCTTCCCTTACCCTCTAGTAAAATGTCCATTCCGATGATTTGCATTGCGTGACGCGGCTCTAGATAGAACTCTGGCCACGTTAGCGGCGACATGTAGTGATAAAAACCTTTTTGTGTATTGCCAACTAAGCAACACTGACCAGCAACTGAACCGTTGAGTAAGATGTCACAGTGTAGAAAGATGTCGAACGTTTTGCAAGAAAGGTTGTTGTTGAGCTGTTCGACCGTTTACAATACACTGACCCAGTTGGCGGTGTTCATTGGATGTCATCAACAGGACCAAAATACGTCGAACGGCAAGAGAATCACTCAGAAATGGCCTCTGGACCAGTCCTCTACAGCAAATGAGGTAAGAGCATTTCGAACTGTTTTTCTGTTTGACGTTTTCGATCTCATATGGGTCGATACACATTAAAATATGTGCGTGACTCGCGAATGGAATGTTGCCAAGAAGGGTCAAACAACCTGCATTTTAACGAACTTTGAAAAGCTCTCGCGTCGCTCTCAATCATTTGCCCAAAGAAATTTTTGCAGCAATCCTGAGAACATATTTTCTTAATTCATCAGCCAGAAGTTGAATCGATTTAAAGGTTTAGCACATGGTGAAAAATAATTTAATTCACGAAGTACTTTTCCTGATGAGAAATGTATACTTTCAAAATTAAATTATTTCAAACACAAAGAACAACGCAGTTTCTACCAAAATCAGTTTTGAAGCTCTTGAGAGATTGCAAAAGTAAAATTGAGTGTTTAAAAGACGACAGAGGGATTTGCTTTTGCACGCGAACGCCTCAAATTGATTTTATAATTTACTGCTTCAAATGGCGATTTTAACGGAAGTTCGTTATTTGCATTTTTCTTTGAAATAAAAGGATATTTTGCCAAAAAAAGTATCCAGTGATTTTAGTTATACCCCAACCTAGCTAACATTAAAATATGAAAGAAATCGAATTTTCCACCCTTGCCGCGGAATTTTGATTTTGTCTGATTTTTACAGACAGGCGCTCTTAATGCCTTGTACCTTTACATCAAGAGAATATAACTCGAAATGTGAAAAAAATAGATACATTTAAGACATAATGTTTGATTTCCTAAAATTTATGTGATGGAAATATTTCTCTGAACGTTTCTTGAATTCAAGCAAAACCTTGGCTGGGTGCACAGGTAAACAAGAGAGTGGTGGAATTGCTAGAAAACCCATTTCCCTATCTTTTGATGTTGCAAGCCTTGTGGTGGCAAGATCACACAAAGAAACTAAACAAAATAAATAAAAAACTACTTTGACTTAGTCGAATAGATACACTGTCGTTTCCGTATCTGCTTACAGGTAGTTTGTGTTGTCCTGTTATTCGATATCTCTGCAAAACAGATTCTTGTTAAAATCGACATAGGCAAACAGAAACTAAGGGGATCTGTTGTGCGATTTCAATGTCGGGATATATACAGCAGTATTTTTATGCGAGGCTAAGATAAATGTCAATAAAGGGCCGGTAGCATGAGCTTTGTAATTTTATGGATGGCTAGTTAGACTTCCGTTAAAGAGCTCTTCTAAAGAATGGGATTTTGGGGTTTAAGAAAAGGGTAACATTTACATAAGAATATAAAGGAACGGCAAACAAGAACTAAGGAGATCTGTTGTGCGATTTCAATGTCGGGATATATAAAGGAGTATTTTTATGCAAGGCTAAGATAAATATCAATGAAAGTTAGCATGGGCTTTGTAATTTTATGGATGGCTAGCTATAGTTTGACTTACGTTAAAGCGCTCTTCTACAGAATGGAATTTTGCGTTTTAAGAAAAGAGTAACATTAACATGAATACCCTGTTTGAAGTAAGTACATAAGGGAGCGGCAAACAAAAGCTAAGGAGATCTGTTGTCTGATTTAAATGTCAGGATATATACAGGGGTAGTTTTTGCGAGGCTATGGCAAATATCAATGAAAGGCCGGTAACATGAGCTTTCTGCATTGATTTTATGGACGGCTAGTTTGACTTCCGTTGAAGCGCTCTTCTACCATATGGATTTTGGGTTTTATATAAGAAAAGGGGAACTTTAACATTAGCATTAATACTCTTTTTGAAATAACTACATAATATAATGGAATGAAATGTGATTTTTTCACGTCTACATCAAGGAAACAGAAATAGAAAATTCTATTTCGGAACTTCATTAAATTAAACATAATTAAGATGAATGCTCACATAAATGCAGTTCGCAATAATATTTCTCCACGCTTTAGTTCCTAATGCTTAAATCAGGTTATTATCAAATCGGTAAATATTGGTATATATTTAGATAGTTCCAAGAAGAATAGTTATACGATTCAAAAATAAATGTAGTTAGTTAGCGCTGCTCTTTGTTTGAGGGACTGCACAAACTTTGACTGTGGAATGATACAGATGAATAGTTTCAGTGTCTTCCCGCGCCAGTAAGGTCAATTAAGGCACGTTTTTACAAATTATTTCATAGCGCATTAGAGGAGCCTTTTGTTTAGTTAAACAATTACATCTAAACAGTTACATCTATTGTCGAGTTGTTAATTTCCAGAAAAGAGCAAAAGCCTTGTTTTCTTCTCGAATTCTCGTGAAGTACTTTCATTTGCAGGTTTTCATATCAGATTTGAAGCCTCGAACAAAACGCTTACGTATACAGACGGATGTTGTTGCTTTGACGTTGTTCTACAACTACAGGCAATGACTTTGAAACTGACTTATTTTGCATTCGAGGATCGGAGGACGAATGGCAAGGTTTTGAAACATCGTCGCACAAAATAAAGTCATATGTATAATTGTCAAATGTAGTCATGTGGTTACAGTTCACTTGCCTGCAAATTCTGATGTCAGTGTAATCCTTCAAAACGGCGGCATTTTAGGACGATATATTAAGCGTGAGGGTTACCATTTTTCCCTTGGGAACCGATTCCTATGCTTCCTGTGATAGATAGATAAAATTTTATACGAAATGTTATGCTTGAACGGGAATCGTAACATTTCTCTTCGTCCTCTTTTAGCAAGCCTTTAGTTCAGTTAACTTACAATGTGATGAATTCTTTCTTTCATTACTCTTTGTCGTCGCTATTTAAACTGAAGAGCTAAGAGTCAGTGAATTGTGTCTGTCGTCGTTGTACAACATTATTGTTGCGTATAAGCTTAGAAGCAGATCACAAACATTGCCATCATCACTCGACTGCAGCACTGAGGGGACTGATTGTCGTTACAGTCTTAATTCATTCATTCATTTATTTATTTATTTTATTTTATTGAACAAATTGGTTTGGTAATATAGTTTCCCCTAATGCTCGTTGGGAAATATCTCTTCTCTCTCGAGTCCATAGCACTATAATTTAAACTGAATACAAAACAAAACACTTAACATGAATGGCGTCAATACCACGTACGTTTTATTCACTGGGCAGCCACATTGCTGAAACTAGGTCAATAGGTCACTTCGGTGACGCAATTGTTGTTTTTTTTATGGGGGTGCTAAGTGGAATGTTAGAAAAGCCTTGAGATACAGCTTCCTGTAGATAGCGAATGTTGCTGTGCTTGCAGAATGGCTTGGCTAAAGACAATGCGTATAAAAATGTGGCTGTTCTTATCTGGTAAGCTCATAGTAAGAATTTGTGTAGTATTAAGATTTCAAAAAGGGCATGGGTAGCAAAAACTGGCATGCACACTTGTACAACGCGATTTTAAAGCAAAATTCCATTAATTTACCGCAAGGAGCTTAAATGAACTTAGAATGTGGTGCGGCTCTGTTGTTTGCGAATTGAGCTCTTCATACTTCTTGTTGTTTCATTTGTTTATTTGTTTGTTTGTTTGCTTTTTTTAAGCGAAGACATTATTATCCTTTATTCTAATAAGACAGATTGTTGTCCACCATCTTTCGTTAAAAGTTGCCGTATTGTGCAGTAAAAATGATGAACAGCCGAAGTTTCGTCATCTTTCAAGCTAGTGCTATTCCAGATTGTCAGAAATAAACATACAAAAAGAGTTCAGTGGTTTAACTATTCACGTCATTTGTTAAGCCCACCTTTCCGAGAAAATCATTCCTCAACGCTTTGGCCAGATTTGTGTTGATATATATTGCAATTATCGAGCTCAAAACCTGAAATGATTTTAACGATGTTAATTTAATCAAGCAAATTCAATCTTTGCCTATCATCGCTTTTACGATGAAAATTTATCTACTTTTAGCCGATAACGCTTTTTAGATAATTCTAGTTTCGAGACCTACAGAGAGCTATGTTTGTCCCACAATCTAACAGAAGAACTTTTGAAGCTTATTGTTCTGCACAGGGCGACAGAAATACTCACATGAGAACTACGGATCATAACAAAATATGGGCTCGAGAAACTGACCGTTTTTAGTATAACGTTTTGAATGGTAAAGACATTCTTAATTTACATCGTTGTGCAAGAGTGCTGCTAAAATTCGCACAAAGTTTTTATTGGATAGCGTGGCACCTAAAGCTAAACACCACAATAGAACTGAATATGTTGTGTACTAACTTCAAAGGAATATGTTCGAAAACCATGGGGTGGCAAATAACATTCAAGTCGTTTGACTAGGACAAAGCATTTGATAATCCTGTTTCTCTACGTTTTTTTTTTGTTTAAACTCAAGAAAAGGTTTCTATGGATGGTAAACCAGAGTGCTAAAGTTGTGAAAGAATGCATTCCTGTACCTTTGGTTGTCTCTGTCCTCTGCGTGTCTTGTGGTCGCCAATTCACAAAATTAAAACAAACAATATAAAGGAAAACTACTTTAAAACAGATTCTTATGTTGAACTTTGCCGCAATGCATTTTAATCAAAATTTTTGAAAATGGGCAAGGATAAAGTAAGAAGATAAGGTATATATATATATATAACATATATATCTATACATACATATATATATATATATATATATATATATATATATATATATATATATATATATATATATAGTCTTTTTTATGTAGAGCAGAAATAACTGTCGATGAAATTTAGCATGAGTTGTGTAATTTTATGGATAAGTAATTTGTCTAAGGCGCACTTTTGCAAAGGAGGTTTAAATTGAGAAGATACTGCAATTGGATGTTTTGTGTATTTACAGGGAATAAATGAAAATTTATAAATTCCGTAAAAATAGCAAATTTTATTTTGGTTCCTTATTCAAACCATAACCTTTGACAACCTGGCTGACAAATTTAAGATACATGCTCACATGAATGCAATTTGCATTGATTTTTCACTTCTCCTTTCTTTTTTTATTCGTACTGCTTCGAAACAGATTTTCAAAGCGACAAAATTTGGAAAATGGGTAAACGTGAACTCGGTTAATTTTTGGTATATTAATCTGAAGTTTGCATAAATTATTGAAAAGTAATTATGCGATTCCAAAATAAACGTAGTTGGTTAGCGCTAGCAGCTGCTTACGTGTGTGACTGCGTGCACGGAACTGTTTAACGGTACTGACGGATACTTTGACTTCCGGGCCAGTAAGGCTTTTACGAAATAAACTGATAACCGGCGTACGTAATAGATTTTGAATTTTAAAGAGCTAAGAGACTCGAGTTTAGTTAATCTACAATTTCAGCTATTATCGAGTTGCTACGCAACCGCAGCTACTGTCACATTTTCTCGAATTTTCGTGAAGTACTTTCAGTTGCAGTTTAAAATACAAAGAGGTGTCGTTTCGAGGAAGGTGTTTAATAGCTAAAGCCTTTCACTTTGAAAGTGAATTTTTGATGCATTTTAAATTAAGGGAAGTTACAAGTTTATTTGCCGTGTTTTTAAGTCATTACAATAAAAAGGCTTCACTAGCCCGCATTTAGCGATCGCTAATCTGGGGAGGGGGGAGGGGGGAGGGGGGTAGTGTTTCATTACTGAAACATACACGTAGACGAAAGAAGTCCGGCAGATATATTAATAAAATGAAATAAATATGTGAATAGAATAAATTCGAAATAAATGAAGATTCACGGTCGAAGGAAATAAGCCTATGGATGCTTAATATGTAATTCAAATTTCAATAAGCAGTTACTTAGCAACGACCGAATCAGTATAAGTTTCCTTGTGTTCTAAAAGATGCAGTAATGTTTGCTGAAGACGATTTTTGAATATGAAACTTCGCAAGTCATGAAGAAGCAAATTACATTCAAGTAGTTCGACTAAGGCAAAGCGTTTGGTTATCCTGTTTGATGCTTATATGCATGACGTGTCATTTGCCAGGATGTTCATGGCTTGTTGAACTCAACCAAAGGCTTTGGACGGATGATAAACCAGAGTGCTCAAGTTGTTAAGGAACGCATTCCCGTATCTTTGGACGTCGCTTACCTCTTTTTTCCACCTCTTTTTCCTCCTTTATGTCTTATGGTCGCCAATTCAAAAAATTAAACAAACAATGTAAATAAAAACTGCATTTAGTTAGTTGAAGAGATATTCGATCAAGCACAAAGTTTCGACACGAGCCAGACAGAACTGGAAGTTTACAAATTGGCAAGGTCTGGTTGCTAGGGAGTGACGTCATGAGCTTGCAAGTTAGCCGTCACCGTATTTGACTTGCGGTTTCACACCCGCAGCGTTTCTATCGGGCTCTTTTGACTTAAAGTTCTAAAGAGGTTGGATTTCATAAATATTTTGACAAGAGCGGGAAAATTCGATTATTCATTCTTTCGCTCCTTTCCTTCTGCGAATGGACGCTTTCGATAATCGGCGAGTTCGAGCTCTCTGCAAGCGTTTCAGGGAGTGTTTTTAACTTAATTAGAAGATGTGTGAAATGTGGCGTTTCAGTGTAGTCCGCGTTCATTGGCAAGTTTTCTGAACGGAGTGGCCAAGTACCAGCTCGCAGACATGGCGGGCTTTCTGGTCTTTCTGATCGGAGAGTTACCAAAGAAGAGCTGTTTCTTATTTGGTGTTGCTTTTGCCATTCCGCGATACAAAAGTAAAGCAAGCAAAGCGTGATATCGGTGAAAATTACCTACAAACAATGCAGTACAGACTACAAATCACTACGTACGGCGAAACGTCTTCAGGTAATGGAAGGAATTCACTGTAACATGTAGCTGGTAGTCTAGCAAAATAACCGTACAACGAGCTAAGTTATTCCTTCGATCGTTTTCTTTAGATAAGGTAAACGCTTGCGTCCGTTGGCTCGCAGTCTCTCCTTTAAGGGATAATCAATAATCAGCGATAATCAGCGAACGCCAAAATCGCCTGCCGCGTGGAAACGTGGGCCACGCGTGATGAGCTGCCGGTGTACGCGCGCGCCACGTTTATATTTATTATTAAAGAAAAGAAGTTCTTTCACAAATGTGGTTTTCAAAGAGGTCCTTAACAAAATAAATAAACCAAACATTTATGAACTCTTTCGTAAGAAAATAAACAAGTAAACAAGAAGCCCTGTTATACACTCTGTAGTAAAAATAACATAATTGAGTTGACACGCGCATTTGAATACCTTTTTTCTTTCACCCAGGTTGAAGTCCTTGGCATCACCGCATGCCTGAGCGCTTCTAGGCTATGCAACATAATAAACATTTTGCGACAACATTTAAGAGAAATGTTGTTTATCTTTTCCTGGTTCACCCAGGTTGGAGTCCATAGCATCAACGTATGCCTGAGCGCTTCTGGGATATGCAACATAACAAACATTTTGATACAAAATTTAAGAGAAATGCTGTATATCTTCCTGGTTCACCAAGGTTCGAGTCCATCACCGTATGCCTGAGCGTTTTTGGGATATGCAACATAATAAACATTTTGAGACAAAATTTTAGACAAATGTTGATTTCTTTTCCTGGTTCACCCAGGTTGGAGTCCTTGGCATCACCGTATGCCTGAGCGCTTCCGGGATATGCAACATAATAAACATTTTGAGACAAAATTTTAGACAAATGTCGTACATCCTTTCTGGTTTACCCAAGTTGGAGTCCATGGCATCACTGTATGCCTACACACTTCCGGGATAAAAGTCACACATTTTCCTTACTTTTTCTGAAGAATCGCCCTCCAATTTAGCGTAGAAAAAATGATTCTTGTCTTATTATCAATAACCCCTTCCCCCAAAAAGATAAGCCCCTCAAAAAACGGTTTGGAATTATTGCCTTATTTTTATTATCGCACGTAAAGCCTGTGTATTTCACGCCCGCCTGCTTAATGGTCACTTTGTTTTCTTTTGACTAAATATTTCCTTTTCCTGATGCTTGTGCCTATTCTCAGTGCACCAAAAGAACCCCCAAATACTTCAGTTAGTCAGGAGCCCTGCGCTGTCGAATGTTGTCCGTATTTCGCAAGTTGGAACCAGAATAAAATTGGAGGTGCTTATATATTCCGGTGCGACTTTTGAACCGGGTGTGAGTTTATCCTGGTTCGCTCTGTATTTGTTTTACATGATACCGAAAAGTACACAAGAAAACATAGCACAAAGGACACGAGAGAGACGCGAGCGAGCGCGAAAATCGCCTGCAGCGTGAAAACGTGATGCGCGCGTTATGAGCATGCTCATGTTCGACATGTCAGGGTGTTCTTTTTGCTTGACTATTCTTGAGTGAAAAGAGACTGCTCATAGTCTAAATACTGGTCCAGAATCCTATGTCAGTAAAATTCGGTCTTTGTCTTACTATTTCCTGGCAGAAGGAACTCATCATTGCAAAAACGGAATATGTAAACGAGGTATAAAACTCCTACCGGAAAAGGATAATATTCAGCTCGTCTGGAAGAAATTTAAGGGGCTGATAATTTCACGTAGTATTTCAGCGTTGATATCCTCGTTTAAGGCTTAGCCGATCGAGTTAAGCGGGATGTCATTTTTAATTAGTTTGCAGTATAACTAACGCCAGGACAGTGTGCTTGAGTAGAGTGTAGTTTTTTCGATTTGCCTACGAAGTTCCGTGGCGTGGTCAACAGCCTAAAGTTTTCTTCTTCAAGGCTATACGTTTTCAAGCGATTTCCTGCCACGCCGCAGATAAAACAAACCTGTTTATTCATCTCTCAAGCAAACGCTATGAATAACAGTCGAATCAATTAAAACAAGCAATAAAGAATTTCACGCAATAAAGAATAACACATTCGCGCGAAAATTAACGCCTAAGTGGAACAGAAACGATCATCAAAACAGATTTAATTGCATTGGAATGCTAGTAAGTTACTGGGTTTCACGCAGAGATACGTGTCGTAAAGACACGTATCTCACAGGGTCCAGAGTAGCGAAGTTCGAGCAGAATGTTTAGTTTTCCTTGCGAAAGACAACCGACATAATTTCCTGCGCGTGCCAACTTGCGTTACTAGCGTTACCTATATTTTTACCGCTGGTCAAATTACTGTGGGCTCTTAGGATCACTGAGATCGACTTACACTTAATAATACGACAAGGGAATAAATAGATTTGGGCTGATTTTTCGAATCCCTCTACCTCGTAAGAAAATTCGCCAAAATGCCTAATTTGAAGAATCAGTCTAGAATTTATCTATTCTTACCAAATGTGGAAAAAAGTTGTTTAAAAATGACGAAAAGCATACTTTTTCGCCGAGCGGAATTTACGACTTCCACGCTTCGCTTTTGTACTATGTGCCCCACAACACTTGGTGACGGAAATGACGTAAATATGGTGATTTGATCGAAGGCGGAAATTGTCCTGTTGGGAGCCATAATGCTCCATGCCTTTATTTGGATGGTCGGATTGAAAACATCCACATTAGATCTTCTTTTGTCCCCGAAAACACGCACATTTCGCGGAATTTAGTCGACTTGGAGATCGTGGGTCTTTATTTACGAAAGAAAAACTCCTAGATTCGCAGTGTTTTGGATAAAATCCAGTGTGAGCTTTAGTTTCTTCTCCGTCGGAAATGTGTCGAATTACTTGAAGTTCGGTGTGTTGAGGAGAAAATTCAGCTGAACCACGAAACGGACACATGGACAAGACGTGAGAACTTATGTTGTTGTCTTTTGAGCTTAAAGCTTATACATCTCTTCCCTGAAAGACCTCGCTCAAATTCATGCCCATTTCTTTGGCATTCAAATCAAAATTTTCCTTTCCACAGCCGCTCACATTATACTCTTCGAGAATTCCACTCAGTGTTGTGTAATTTCGGTGGTCTGTCAGGTAACTCAGTGATAGCCTGCAATAAATTTTAAAATTTTAAAATTGGTCTCAGGGGCCGTTTGATCGCGGAAATATGGTATTTTTATGTTCGCGTTTGAAAGCAGATTGTCGAAACACTTACCATTTAGATACGAAAACGTGTTTTTCCCTGTTTGAGAGTTTCGATTTCTTCCGCTCAGGCTGGCTTTCTTGTAATGAAGCTTTCCTCTTCAAGGGCGAACTCGCCATTTTTAGAATTCCCTCCACATGTGATGTTTTGAACTTTAAATTAGTAACGGTCCACTGCTTTTCCCTTTCCGGTAACGATCACTTCCGTCACCATGTGCTGCGGTGCACATCGATCGAGAACACGTGGTATAAATTTCGTCCCTTGTCCGTATTTTTCCTCGGCACTTCGTGCCTCGTTCCGAAAGCCTCTCTTTCCGAAGAATAGCCGTAGCCCTTCCGGCAACGTGTTAGGCAACCGCGGAAGAATGGTCTGCGGTTAATAGCAAATTTCATTATGGTGGACGATATGGCGTACTAAGCGAGCGCAAAGATCGAGGTCGAGAAATACAGCGTATGGAACGAGAAAAGCTGTTCAAATTGGATCCACAAAGGTTGGTTTGGGCAAATTTATTGATGAAAATGACGAGGTTATGTATCTTACAAGGTAAGATTTACGAAGGATAAATCTTGCGTACAAATGTAACTGCTCTGGACCCTGTGGTATCTCTGCGGGATCCCAAGGTAATTTTTGGTTGCTAAGAGCGACTGGCTCTTTATGTATAGGAATGTACTGCCCGGTTGCATATGCGTTGTACTGTTACTCAATGTCCTTGAAGAACAGATAAGTTTCTATATCAGTTTGTTTGTTTCTTTTGCTGGATGTTAGATATAACGACCGCGTAACGTTAAAATCCAATGCCTTAACTAATATTAATGGAGATAAAGGGAAAGGAAATGTTTAAAATCCATGAAATAGAAACTTGCCATCTAAATTCGGTTTAGTTTGGTATGTTAATTTCATGGTACGACATTTATTAGGATATAAATGATAAAAGAGTTTACTTAATGCTGCCGTTTACGTGAGTGACTGCACGAACTGCAATTGTGTAACGTCTGCAGCGGTGAAATTAGTTGACGCCCCTTTTTTTTTTTTACAAATCAACTGATGACGCATTAAATTTATTATATTGATTTTTTTTATTAAGAGGAGCTTTTTGCTCAGCTAAACCACAACGAGTTAAAGCTGTGATCGATAAACCACATACATACATCTATAACAAAACAGTTAAAATGTTATTTGTTTATGTTGTTTTGGTTTGCAATGTTTTCATGGCTTTCAGCTAATGACTAACATTTTTAGCAAAGACCATTACAAATTAACTCATCTGACGGGCACAGTAGAAACATTTTGTGTATCTAAGGGAAGATGACAGGCTTCAAGTTTGCACTACCACTACATGACTACTTAATGTTAAGAGAAACTGGCGTCGCATTGGAAATGCGAATTGTTCTTCTGTGACATTAATGACATAAGAATACTGTCAGACAACTACTGTGCATGCGTTATTTCATAATAAAAACCATCTACAGCTCCCAAATAACGTTCCATAGTCTGTGATGTTTCAATTTTATTTATTTATTTATTGATTGATTTATTGATTTTCATTTATTTATTTATTTATTTATTTATTAACAGTATTTAAACAGAGATGCCCAGTTTAAATGGGGCTCTGCAAACTATCTAATAATTAACTAATAAAGACACATTGTGAAATAACATTGAAAAATAAATAAATAAATAACACACACAAAGAATTAGCAACAAACAATAAAAGGCCTATTGATCAATGGCACTTGTCAGCATCTGACAAGTGCTATTTTTTTATCAGCCACTTATTTTATTTTGAGAATAAACATGCTTTTGTCATCTTTAAGATTACTGTAAAGAAAGTACAGGTTAACAACGGTTTAAAACATCAATCAGCGTGATGGAAGTGAAATGGAAAAATATTAGCTTTAATTTTGCTTCGTTTTGAATATATATTTTTTCTTTTCCAGTTTTAATTTTTCTGCAGTTGGCCAAAGCAGATCAGAGTAAGTATACACAGAAGCATCCCGTGATCCCGTTACCAACATGTGAAATGTGAAAGTTACTGAGTCACCTTTCCAGTATATCTAACCACATGGATGATAGCTGTCAAATTGTCCTAAATATTACAAATCTCAAGGCCATCCGTTAAAGGACTGAAAAGGGAATCCAAAATAACTTAATAAAATTAATGAATAGTATGAATGAATAAATAAACGAACGAACGGACGGAGAGACGAAGAGAGGAAGTGAGGGAGGGAGGGACGGACGGACGGGTGGATGGATAGATGGACGGACGGACGGACGGACGGACGAATGAACGTACGGACGGACGGACGGATGAACGTACGTACGTACGGACGGACGGACGGACGGATGGATGGATGGATGGATGGATGGATGGACGAATGGATGGATGGATGGAAGAAAGGAAGAAAGGAATAGCCACGCACGTGCCAACATTTGCCCTGAACAATCGAGTTGTTATTAGTTTTATCTTCAACATGTAGATGAAGCAAAAGATAGGTTAATAATTGAAGTACAGAAATTATCAGAAACGCCAGCAGCGTATTTTGTACTCTTGAAAGATTGCATTTTTCGGAAACAACATGAAATTACTACTCGACAAAGGCGCCGTCTTGTGCTTTTGCAATATAACTTGGATTGAGGTTCTCGTCCTCCGCCTAGAGGTGGAATGCGCATTCACGATGCTTGGAGCACGAGCGCAATGCCAGATACTATAATAGGTGGGTTACATTAACAAACGTTAAAGATTTAACTGAATATAGAAGGAAAGGAATCACCAAACTTTGGTAGCATTACTGAAATGGCAAAAAGGTGATAGTGATGCCCAAACAATTCCACACTCACATACCAAGAGCTCGTCCCACTTTCCTTAAACGCTGTTAAACTGTTTTCTTTACTAAACAAGTGGTCATTCAGTTGACTGCAGCTGCTTAGACAGATTAATTAGTGTAGTAACGCAATTTTACGAGTAAACTTTCTTTTTCTAAAATCAACAGGATGTGGTTCCGCAGCGAACAACACATTGAAAAGTCCCGGATATCCAAGCAACTATCCAAGCGACATTGATTGTGTCTATTGGGTTCCTATTCCTCAAGACATGATGCTGGAAATTTACTTCAGGAACTTTTATTTGGAGCCTCATTTAAATTGCAGGTAAGGACAAAAAACATATGTATTCATTTTTGGTTACCAAAGAATAAAGTGGTTAATAAAAAATTACCAATTTTAGGTGACTCGATCGAGATAAACGACGCGCTCTATGCCTCTCTAAAAACTCTAATAACATCGTCATTTCTTACTCGATTGCCTTGAAACTTTCGCATTTTACACACAGTTTAACGAGGAATAATACGTATGTCAACACGTAGATGTACTGTTCATTACTTTTGCGTGCTTTTGCTTTTATAGAACACTCCTTTTTTTTGATAAAATTGCTATTCTTACAAAATTGAGCGCTGCGATTTAGTTTAAACTTCTAGAATCAGCTTATAATAACATCTTACCTTGACTCTTCAAGTTTCGCAAAATCGTAGGAACAGAAATCCTGGCACAATTTGAACGCCAAAATAACAATCCCAGACGGACTTCAAAGTTTGGACCGCTCCAGCGCTTTCCAAATTTGACTGAAAAGCGTAATAACTCCAGATGAAGTAAGTCCAATGTATCGTTACAGTTAGTTCCAAACCATAATTGGCTATCTGCAACGATGAAAAACTTTGGGCGGCTATTATAAACGCACGTTCTGCACCAAAATATAACGAAGTCGCCAAATTCACGTTTTTCTGAATTATATGACATCTACGTATTATTCCTCGATAAATTGTGTAAAATGCGAAAGTTTCAAGGCAATCGAGTAAGAAATGCCGATGTTACTACAGTTTTTAGAGAGGCAAAGAGCGCGTCATTTATTTCGATCGAGTCACCTTAAGGTGGCTCATCTGGATTTTTCCGAGGCACACCATACCATTTTTGAACGGCTAATACTTTACTGTCTGAGCTCGGTGGGGCTAGCTGCTTCACACATTTACCAGATACTGAATGAACCTGTCAAAAAAGTAGGTTTGATTGACATCGATGTTACCACAGCAACGAAACGATGTCGTCATGATTTTTGTATATCAGCAATTTTCTTGGCATCCAGACCTAAACTTCTAAAACGACCTATTGTCTCTTATAGTCTAAATATAGATCTCCAAGACTGCAAAGTTTGAAAAATATATGAGAGAGTTTTCGAAAAAAATCGGGTTGAATTTTTTCCAGTAAAAAATTACAGATTTGCGTTATTTTCTATTGTTTCATCGAAACCAGTGTTATCCTGACAGATTAAAACAATGTTTTCACCATATGTCATAGCTGTACCATACAGCTACTTTTTCTGAAGGTTTATCCGGTTTGCTTCCCTTGATTTCAGATGATGTAATCAGAAGTAATGTCTTAAATATGCTCATTTTACACAGAGAAGCAAATCTTTGTTGCGGAAGCTTTTATTCCAGAACTACTCTGTCGATGAGTTTTCTTTTAAATCTTGTGATCTCAAATCTAACATGTATTGAACTATCCCTGTAAATTTCACGCGCATTGAATCATTTTAAGGGCGCAAAATACAAATAAAAGTAAAGGAGACTTTTGCACTCGTCTCCAAAATTTTCATTGCCGCATCATTTGCTGACAGCCGGTTTATTTCAGGGGTTTCTCTTTTGTCTGTATTCTACATATTTGTGTGCTTTGGGATCAACAAGTTTGCCATGCCTACTTGTTACACTTCGCTGGTGCCGGAGGGATCGTGAAAATTCTGTTTTTAATACAATGACAAAGAAATTAATTGCCATTGTACTAAGAACAGAATTTTCACGATACCTCCGGCACCAGCGAAGCGTAGCAAGCAGGGATGGCAAACTTGTTGATCCCAAAGCACACAAATATGTAGAATACAGTCAAAAGAGAAACTCCTGAAATAACCCGGCTGTCCACAAATGATGCGGCAATGAAAATTTTAAAGACGAGCGCAAAAGTCTCCTATACTTTTATTTGTAGTTTGCGCCCTTAAAATGATTCAATGCGCGTGACATTTACAGGTTTTGATGATCACGTAGAAACTGATTTGGAACCTAACTTCTGTGAAATAATTTAACAGGTGCCATAATTCTAAATGGTCTCAATCCTCATTCAATAGACAACACAAACATTGAAATAAACCATACCTTGAAACTGGCTTGGGTTGTCCATGCTATTTTGTTTGGGACCACTTGGAACTCAGCAAAGTTTTAACAAATGGGGCTCAGTGAAAATTTAAACCAAACGGGCTTGCTCTACTTTATTCTTGTTAATTTCCAGCGTTAACCTTCTTTTGCGTTCCAAAACATTTGTTTGCATTGCCATGATACCTTGCGCGAATTTGCTGTTTTCCAGGCGTTCGCTGTTCGGTGTGTGCAAGTCGAAGTATTTTTTTGATATCATTTCAAAAGTTGGCTTTGCAGATGCAAAATGTTCGATGAAGTGCAATCTTGCCTCATTGGTTACTTCAATTACCTTTCGTTTGATCGAGGAGAGTCACTGCCTTTCATTCGGAAGGTTGTTTGAAAGCAACAGTGCCAGTAACCCACGATCATCGCTGCGGTAAATGCAGAGAAGACTCCCAATGGATTGAATTTCATTTTACTGCAGGACGTATTTTGAGCAATACGGATTCTCCCAACACATGAATGGTAAGTCAAAAATGATATATATTTATTACGTTAAGCTTAAGTTTGTTGTGGAAGAGGAATATTGTTGAGTTTGGCTGAGTAACTTGTTTGTTTGTCGGTAGAACGTACAAGGACGCGAACAACAACGCTCACACAACAACTCATGTCTGAAACCCCGAAATATTTTTCTTTCTTTACTTGAGTTTTATTTTTTATGTGATCAGTTAGTGTTTAATACTGTTCGTTGATGTAATCTTCAAAACAAAGGTTTTAAAATTCAATTTAATTGGCGTTAAATGCACTTTGGTTTGTGTCCTTTTCAAATGTGCTCGCAAGCAATTGACATATCAAAGGGAAAAATTTGCGAATAAAAAGAGGACGGTTATCCTCGAGTTACCACGACTATCGTCATAGAGCAGTTTTCAATTGACTGTCGAAAGTGATTCGCGTTTTGCTTTGGTTTTGCTTTACTTCGCTCTGTGATTAGTTAAAATTACTCGCGCCACTTTCTCGACCAATCAGAAGTAAAACTCAAACCAATCCCGACTTGCTCCCACGCATTTTTCCGCGCTTGGCGCTGGTTACATGTATTTGCTTTGAGTTCTGATTGGTTCATTGGGTAATTTGTGTTTGTTGTGATTGGCTGGGGTAATTACTTTGGTTTTGGTTTTACGGCACTCATTTGAAAAGCGCTCTATTAGAAGTAAAGTAAGTTTGTATTGTATATTTGGACATTGTATGATCGATCGCCATTGCTGTCACCCCGCCGCGACATTAGTTATTTGTAATTAGGAGTAAAAAGGTCATTTTGTGTCTGCTGTTTGCGACAAAACCACCTCGCCTCTTCTTTCTGTTTCACGATTAGCTAAACCTGAAACGATTTGTATAACTTATAGGTAGAAAGGGTACTGGTTTAACAGATTGATGGTGGAGTGTTTGCCGAAAATACGCGTCTGAAAAGTTTCTGTTTCAAGTTCGTAGTTAGAAGTGTACGAAGAAGCGCTCTGCTATTCCTTCTTTGCTATACACACCGACTGTTTAAAAACAAAAAATCTCCTGTTTGGTAGCAGTTACCAAGTCAGATCCTTCCATAATGGTTCTATATATATTCTGCTCAACTGGAGAGTTAAAATTATACTAGTAAGATTGACCCCGTGCAAAAAATCTCGACGCCAGGTTTTAATTGTCAGGGCTCCGATCTTACGAAATCGCCATACCACGTGCAGATCGATCGTCAAACCGAAACTGGTTTCCACCCGTTTTTGTCCACCTTCCGAATGTTTTGCGCTCTACCAAACGATTCGATCCTTTCTGAAACCCTTGACACTGTTATTTTAAATTCAGTTCTTCACTTGTCGAGATTATCATTGTTGTGTCTTTTGTTGTATGTACAATAATATATTGAAAGGAACCATGTCGATCAAATATTCTTGTCGCTGTTAGTGGCCTTATTCCCGCCATTTTATGACCGTATACGCGTACGGCACATAACGCCGCTAAAAACGCGGCAAATTACCGGCAGCTTTTCGTGGTTGAAATTTTCAGTTTTTTTTATTATGCCAGCGAAAAAAAGGTAGCGAAAGATGTACAAATATTTATCTGAATTTTCCACTGGAGAGTCGCACGCCTTTTTTTTTTTTTTGAATTCGTGTTTTTCGTAACATGCAGCAGTTTCAGAAAAAAACCACCGTTGAAAAAGCCCAAGGGGGTTGTTTGGGAGGAACAAGAGGAGAGGTAAATTTCATTTCTGGTTGTTTTCCTGAAGTGCATTTCGGTAAACTTTAAAAAATAAATAAATTTCATTTTAGAACCCCAGAAGAAATTACAGCTCAAGAGAGAGAGGAGCTGAGAATAAGGCAAGAATTGCAGGATCGCTTAGAAAGAGAGAGAATGAGGAAACGGACCAAAAAGAAAAAAATAAATTTGTAAATTAAATTTTGTGAAAACCATCTGTTCTCCAGAAGTGCTCATTGGCCTTACTATTTTTAAAACTATTAGTATGTATACAGCAGTTTCCTTCAGAATTTGAAGTATAATTTATTTCAATTAAAAAAAAAAAACAGTTTGAAGTCTGGCTTGACTGATGTTGGTCTTTTACATTCCTAATTCCAGGCAATACACTGTGTTAACCAGCAAACATTACCCTGGTACTTTATTTGTGAAACATTCACTGACTAGCTCAGTGATGGAAGTGAATAGCTAATCTTGTACAGGGACCGCGGAGAGGGAGGGGCTAGGGGGGCTTTAGCCCCCCCCCCCCACTTTTTTTTACAGTAACAAGAAAAAATTTATAATGTTTTAAAAAAGAAACGAAACATTTCTGAAATATTTCGTTCTGGACGCAATATTATTGATTTAGTTTGTAAACGACGAAAGTAACAGCAGTTACTATTGCCAAAATAGACTCGCCTGCTACGTTGATACATAAAAAACAAGTAAATGAGGACAATTGTCTTAAAGGTTTTCAGTTATAATCGAAAAATGTTAGGCTACTACAGAATCATGCCCTTTATTAAAAACTGGCTTTTTAAGGGCGAGTGGAGTTCTCATGAAAAAGGCCTGTTTCATCATTGGTCAGTTTCGATCCGACCAAATGGGTTAAGTTTATAAGACGATACGGTTTGTTTTCGAGCTCATGCTAAAGGTAATTCATTTTGTAACAATGAAAGTGAAATTGTCTTTTCTGTTTTCATTCGTTCTGGTAACATCTCAGTTGCCAGTACTTCAACACGGTGACAAAGGTTTGTGTCCTGATGTAAGGTTTAAAGGGTCAGTGAGTAGTTATATCGAACGTTTTGTGGAGCAACGTCTCTTTATCGCAGCGTTTTGTCGTTTTAAGCAATACTTTTACAAATAATTCTAAGCGCTGAACGTTTAAATTTTAAATTTCAAATGCATTTTCCGGTATCTAAGAGAAATTGAAATCCAAATTTTCGCGGGGGAGCATGCCCCCCGGACCCCCCTCCCCATAGTTGGCTCACGCTTCCGCGTTCGACTTTAAGCCCCCTCACTCAAATTCTTCCTGCGTGGTCCCTGTTGTAAACAATGAAATATCTTTATCTGCATCTTGAACAACACGTTACCCTGGGAAATGTCACATGCCATATTTACAAAGTTCCGAAATGTAGTTGCCAGTTGATTTCAGCTTAGAGAAATCTTTAAAAACAGATAAGCCAAAGTTTATTGAGAAAACTTTCATTTTAAGAGGTGGCATAAATATTATAAATAAGTACATGAAGACAATGATATTGATGTCCAGATGCTATCCAGTTAATTGAGAAACCTTTTATTTATAGAAACATCAGAAAAGTGACACATCTTCAACTTTTATAAAAGTAAACCTCTGCATAACACAGTTATTTCGAAAAAAATCAAAGAAAAAAATAGGTCACGGCTTTGCCAAACTCACTTATCGTGAACTTAACAAATTCCAAATTACTCTTTATCCAAAACAAAGCACTAAAACCAAAAAAAGAGGTGGCACAAATGGTATAAATAATAATAATCTATGAAAGCTATGATGTTCATGTCCAGAATCTGTGAAAAGAACATATGATTATTTCAATCTAAATGTAGCCACTGATTCTTAATTTACTTTACATATATATGCAGATGGCATGAGCTGGACTGTTGACACTTCTATGACTGCCCTTACTCCAATTCATCATTGTTTTTTGTAATTTATTTGCATCAGTGTTCTCATTGACTGTTGCAAAATCTATGATTTCCCTGATTTAATGCTTTTGTTTTATTTAGTGTTTTTTAATCACATGTCAATTTGAACTTTTGATTTTAACCCTAACAACAGTGGCTGTTATTACGTGACATTCATATGACCACAGTATTTACTCCTAATATCTGAGCCAAAAGTGCACCCATAGTGCTTGCAATTTCTATCTGCTTTCTGGAACAACAATCCTGATTCTATCTTAAGATTCAACATTTATAAGGGTGACATCAGTGATAACCGGTAACATTATTTTTACAAAAGGACCTGTTTATAAAAATGCACACTAGCCTGGACAGAATGATTAACAGCTTTTTTCATCATTACGGTACTTGTGAACAGATTCTGAGAAGTTCCTAAAGCAACTGTAACAATGTTGATTACGAGGCAAGAATAAGAACATGTGTATTATTTCTAGGATTTATTGTTTTGTTTGGTTTGTGCTCTGTGGTGCCTGCTCCAGAATGACTTAATTTGATTTTCTGTTAGTGTGTTTTGAGGTCCAAGTTCTGGATGTGCCGTCATTTCCTTCTGACACATTGCTTGAGTGTAGCGCTTTGATAAGTCCTTTCCTTTGTCATAACGTTATCATGACCGCTATTTGAAGTTTTGAAAATCGTACAGATTTCTTCTTTGGTTGGTGGCTTTTAAGGGCAGTGCCTTGTATAATTTTGTTCCATTGACTTTGGTTTTCCTTTTCCAGGTTTACTTCGGCATCGCTTTTGTCAACAATTGGATCTTTAAATCTTTTCGCTTTTTGCAGGGATAAATTGACAATTTCATCTTCTTTGATGACATTTTGACCGGCAGCAAGTGCTCCTTTGTTTTCTGCCTGTTTTTGCAAACTTTACTTTCTTTATGTGCATCTAAATTCCCTGGCCTTAAAAAGGAAGCCCCACAATCTGTACACTTGATCAAGTCATCACATGTGCCAATGTTGTTGTCTGTCTCCTGTGTTTGTATTTGCTGTTGTTGTTCAGGTGCCACTGGTGCTGTTTTATTTTTGACGTCTATAAGTGGAGCTTTATGCAGTCCTTTTGTTACATCAAATTCTGATGTTGATCCAGTGTTCGATATCGATTCACTCCATAGGCGTTCAATTACTCTTCTGGTGAGTTTTGTTGAAGGCCCAACACCTGTTTGCTCTTGAGCCTTCACCTCTCTGCATTCGCCATTGTCACTGTAGACATAAACAAAACTAAAGTAATTTGAGATGCCTTGCCAGGTTTTGGCTGATTGTGGCTCTTTTGATCTGTTAATAGATATTTCATACACATTTGTTCCCCGTAGTCTTTCTGTTCCCTCTACAATGTCTTTTGGTGTCAAAATGTCATGGCCCTCATGCCGATAAGACTTGGCATAGTGGCTGTCAAGTTTTGTTTTCCCCGTTTGGGCCTCAAAGTTGTTGCATGATGTGATTCTCATTCCTGTTTTTTTCAAAAGACTGCCAAGCCAGAGAATTAAAGATGTGTTTTTGTAGTGGGCGCCGTTGTCTGACCAAATTGTTGCCGAAACAATCTCAAGGTGTAGCTTTCTAAAATTTAAAATACTTTGTTCAATACTGCTTGCTGAAAAAAACCAGTTCTGTTTGTCATCATTTTCAGACAAATTGTCATGAAATTCTGTGACAAAAGGACCATCATTGTTGTTGCGGAAGATAAACATTGCGCCATGAAGTGATACACCTTTTTTTCCAAACCAGTCTTTCTGTGGTTCATGCAGGCGTTGAAATAGTAGTTTTATCATGTAATCTACAACAATAATTGTTTCTCCTTTCCTTAGATTGTTTATTTGGGACAAGAACTGTGATCGCTGATGTTTTCCTCTTACAAGGTGAGATACGTAGTGGCGAAGGCTATCTTCAATTTTGTTTAGCTGTTGTTGATGCACTATTTTCTCACTTTCGTCTTTATTTAATAAGCTGATTGTGTGATTTATATCTGTAAACAGTGACCAACGTTCATTGCAGCTATGGCACCTGTATGGGTGTTCCTTGGAGGAACATGTTGGCTCAGGTGATAAGTACAAGCCCATACAATGTGTAGCACATTCACTGTGGATTTCTAGGTTGGAGATGAAGTCACTTAAGAGGTAACCTTTGTATCTTTTTGCACGCAAGAGAATGTCAGGGATTGGGCACTCTGTGGTGTTATCTTTGTGCCAAAGCTCTTCCAAGCTAGCCAGTAGCACATCCAATCTGTTGAAGTTCTCTGCTCCATTTTCGGTACAAATGTTGCAGAGGCCAGCCATCTCCTCCATTTCCTTGAAATTGTGTGCTTGGAGGCCCTCATAAAATTTTGTTTCTCCTATAGAACCCAATGGAACATGTCAACTTTATGTGTGTAGATAGTTGTGTTTTTTTACAATTTGCACACTATTACAATCAAATGTGTTGTAGAAACTTTAATAGTAGTTCTAGACTGTTATTCCTCTGAATTACTGATGCAGGTTTTGCTCCCAATCCAGTTCGCACCCACCCTATACCATGTTCGCTCCCAGTATGACCGAGTTTGCATCCACCCTTATCGAGTTCGCACCCCCTTTTTTCTAGTTTGCACTCACTTTTTCGAGTTTGCCCCTAGTTGTCATAACAGGGTTGGTGCTAGTCCTTGAAATTCTGGTTTATGTTTATGTTTCTGTGTTAAGATGAATAACAGCAATTTTCTCAGGTATTGTGTTCCTCCAGGAAACTATGTTGGAAGATCTCATTTGCTACTAAAACATGCTAAATAAGAAAAGAAGTCATATTGCTCCATTCCATTCTCTTGCTTTAAAGGGACACTGTCACCAGTTTCACTTCAAAAACTCAAGAGCCTAAAGACATATGGAAACTACGAATAGTGGTCCAATTTTGTTAAAAATCACCATTCCAGTGTACTGAAGCGATAAACAAGTGATATTATTGTGATGTCATCAGGAACTTTTGATTTTTTCAAGTTTCGTCCTTGTGGACCGGTAAAACACCTAAAAATTATGGCTCCCTTCTTCCTTCAACAACAATTTCTACCATCTTGATGTACTAGGTGCATTTCATGTGTGAGAAGACCTATTCGCAAATTTTAGTACTTTTTACCGAAAAGCATTAAAATCCCCGTGACAGTGTCCCTTTAACGTAAACTTTTACTGTACTATTGTCATTATCACAGTCGTAACCATTGTGGTCAGCGGCATTATTTCTTTTCAAAAATAAACCTTACCAATTGGTTTTCCTTGGCTGTCGTGACACTGTAACTTATATTGTTTATACAGCTGTGCTTTATTTTTCTTGAGCCAAAGTACTGGCTGGGTGCCACCACCTAGCAGTTCACTCACCCAGCTCCCTTTTTTTCCTTCAGAGGAGGCTGTTTTATATGATGATCTTTCAACTATCTCTGGGTTGTGCAGAAAATCAAGAAGAAAGGCAACATCCTCTGCTGATGTGTGGTCTTTCAGGGCAATCAGCTACTGGGCCATAACTTTTACTATGCAATCTTGCCTTGGTGATTTCGTAGTCTGTACAGGAATGGCTTTCTCCATTTTTGTCAGTTCGCTTGAATGTGTTTTTTAGTTCTTGATTTGACATGTGTAAGGCAACTGAACTTAGAACTTTGATGCGTTCATCGACTGAATGTGCATTGTGATAGGATGATGCCAATACAGATATGATGGAACTGCTTGTATTTGTAGGCTGCTGAACCTTTGGAATTACAAGTTATTTGTTACACAAGTTGAAAGAAAAGCAAGACTGATGTAGGCCCAATATCAACACATATATTCTCCTTTGTGGTCGAGTTACATTTCCTATTTACTTTTTTATGTACTGAGGAGGTTCCCTGAGGGGCTTTACAAAATTAAAATTTACAGCAGAGATAAGAATATAACAAAAGAAATTATTGCTTGAAAATGCTCAAACATGCTTTGGCAGTGGAATTTGTTTGTTATGTATTTGTGGCAATCATTTTCATATTTCCATGCCCTGTGGCCTGATTACGTATTGGTATTATTCAGAGAAATTACATGTAGGGACTGGTCAATCAAGGCCGTGTAAATATTTATATTTGCTTTTTACAGTGAATATATATATATTTTAAGGCCAGTTGCAATAATTTTTTGTATTAGTAATTGCCATACATGGGTGATGGTCAGAAGTGTTACTAGTCCTCTTCCCCTTGCCCAAGTCTCATCCAAGAGAGATGGTTAGGCTCCAGCTTAGAAAATGAATTTTCTTACGTTACTGCTGTGTGGTATAGTTTAGGTTAGCTAAATTGACTTGTGTAACTGCCTGCTGTACATGCAAACACTACCTCCATTGTTTTCTAGGGCTCAGGACATTGTTTTGCCTGTTAGTTATTGTCCCATTTACATATATCTTTAATTTTTGGTAATAAATTTACTGTATTATCACAGGTTTGATTTGCTTCCTTATTAATTTTGTTCAGTTAGTTGACCTACCTTTGAAGGAGAAATTTTTGTTGGACTTGAAATGTCCACAAGCACTTCTTCAGAACATCCAAGTGTTAGTTCATCCAGTTGCTTCTTCATACTGGTGTTACTCTCCTCGTAAATATGCCTGGCTTTTTTTTTTAATCTCATATTTTGTACGGGTAGAGGCTTCAGTGTATGGCACTCTGGGCCTCCCAATAATTGGTTTGGTATTGTCAGCCAAATTGTTCACATCTGAAGCTGGAGGGGGGGATAAGCATTTTGTGTGGGCAACGCTTCCAGCCATTTTGTGTACTTTGCCATAACAGCTGGTACAGCACAAAACACTTTCCTGCTTGATCTTGAAATTCTCTCGTACATTACACTTCCCCACTTCTCCCAAAAAAAAGAATTTATTTGACAGGGTCCTCAGCCTCTTTTGTTTGCGAACTGGTGTTTGACATGTGCCAATACCACATTTTGGCAGTGCCTTCCAGCGACACGAATTGCACACCCTGCTCTCACTGTCTGGCCTGCTGCCCTCAACTGTCACGGGTTTACTGTAGAATTTGCGTTGGTCACACTCCATTTGATACAAGTAAAAAATTCTAACTGTGCACAATACAAATCCAAAAGCTGAAAGTATGAACAATAAATAGCTTTGTTTGTTTTGCAAATGGAAATGTCAAAAGTACAAAATGCTAGCAATTTAAAAATTGAAAATGCTTTGGGGTAAAAATACAATGCAACCCAAAGAAAAATTCAATAACGAAATTAGACCGTGAAAGATAACTGCGGTAAATTACAACGAATGAACAAGCAAAAAAAAACCTTGTCTAAACCTAAAGCAAAGATATATGTACATCAATTGAACACTTCTTGGAAACTTTTGAAACATTCACAATAAAAGCAAGACTTGAGACTTATGACTGGAGTGACCAACAGCGCAAATTCGCAACATAAGCGTCAAAACTGATAAAAAAATTGCGACCTCGGTGGAAAACGCGTCTGCCAAATATTTCCCGCCAAAACTGCGGGGGGATTCCCTTCAAGACTCTTCAAAGAAATGTATAGACTTTTTACCCATAGCTAAAACAAAACAACCACTTTTAAACAACAGTCAATGCTTTCTTTTTTAGTGAGAGAAATTCTTTTTAATAACTGCAGAATTCTTACGCATAAATCAAAACATGATAACCTTAGTTTGTGCAAATATTTCTATTGCCCTTCGCTTACTGGAGAAAGTGCCATACAATTCAACTTCAACGAAAATAACACTAACATTGTTTTACGTTAAATCAAACATAAACGTATCTTGCCTTGACAGTACTGTTATCGATGTAAAAGCGAAGCGTCGACATCAATCGAGAAGCTTATGGTATCGTCGGATATTTCTCCGCAAGGCGTTGGTGTTCATCGAACTCTCTTCCAATATTTCGCTCTGAGCTGTTGTTCTAAAATGATAAAAGTACCTTCCAAGCTCGTGAGATCTTTTCCGGTGAATTTTATGGGTGAGCGAGCCTTTAGGTTGCAGAACAAGGCAGATGCAAAACACGAAAACACCATCTTCACGACGACCGCCATTTTGCTTCAACGCGAAGCTCGTCAAGTGCGCGGAGACTCATGGTTAGTTTCTGCAGACATTTGCGGAAATTGCTCGAACTTCCGGCGGAAACCGTCTTAAATACCGTGACTAAATTGTTTGACCAAATTTGGATATATGATGTCACAGGTGTAGCAAATTAGATGTCACGTTTTGTCGGGGTTTGCACAGAGAGCTCACAACGATAACACCAGTATCGTTCAATTTTTTCTTTTCCTTCTACCTTTTTTGACATCAACAGAGCATTTTAGTTTGAAGCCATCATCCAGCACCAAGCAACAACGAAGAAAAGAGAGCTTGAGCAGCTTAACACGGAAATTTTGGTGTATTTCGGGATGCGGCTAAGTTGAACTTAATTAATCCCCATTTCTTAATATTTGCTGTGTTCGAAGTTTTTCCAAAGACAGCGGCATCGATAACCCAAGACAGTTTCAAGGTATAGTTTAGTTTAATGTTTCTACTCTCTATTGATGGAGGATTGAGACCATCTGGGTTATGGCACATGTTAAATTATTTCACAGAAGTTAGGTTCCAAATCAGTTTCTACGTGAACATCAGAACCTGCCTTTTAGTTTGGAATTGTTTGTACTCACTAAATTTCGCTAATGCTGTTTTTTAACTGTCTAGCTAATAAAAAAGACTTGTTCTGTTAATAGGAAGTGTCTATCTTTATCTCCGCGCTCTAGTTTACCAGCGTGATGCAAGTTTATAGCACTGATTTTCAAGATTAACTTCCTGTGATTTTGACCTCCCGAACCCGAGAATCGATTTTCTCTTTTGGGGGGGGGGGGGGGGGGGGTTGAAAATAAAGCGCTTCTGGGGAAAACGAACCACATCAAAATTCTAGTTTTACCAATACATATTAAAATCCGCAAAATATGAAAGAATGCTGGATGTTTTCTGAAAGGTCGCTCTTAATAAGACGTGCAATTGCTGAAAATAGTTCTTATGACACCTTACAAAACTGCGGTCAAAAATTCACAATTGCACGTAACCCTTGCATAAAACAACACTCAGAGCTTTATTTTTTCCTGCCATGCCAGAATTGTTCAGCCTTCCCCCTTTCCCCGAAATTGACTTAAACGTTTTTGAGTTGGATCGGAGCACTCATCATCTTGCTAGTAAGGATGAAAGTCGAGCCAGTTTCCACTTAAAGATAAGCCTGTTTGAATAAAATTATCAAGTATATGCGTGCAACTTCACCCTCTTGCGTGGCCACTGAAGGATTAGTAAAAGCTTTTACACACTTTGTCATAGTGGAGTTTGTTACATCTAAAATGTATCAATAATAATAATAATAATAATAATTATTATTATTATTATAATTACCATTATTTTATTATTATTATTATTATTATTATTATTATTATTATTATTATTACAAGTGAGACCGGAAAACAATATTATAATTATTAGTTAATCGTTAGTAATACACCTCTCATCAAATTAGAACCAGTGTTTCATAAATTTTAAATAAGCCTCTGTTGTAGGTAATATAAACTTAAATATCTAAGCAATTTAAATGCTTTATTCAATAAGTGATTTGAAACCGGGATACTATAGTGCAATACGTTTTCTACAGTGTAAGATGCTCTCATACTCATATTTTCTCCTTATGTGGTAAAATGACGCCATAGTTGAATAATAATGATGATGATGATGATGATGTACCTTATTTACTTGTATTAATTCCCCAGGACGTTTGATTAATAGTAGGAAGTAGTGAACCCTAAAACATCCCAGGGCATTGCCTTCTTTCTTGACTGTCCAATAGTGGTAGTTACTCAAAAGGAGTAGCTTACTGGAGTTAATATGAAATATAATTAAAATTACTGTAAAAGCTCTAATACGTCCTGCCCTCTAATACGCCTTCTAACCTACTACTTGCCAATTACAAATAAGTTATTTGCTTACAATTATGTCATGACATTGGGGCTTGAAAACTATTTTATGTTTTGACTGATGCCGGGGATTATTTTACTGACAGAGGAAGATGCGAAGAAGTGAAGCATTGTGCATGTAATTACTTACATGTAGTTCAGGTGAATCAATTCATTCATCTATTTTAAGTACCAATCAGTCAATCAATCAACCACTCAACCAACTGGCTGATAAATCAGTCAATCAGCCAATTAAAAATCAATCAATCAATCAATCAATCAATCAATCAATCGATCAATCAATTAATCAATCAATCAATCAGTCAATCAATAAATCAATCAATCTGTGACTTCAGTGTTGCCAATGCGAATAACAAATGGTCCAGTAATGACTAGTGACTTTAATTGATGCACAGATTATGACTCACTCTCTTACTACCCCAGACCGTGATGGCAGTAGATCTCGAGACTTTTAATTAGTTCTTTTTGTTTTGATAATTTGTCACAATCTGCCATAATCTGGTACCAAAGAAAAACAAAAGGAATAGCCTCTTTCGTTATCATTTCAGAATAGTCTGAAACCTAACAGGCAATGAACCGACAAAAAGGGATCAGACTGTGGTGAATCAGTCAATCGATATAGTTTTCCCCATAAAGAGAATTCAATCAAATAGGTTTGACTCTTCATTCCTGGGATAGTAGTGGTGGGGGAGGGGGGGGGGGGAATACTCCCCAAAAAAAAGATATGGGGCAGGGTGTGCTCATCAGATATTTTGAAGTAGAGCCCTAAAAGGTGTAATCCAGGATTCATTCCATTTTCATACATTATCCACTTAGTAGTACTGAGGGGTCAGTCAAACTAATCAATGACATCAAAATATTAAGCAGAAAAAGACAAAAAATATATAACCTTATTTCAAAACTGCCCTTCAAATTTTTTATTTGAGTTGATAAAGTGTGTCTGGGAATATAGCTAAAAGTACAAATTTCTTAACCAAACCCTTGTAATAAACTGCCATATTTTCCTGACATCAGGTTGATCGAATAAAAACCTGTAACAAAACAAAGCAGATTCTAATTATCGCAATTACCAACAGTAGGACAGTTGGTGTGCACGCGCCAGAGAAAAACGAGAGACTGCTCATAGTCTATGAGAATGGTACCAACTTAGGCCGGTACGACTTCAGATCAACTGCAAATACTTTCCTCTGTTTACATGAAACGTACGAAACATGAAGCTAGTATAAAATAATTATCATCTTAGGCCGTGTTTACATGAGTGATTTCATCCCGAGAGGACTTTCAAATCGGTGTCTGGTCATTTACATGTAAGTTATTACATGATTTGGAGCTAAAATGGTGTTTACCCCGGGACGATTTCATCCCGGTGTTGAAGACCGGGATGAAATCGTCCGGGTGAATACATTTCAGCTCCAAATCATGCAAACATTTACAGGTAAATGACCAGACACCAAGATGAAAGTCACCCCGGGATGAGACAAAAGTCATCCCGGGATGAAGTCACTCAAAGACATATAAACAGGGCCTTAGGCTGGTTTAACTCATCACTGCTGCTGAACCAATATGAATGACTCAGAACGGCTTGAAATCAGACTGGGGAGCCACTTAAACATGAACAGGGTTCCAATTGGTCTGAGATATTTGTTTTGGGTATGCACATTTAATAAGTGGCGTTGGAGCATTCCAAGCTGTTGGATAATAGATAAACTGGATTTTTAAGGATGGGATGGTTGCGGACCACATTAACACAAACAGAGTTTAGATTGGTCTCATGTTAAAACTTCATGCCAGTCTGACTTTCAGACCGGTCTCACGTAAACAAAATCGTACCAGCCTGAGTTTGCACCGGTCTCACGAAATCAGGGCGTTACTGCCCCTGGGTCTCTGAGGATGTTGTTAAACATTCTTGAGAGCTGCTCAACTTTAGGCTAAGGAGGTGTTTACATAATGCCAGCATGATTTTCATTCTGGTACAAGTTCCTCCCGATTTCCTCTTGTTTCTCTGTATTTGTTTAATGATTACAGCACAAAATCTCATAACTGCACAAGTCATACCTGTGTGAGCTTGCCCCAGTAGTGGTACTGGGTCACAATTATCACTGTGGTACGGAAACCCATACATGGTATAACTGTTTGATTCATTCTGCATTAAGTTTTAACCCTTTAACCATCAAGAATAAATCTTACATCACCGTGAAAAATGGATTTTGTAACTTAAGTGGGTGTAAGGTTTTCATCACCACCCCAATGGAAGTCTCGATGGAACACTCATGCAAATGTTGTGATTTAATTTTATCCTTGGTTCAATTTTTATTTTCCTTTGTGAGTATTAGGATTGCCAAATTTTCTTTTTCCGAAAAGGCTGTTTTAGCCACCCAGTCTTCTATGTGTTTTTATGACGATATAAAACAGATCATGCTCAAATTCCACACAACAGAAATTTGTGCTTGTTCTCAGACTCTTAAAGGCAGATGGTTTAAATATTTGGTATATTTGAATGATTTTAAAACTGTTTAACTGTACTTAATTATGTTTGACTGGGTTCAGCACTTGGAATCAAACACTGCTATATGCATATTATTGGTTTAATTGTGTTCAACTACTGCATAACGGAGGTTTTGGATAAACAATTAAGAATAAAAATTAGCGATAGTAGTTTCGAATGACGTTTCGATGACTCACTCATCATTTTCAAATTCGTATAACTAAAAGTCAGATTCTTGTGAGTTCCTTATATAATAAAATGCGTGTTGAAGTCTTGTTGCATGTGATTAAAAATACAATGTGAAATGTAGAGGGTGTTAATTAGGTAAATAGTTTTGCTTTGATTGAGTCAGATTGAGTGTTCAGTTTAGGTTTCTTGTCTTTGATAAAGAGCATTTCGTAAATTAAGCATTCCAGCTTTCCGCGGCATTTCTTAAGATTGTTGAATTGTTTCTGAAGGTCTTTATTCATCTGATTGTGAGCGTCGCGCAAGTGTTTTCCAATAGCAGAGTGCTTGTGTTCCTCAATGCGCTGAAAAAGGTGTCGGCGTGTATATCCAACATAATCTGCATCACACAGATCACATCTAAACTCGTACACAACGCATTGTTGATTTATTAACGGTGGTTTGGCTTCTGCTACTTTGATCTCATCGGCAATTTTCTTGCTTGTAAACACTGGGCGCGGATCGCTGTTTATTTTCTTTCCAAGATCGGAAAGCTGTCTTCGTACAGTGTCAGCTTACGTTTGATCTTTAAACGGCAGAATAATCCGAACGGGCGCACTTGCTTGAATATCACGAACTTGCTCTTGATTTTGCGACTCGATGAATCTAGTTATGGTGGAATTTATGAGCCTTTCAGGGTACTTCAGTTTTAAGAAGATCACTTTCAGGTTATCGCATTCTTGAGCAAATAGATCTGGTGAGGATGAAAGGCCTCCTTCTCCACTATCAAAGTCATGTTGACGCCAGGTACAAACGATCCCTTCTTATGACTATGTTAAACCGTGCCCACCGTCTCTCATCCTCACCTGATCTATTGCAATATTACTGTGAGAAATTACGAATACATTGAGCTTAAAGCAGTTTTAAAATGGTTTGAATTTTCTGTGCGCTCTGGTCACGTGACCAATGACGTCACAACAGTGAGCATATCATGGTCGTTACTTATATGCGAAGTTCTATTAACTAGCCAAGCTTTGTTTCTCTCCGCCTTAAACTACCGTAGCTACTGACTCCTTACCAGTCCCCTGGGAAATGCTCCTGTACAGAGCCACCTTAACTTTCAAATGCCAGATGTAAACTGGCAATTTCCATATTAGCCATTCCAATGACTATCAGGGCAGGCTATCTGCTTTTGAATTGATGGAGGCCTGTTCTTGCAGTGAGCTAAAACAAATTTTTTGCCATAGTCACGTGAATAATGACGTCATCACCCTAAAGTTAATATGAGGGATAACTTTCACGAAGTTGTAAATAACACATGGTACAGCACTCTGTTCGACCACAAATTAACTTAGTTATTTTGCATTGGAATTTTTCTGGTGCAAAGGATTCTGGGAAGGTTCTTATTATAATTATAATATTGTTTTTAATTATTATTTTATTATTGTGTGTGTAAAATAGGGGTGACAGGCCTGCACGACTCCCATGCTCGTGTTTAAGCCTTTCTCATAACTTTGCTCTCACGAGTATATCTTTTAAGGACCGTCCTTTTCTTATATGATATTTATGGCGGTTCCTTAAAGATTTCATTGAGTAATGGTTGTTTTTTAATCAAATGCCATTTGTTCATGATGATCTGTTTCAAATTGGGCACTGATGGTTGATATTGTGTTACAAAAGGCAAGATTCGTTTATTTCTCCCTACGTTTTTGTTGGAGGGCTAGCTTTCTGTCTTCAAATTTTACTTCTGAAAGTGTATTTTGCATAAAACTTTCTGGGTAACCTCTCTCTTGGAGTTGTTTTTTGAAGTTTTTGATCATCTCTTCAAATAAGGTCTTAAAAGAGTTTGTTCTCAATAGTCCCAAACCCTCCCCTTTAATGAAACCTCTTTTGACACCGGGTGGGTGGCATGAGGAAAAATGTGTATACTGAAATGTTGCAGCTTTTTTGAATCTCTCACCTTTGTATACGGTAGTATTCAAGAACGTCGTTTCTGTTTCAGATATTTCAGCCGTAAATTTGATTGTAGGTCGGTGTTTATTTGCTTGCCCAATCAACTTACTTGATTCTTCTCTGCTAACGTCCCAGAGTGAAAAAATGTCATCTATGAAACGTTTCCAAACGAGCAGTTTTATCACACATTGGCTAGAATGTCTGCTTTAACTTTCGCCATGAAAATGTTGGCAAAGGCAACTGCCATTTTAGTGCCCGTGGCGGTACCGTGTGTCTGTGGATAGATTTTGCCATTAAATTGGAAGGAAGTTTCCTGTAGGATAAGCCTTAACGCTTGTTCTAGTAGTGGCGTGGGGATGGGAATTTTAGTTTATTAAAAAGAGACGTATGCTTTGCATACTGTTTGGATACCCTCTTCTTGTGGCATATTTGTATAAAGGCTCGTGACGTCCATTAAGACAAGTAATGCCTTCTCCGGTACCTTAGTTCCTTCAATGAAGTTAATGAAGGCGGTCGTATCTTTAAGGTACGACTTCTGTTGTTTTGCAATAGGCTGAAGTAGTTTGTCAACAAAAGCTGATAGTTTCTCTATTGGACCTTCACACCCTGATTTAATAGGTCTGCTTGAGTTCGAACTGGTTTATGTATTTTTGTTAGGGTGTAGAATACTGGATTTCGAGGCGGATCTGGTGTTTGATAAAGCCAGTTTTTAGTCATTTCGTCTATGTGGTTTCTGCGGTAGAGTTTGTTAATGAGATGTGTAACCTTGCGGTTTGTCTCCACTACCATTGGCTGTTCAAGTGGCATGTGTAGTCTTTGTTGCTTAGTTGGATTTGATCTCCTGTTATCTTATGTTGTTTGCTCAGAACCACAGTCGTTGTGCCTTTGTCCGCTTTTTTGAGATTTATTTCATTGTTATTTTGTAGCGCTTTAAGCGCCTTACGTTCTTTTGGCGGTAGGCTATTTTTTGGCTTTGTGAGTTTGACCTCTGCTAGTTGCGTCCTAACCTCCTCTAAATAGCTTTCTAGGGCTACTGATGGTTGGACTGGTGGTTTCCACGTTGATTTGACGTGAAAAGGGTGAGGTTCCTTATCTTGCCCGTGAAAAATGTAACGCATTCTCATCCTCCTTGCGAAATTGTCATAGTCACGCAAGAGTTGTTTTCTTGTTTGCGTTTCTTTTGTTATTGGGCAAGGGACAAATTTTAACCCTTTTGCTAATAGATTGATTTGGTTGTTGGTGAGCTCTTGGTTTGAGAGGTTTTTGATCTGTTTCTTGTTTGCCTCTAATTGCGCATTAAGTTGTCTTTTGTTTTTCTTTTGTTTGCGTACCTTGCGCTTTCTGTTTCTTAATCGTTTTTTGATTGTTTCCGTTTGGTCCCTTTTCCGGTGTCAGAGTCAGATAATAGGCATGTGTACTGTTTAACATGTTTATTTTCCATATTTTGCAGTGTTGACAACAGTTCGCTGAACTTGGATATTTTAGTTTGGACGCTTTCGGCTAGCT
Source organism: Siderastrea siderea (assembly GCA_964030785.1). Taxonomy (NCBI): domain Eukaryota; kingdom Metazoa; phylum Cnidaria; class Anthozoa; order Scleractinia; family Rhizangiidae; genus Siderastrea; species Siderastrea siderea. The sequence goes on along the minus strand of OZ034970.1, from coordinate 25,790,069 downwards.
TATTTACATCACTGAGTGTGACAATGTTTTCGCTAGGCGCCGAATGCGCTTGTTTCTTTTTTGCGAAACTCTTATTTACAACAGTGCCTGTTGTGTTTTTCTTTGGAACTCTCGGTCGTTTTTCTTTCTGGAGCTCTCTTCTGAAACGATCGCACTCACGATAATGAAAACGCTTAAGAGCCTTAACTTACTCTTGTTGTGCGTTTTTCCTTATTCGACTAACGTCATTTTTAAATTCATTGTCCGCTCTTATTCGAGCTCTTGCCTTGTAGCGTAGGTCTTCTGGGCAAGTTCCTTTTTCGGTGTGCCTTTTGAGTTTCTTTATGGCCTGCTCAAGATGGAAGATTGTTTCTTCCGTGGACCAGTTGACTGTGCTGTGGCGGCGTTTTCTAGTCTGTAAAGGACGTGTTCTAGGCTCTCTGGATTTCGTGTTTCGGTGGCGGCTTTTAGCAAGGGGAGATACTTGGCTGCTGGGAAGCTCCTCCTCACTGCCTTCGTCGAGAAGCTTGAATTCGCTGCCGCTGAGTTCTTCTACCTCAAGTTCCATGGGATGGTCTCCCGCGTTGTAATTGTCATGGCTTGTTGAAGGGACTGCTGCTATTAGCCCGTCACTTGTTAGTAGTTCCTGTGACATTGTTCTGTATAGTCAACGATACGTTTGGCCACAAGGTAAGAGCCAATAAAATTACAGGTTTTTCGATCCGCCACACGGGTAAATAAACTCAAAAAAGAGCGCGATTTTTGAAATGATACCAAGAACTCATCTCAATATTTTCTAACAATTGGCAACTGACGAGGTGCACAAGATTAGGACCGAAACCGCGGTCTTGCCTGACAATACAGAACAATGTCGTAGGAACTACTAACAAGCGACGGGCTAATAGCAGCAGGCCCCTCAACAAGCCATGACGATTACAATGCCGGAAACGATCCCATGGAACTCGAGGTAGAAGAACTCAGTGGCAGCGAATCCAACCTTCTCGACGAAGGCAGTGAGGAGGAGTTTCCCGGCAGCCAAGCATCTCCTTGTGCTAAAAGCCGCCACCGAAACACGAAATCCAGAGAGCCTAGAACACGTCCTTTTCAGACTAGAAAACGCCGCCACAGCCAAGTCAACTGGTCCACGGAAGAAAAACTCTTCCATGCTGAGCAGGCCATAAAGAAACTCAAAAGGCACACTGAAAAGGAACTTGCCCAGAAGATCTACGCTACAAGGCAAGATCTCGAATAAGAACGGACAATGAATTTAAAAATGAGATTAGTCGAATAAGTAAAGGAAAAGCGCACAACAAGAGTGCGTTAAGGCTCTTACGCGATTTCATTTCGTGAGTGCGATCGCTTTAGAAGCGAGCTTCAGAAAGAAAAACGACCGAGAGTTCCAAAGAAAAACACAACAGGCTCTGTTGTAAATAAGAGTTTCGCAAAAAAACAAAAAAGGGCATTCGGCGCCTAGCGAAAACATTGTCACACTCAGGGATGTAAATAAGCTAGCCGAAAGCATCCAAACTAAAATATCCAAGTTCGGCGAAGAGTTGTCACCACTGCAAAATATGGAAAATAAACATGTTAAACAGTACACATGCCTATTATCTGACTCTGACACCGGAAAAGGGACCAAACGAAAACAATCCAAAAAACGATTAAGAAACAGAAAGCGCAAGGTACGCAAACAAAAGAAAAACAAAAAAAACAACTTAATGCGTAAACAAGAAACACATCAAAAACCTCTCAAACCAAGAGCTCACCAACAACCAAATCAATCTATTAGCAAAAGGGTTAAAATTTGTTCCTTGCCCAATGACAAAAGAAACGCAAATAAGAAAACAACTCTTGCGTGACTATGACAATTTCGCAAGGAGGATGAGAGTGCGTTACATTTTTCAAGGGCGAGATAAGGAGCCTCACCCTTTTTACGTCAAATCAACGTGGAAACCACCAGTCCAACCATCAGTAGCCCTTGAAAGCTATTTAGAGGAGGTTAGGACGCAACTAGCAGAGGTCAAACTCACAAAGCCAAAAAATAACCTACCGCCAAAACAACGCGAGGCGCTTAAAGCGCTAAAAAATAACAATGAAATAAATATCAAGAAAGTGGGCAAAGGCACAACGATTGTAGTTCTGAGCAAACAAGATAAGCTAAACGAAGGTCAAATCCAACTAAGCATCAAAGACCACTACATGCCACTTGAACAGCCAATGGTAGTGGAGACAAACCGCAAGGTTACACATCTCATTAACAAGCTCTACCGCAGAAACCACATAGACGAAATGACTAAAAAATGGCTTTGTCAAACACCAGATCCGCCTCGAATTCCAGTATTCTACACCCTAACAAAAATACATAAACCAGTTCGAATTCAGGCAGGTCTATTATACCAGGGTGTGAAGGTCCAACAGAGAAACTATCAGCTTTTGTTGACAAACTATTTCAGCCTATTGCACAACAACAGAAGTCGTACCTTAAAGATACGACCGCCTTCATTAACTTCATTGAAAGAACTAAGGTACCGGAGAAGGCATTACTTGTCTTTATGGACATCACGAGCCTTTATACAAATATACCACAAGAAGAGGGGATCCAAACCGTATGCAAAGCATACGTCTCTTTTTAATAAACTAAAATTCCCATCCCCACGCCACTACTAGAACGAACGTTAAGGCTTATCCTACAGGAAACTTCCTCCCAATTTAATGGAAAAATCTATCCACAGACACACGGAACCGCCATGGGCACTAAAATGGCAGTTGCCTTTGCCAACATTTTCATGGCGAAAGTTGAAACAGACATTCTAAGCCAAAGCGGGATAAAACTGCTCGTTTGTAAACGTTTTATAGATTACATTTTTTCACTCTAGAACGTTAGCAGCGATAAAATAAGTAAGTTGATTGAACAAGCAAATAAACACCACCCTACAAACAAATTCACGGCTGAAATAACTGAAAAAGAAACGACGTTCTTGGATACTAACGTATACAAAGGCGACATATTCAAAAAAGCCGCAGTACTTGATGCACGCACGCATTTTAACCCACTGAAACATTTCAGTATACACATTTTTCCTCATGCCACCCACCCAGTGTCAAAAGAGGTTTCATCAAAGGGGAGGCTTTGGGACTATTAAGAACAAACTCTTCTAAGACATTATTTGAAGAGATGATCAAAAACTTCAAAAAACAACTCCAAGAGAGAGGTTACCCAGAAAGTTTTATGGAAAATACACTTTCAGAAGTAAATTTTGAAGACAGAAAGCTAGCCCTCCAACAAAAACGCAGGGAGAATAAACGAATCTTGCCTTTTGTAACACAATATCAACCACCAGTGCGCAATTTGAAACAGATCATCATGAACAAATGGCATTTGATTAAAACAACCATTACTCAAGGAAATTTTTAAGGAACCGCCATTAATATCATATAAAAAAGGACGGTCCTTAACAGATATACTCGTGAGAACAAAGTTATGAGAAAGGCTAAAACACGAGCGTGGGAGTCGTGCAGGCCTGTCACCCCCATTTTACACAACAAATTACAACTATATTGCATAACATTGCAATTGTAATTGTAATTGTAATTCGTTTACCTTGCAAGCAGTTACGGACAGTTTTAAATCATTATAAGTCACTATAAATGGTTTTAAATGTATATAAACAATTACCAATAACTACAAATTAATTAAACAAGACAGGAACCCAAACTACAGAGATTTGTATAGAGAAAAAAAGGTCTCGAGTCTGTTTTTTTGTCTACTCCGAGCTTATGTAGAAAAATAAACAAACAAAAAACAAACAAAAAAACATATTTTAAAAGCGTTGAGAGAAAAAGAGACTTCACTTTTATATATCTGACTTCTTAGCTTCGGCTTCTATATATTTTTGTCTGTATGATTCTTAACTTCTTACTTGAAATATCCTGAAGATCAGTGATCGAATTTTCGCAGCCATGGTTTTCAGCAGCTTCGATATTACCAGCTTTGAGCGTCTTTTTCAAAGAAAAGGGAACGGCATTTAATAGTGCTATATATTGTGTTCCTATACCTGTGGTATGCTAACAAACATTGAAAAGGAGTGCCCATCCTCAATTAAAGAATTAAAGAATTATTTCCCTGTAACTGTGTTTTATTGATTGTACCAAATGATTTCATTCAATAAGTGAAGAAGTTCCAGATGTGTTAAATTTATAACAAAATTAGGAGTTACATTCTCAGTCCACTGTTCCTTTTTTTATACTACGCCAGTGAAAGCTAAGGAAGATGTTTGGATCCAGCTCTCTGTCATCATGTCATTTTGGATAAGGAACAACCTTCCGAAGGACTTTCATCTAGTCCATGGGAGAGTACTCATGTCCACAGCCATAATTCATTCAAGAAAATTACGTATATAACCTATATTTTGCAGGGAAAGATATTTACGTTCAAATTTGTTTTTATCATCATCATCATCAACTGAGCAAGAGCCATGCACCGGCCCCGGTAACTACATTTGGAATGCGATAAACAATTCACTTTTACTTCTAAGGCAATAGGGTTCCACTTTCTCGGGACTAAAACCGTTAGGTCAGTCTTTCCTCGCTACATCTTGAAAATAAATTTATTTGTTAGGACTTAATTGACCTTGTTTATGCATGTGTAGGTTTGACTACTTGAAGATTTCCAATGGGAATAACCGAACCTTTGGTACGTACTGTGGTAACCAAACAGGACAAAGCGTTCTTGTAACTGGGCACTATGCTGTGATCTATTTTCATACAGACTTTAGTGGACAATACAGTGGATACGAGCTATTTTTCAATCATGTTCCCGGTAAGTACAGTGTTATAATGTTATTTTTGTTGATTATGTCACTACAGAGATTTTGCTATTGATATGGCATAGAGCTTAGTATACCGTCTGTTTCTTAGATATATTTGTTAATTGGTAACATACTTGTTGCAACGGTTGTTTTGGCAGAAAATCTTGCCACCAGCTTACAATTCGGTCACATATATCCTGTCATAACAATCGGTAGAATAGCATTTTCCCCTTAAATTCTGAAGTTTTGTCTTTTCTTTTTTTGTTTGTTTGTTGTTTTTGTTGTTGTTTTTATTTTGTTGGAGGGGGTGGCAGGGGGGGGGGGGGTATAATTCGAAATCGAATTTCTTGCGATGGTTGTTTTGGCAGAAAATCTTGCGACCAGCTGACAATTCGGCCCTATATATATCAGGCCATAGTATTAATCGGTATTAGCATTTCCTCCTTAAAATCTGAAGCTTTTCTCTTTTTCTGTTTGTTTGTTGTTGGGGGGAGGGGGGGGGGGGGAGGGGGCCGAAGGGGTATGAATCGAAATCAATTTCTTGTCCAAATCCGAATGGCACTTTCACCCTCAAAAACACGAAAATCTTGACAACAAACAATTTTCTACGTCGGTGCAGGATAGGGGCTGGCAGAATTGGTGCAGGCACCCCTTCCTTCTCCTTGAATGGATATCAATAAAGTATATTGGATTCAAATTGAAGTATCTGTTTAGCCCAGTATTATGAAAATGATAAACAACTGAGCTCATCTTGGTTAGCAATGATGCCGTCTGAACTTCTAGAAATAATATTTCAAAACTGAATTTTCCTTTTTATGACGCCATCCTGATACGAATACTTGCAGTACAAGCAGTTCCCTTATCAACCACTTCACCCCCTCCCCCTCCAAAACAAATCATGGTTTGAAGGAAGAGAAATGACTGAACGAACAAACAGCATCGTATTATTTACTTGTTGTTGTTGTTGTTTTTATTTTTTAGGGGGGGGGAGGGGGCAGGGGAGAGCATCGTATTTTCTTGCAATCCGATAATTTAAAATAATTCATTTACAATTTGCTTGCATAATTTAGATGACAATTTCAATAATATCCTGATGACACAGGTGCGATTAAAAAATGAAACGTTGTTCGGTTGGTTTGTTCTCGGATAAAAAATCGGCTGAGGGATAGCAAATCGGACTGTGTGACATATGATTCTGCGCAGTGAGCCAACCAATGAGACTGCAAGGAAAACAAATCCCTTGCTCAAAATATCGCATACCTTTAGATCTCTATATGTAGGTGGCCAAATGTGGACCCAAATTTCGTAAGGGTTAAGGTATCCCACTAAGCCCAGGTGACACTTGTGAACTTAAGGACAATAAATGATGCCTAATGGCCAAAGGGAATTGTATGTGAAGGCAAGTCAAGTATTAAACGTAATTATTATTTTATTCAAAGGATGTTCATTTACTCTAAGTGAAACATATGGTGAAATAGACTTTGATGTTTCAAGTGGTGACTGCCTACTTGCTCTGTGGAACATACAGACTGCTGGTATTAGCCAAGCAGTTGCTTTGATCTCTGTACAGGATTTAAATCTCAAGTATTGCAGGTAAGTTGGAGCTTTGTAGCTCTAACACAAAAGAAACGGTAAATTAAGTTTCTGCCTTGAATCTAAATTGTCTGGTGATAATTTCACTTTCGAAGAAATAGGCAAGATATATTCTACAAAATTAAAAAATCAATTTAACTTTGGTTGAAATTACAAAGAAAAAAAACGATGAGAAACCGGAAACATTGTTGAAACGAACTGTGATTTGACTGCAAACTCACCAACAGTCGTTCCCGTCTAGTCAAGGTGTGCGAGTCTATTCAAATTCATAACAGTTTTGTTTTAGAGTGTTTTCCAATTGATTGTCGAAAGAAATTTCGCTCATGCTTCGGTTTTGCTTTTCTAGGCTCTGTGATTGGTTCAAAAATTTCGCGTCACTTTCTCGACCAATCAGAAGTAAAACCAAAACAGATTGTGACCTGGTCGCACATGTTTTCCGCGCTTGGCGCCGGTTACATGTATTTGCTTCGAGTTCTGATTGGTTCATTGGGTAATTTGTGTTTGTTGTGATTAACTGGGGTAATTACTTTGGTTTTGGTTTTACGACTCTCAATTGAAAAGCGCTCTCTCTATATTTTTTCAAATTAAAACTCTCTAAATCGTTTACTTCTGTACAACTCTGAACGTGAGCAGAACGTTTTCATTTGCCATTCATTTTTTTCTTGCAAACGTCGTGGTGCTAAAATTAGAGCGTTGCTAATTCGTACATGCCAGCAAAACGAAGTTTGTCGACAAACAGAAGGAACAATTGCAAGAACAGAAGGAAAAGAAAAAAGAAATAGAGACAATGTTATTGGTACTTGAAAAAGGTTCGCAGAGGACAACATTAGGCGACCATATTATGTCGTTATCAACTGCCATAAGAGGAAGAATCGGCAACAGCGACCTCACCCAGCCCAGGTGTGTGATGTATTTTGCATTTATTACCGAGTCTATTCCACGTGCGTGCATATACTATTGGACCTTCGTCAAAATAGAAGAGTTTGTATGGGAACGTAACAAGATCCGCTTCATATGCCAGAAATGTGAAATAATTCAGAATATGATTCTCCTTATTTCTGCGTTGTTTCTGTACCTGTTTATGGGCTTACTGAGCTGGTTTGAGTCGTTTAAAAGCCATTTGTGGAAGAAAACGTTTTTGAGTTAAATGATTAATTAAAGGCTGATGGCCCGAAACTATTGCTTCGGCCAACCGTCCGCACTCGAAGCTCGATAAATCCCGTAAAATCCAATTCGATTTCTCCAATATTACCTTCGACCGACTTGCAGGTGTTTTAAGCTACTGTTCGTTATCTCGTAAGGTCCAATTCCATCGCTCCAGAAACAACCACTTTTGTACACCGGGTTGGCTATCCTACGTATCCTCAGAGGCATAATCACACCATCTGGGACATAAAGAAAATTATGTGATCGGATGTCACGTTTGGTGGTTACATTATCATGACAAATGTCTTTCGACCGGGGATAAGGGCAGTGTCATGCAAATTGCACGGTGGGAGGGCTCGTTGGTCGGATTGACCAGTGTGCGTTAGCACGTGACAAAAGCAGATTAGCGAACTATGGCGTGACTTTATTCAAAACAAAGCCGTGTTATTAAATGATGTGGCAATTTTCCGTGTGCACTTTTTATTGCCCTGCTACCTACGGAATATTTTATTAGTCCCTGTATACTGTACAGTATAGCTTAAGGCCTCACTCGAATCATTATAAGGAAAAAAGTTTTGATGAAAATTACCCTAAAATCAGATGTTCCACGTCACTTGCTTACTTGTTTGTAAGTCTGTGAACTTAACGTATAATTTGCATTTTAGTATATTTCATGTTTGGTGGCGAGATGGTCGTGGCGAGATGACCTCACTTGATGACCTCATGAGGTGGTTGGTTGCTAATTAACTTTTGGTGTCGAAACGTTCGGTAACGAGTCTTTCTGGTGGCTACATGACAAACCAACCGACTATCAAACAGACAAACGAACGAAAAGACAAAAAAAAATTATGTGGATAGACAGTAAGGGATCAGTTGAAAATTAGATTTCGAATTGTCATTTGGTACATATTTTTTATGCCTATCCCTCAACGCAAAATCATCGTACTATTATCTGCAATTTGTTTCGTTTCATTGTTTTGTACATATGTATTTCTTTTGTTCTTTCAGTGAACATGTTAAAATTACCGATGGAAATAATATCAGCATTCTCCATCACCGCGGCTGTCTGTCATTTGATGAGGAAAATTTGTTGGACGTCCAGTTTGGAGAGTCAAATATCATCTCCCTTCAGGCAAACCTAGAGAGTCCAAACAGTCGTATAAAAATCAAGTTTGCCATTGTAAAGAAGGGTGTCTCATCAGGTTTGCTAAATGCCAAGGCTTAATTTTACAATGCCTGATGCTATTACTGCCACTGCTTGTAAAATTGGCACTAGAAATAGAGGTACAGCACTTTTAGCAGTGGCAACAGCGTCCGGAGAATTACTAGTGCTAGCATCAGCAGTAGTAGTGCTATGTTATCACATAGCAGTAGCAGCAGCAGTAGAGGTAGTAGTAGCGGTAGTAGTAGTAGTAGTAGTAGTAGTAGTAGTAGTAGTAGTAGTAGTAGTAGTAGTAGTAGTAGTAGTAGTAGTAATAGTAGTAGTAGTAGTAGTAGTAGTAGTAGTAGTAGTAGTAGTAGTAGTAGTAGCAGTAGTGGTAGTAGCCGCACAAGCAGCAGTAGTAGTAGTAGTAAATTGCTTTATTTGCATGACCGCAAGATTTTACAGTATTGCAAAAGCATATTTATAGTAATTAATAACAAAACAAGACTAAAATTACTGTAATATTATGTTAATGAACCTAAGTTACATCACTTTTACTTGATAATAACAATGTATCACGTATATTCATACACAAGGAAATAAACTTCATTACTAGCTTATTCAAATGATAGTCGTTAGAGTTCATGAGAAGTTTTATGCTTTCTGAGGTTGATTTCCTTTCAATATCAGGTATTATTTCATTGATTCGGTTGAAGAATGTCTGCCTCTGCAGAGAGTATTTGCTACATTGCAACAAGAAATGAGTTTCATTTTCTACTTGATTTGATTTACACAATGGGCATAATCTAGTTTCTCTGGGCATATGATCGGTTTGATATCGACCTAGTTCAATCATAAGTTTGTGATTACTTACTCTAAACTTCACTAAATTTCGTCTTTCATTAAAGTTTCTTAGCTGGTTTAAATAATCAGATGTAACGTAGTCATCCTTAAAAACTTTATAAAATTCTAATTTCTTTGAATGTTCAGCAGTAGTAGTGGTAGTAGTAGTAGTAGTAGTAGTAGCAGAAGAAGAAGAAGAAGTAGTAGTAGTAGTAGCAGCAGTAATAGTAGTAGCAGTAGTAGTAGTAGAAGTAGTAGTAGTTGTAGTAGTAGTAATAGTAGTAGTAGTAGTAGTAGCAGCAGCAGAAGCAGCAGTAGTAGTAGTAGTAGTAGTAGAAGTAGTAGTAAATTGCTTTATGTGCATGACTGCAAGATTTTACTGTATTGCAAAAGCATATTTATAGTAATTGATAACAAAACAAGACTAATAGTACTCTAATATAATGCTAATGAACTTAAGTTACTTCACTTTCACTTGATAATAACAATGTATCAGGTAGTAGTAGTAGTAGAAGTAGCAGTAGTAGTAGTAGTAGCAGTAGTAGTAGTAGTAGTAGTAGTAGTAGTAGTAGTAGTAGTAGTAGTAGTAGTAGTAGTAGTAGTAGTAATAGTAGTAGTAGTAGTAGTAGTAGTTGAAATTATGAATATATGAAATTCATATATTTGAACTGCGTTGATAACTGCGAGGATCTTCTTTACATTTAGTAGTAGTAGTAGTAGTAGTAATAGTAGTAGTAGTAGTAGTAAATTGCTTTATTTGCATGACCGCAAGATTTTACAGTATTGCAAAAGCATATTTATAGTAATTAATAACAAAACAAGACTAATATTACTGTAATATTATGCTAATGAACCTAAGTTACATCACTTTCACTTGATAATAACAATGTATCACGTATATTCATACACAAGGAAATAAACTTCATTACTAGCTTATTCACATGATAGTCGTTAGAGTTCATGAGAAGTTTTATGCTTTCTGAGGTTGATTTTCTTTCAATATTTAGTTCTTATTAACCTAGCGGGAGGTCTGTATGGGAGAATCTTGACCGAGGTCGCCAGTACAGACCGAACGCAGTGAGGTCTGTACCAGCGACCGAGGTCAAGATTCTTCCATACAGACCGACCTAGCTCGGTTAATAAGAAGTTTATTATATGGCCAAACAAGAAATCAAAAGGACAAAAAATAAACATTAATTTTTTCCCAGCGCGGGCTCAAGCATTTAGCTGGCTTACTTCTGTCACTAGTCTCCAGTCCAAACGGGACAAAAGTCCAGCTTTGTACAAACTTCGTCAATGAACGAAGACAAAATAACCGTTCTTTTTCATATGGGCTCAATGAAAAAGCTTGTGGTTAAACAACAATTTATGGAAAGTGACCAAAGGTGCAACGAATTTTAATCGATCGATCAGCGATCAGTTCTCATTTAGCCTTGCGATCTTCGACTGATCACCACAAAAAACGTTGCTGTTGAATGTGCAGCCTTCGAACTTGTCAATATGCGCTGCGGCAAAAATTGCCTGAGGCTGGATTTGTTGGACTGTGAAGACATTTTGATGTGTTGTAGTGGAAGCACTGATTTGGTTTTCTTCGGACTGAGCGGATGTACGTGGCCCACGATTCAAGACAGGAGACATTTATCGCTGTCGCTTCAGAGATGCTGAATGTAGCTGTCGAGGGTTTTCAAATTTTTATCACCGCTAAGCTGTGCAACGAATTTTGGCTGAACGTCTGCTTCGAGGAGTCGTCCAACACTGGTCCTCCTAACGGAGTGATTAGAAACCTTCTTCTTGTTTGTGTCATCGAGTTTGGCTTAATGTATACACGGTTCGTACTCGGTGTCATCTTGTTTTGCGAAAGGAGATGAAAAATTTGGACAAAAGAAGGACGAGCTCTTTGGCAGGTATGTTTACAATTGCTCTAGACTCTTTCATTAACTCACAAAATTTCGTCCATGCGTTTAAGTCGCTCTTAGTTTTGTATTGAGTGTTTCTGGATTTCTGTGCTTGCAAAAGCTTCTCAATTTCGACTTCATCTTCGCGCGTAGCTTCCTCGGCTGAACTCAAATTTGCCAACGTTTGCTCATTCTCTTTACTTGCTAAATTTCCTCGCTGTCTACTGGTTCTTCCATTTAGTATTACTAACAGGAACAAGCCAATTTGTTTGTACTTTTTTGTTTGTAACTTTTTGAGGGCAAATGTTAGAACAACATCGGTCTAGATGCCGGTCTAGATGGGAAAATCTAGACCGCGGTCAATATCGATTTTAGCCAATCAAATTCTTCTATTTGGTTGCTTCCAGTCCTTTTGAGACACGGCCATATAATAATAGGTATTATTTCATTGATTCGATTTAAGAATGTCTGCCTCTGCAGAGAGTATTTGCTACATTGCAACAAGAAATGAGTTTCATTTTCTACTTGATTTGATTTACACAATGGGCATAATCTAGTTTCTCTGGGCATATGATCGGTTTGATATCGACCTAGTTCAATCATAAGTTTGTGATTACTTACTCTAAACTTCACTAAATTTCGTCTTTCATTAAAGTTTCTTAGCTGGTTTAAATAATCAGATGTAACGTAGTCATCCTTAAAAACTTTATAAAATTCTAATTTCTTTGAATGTTCAAGGCTGTGTCGCCAGGAGGATATATATTTCTCTTTCATATTAGTTGTATATCGCCTAATTCTATCATTATCTAAAGATTCAGGATCTAAATTGGATAGATGATATTGTTCCATCAAGTTCATAAAATTGGAATAAAATCCGGAGTTATTAATGAAATGTAGATTCTTCGACATGAGGAAAGATTGTTTGACTATAGAGTCATTATCTTTGTTGTTTAGATAAACAAAATATTTCATAATTTTCTGATTAATTGGGATTATTAGCGGTAATCTTCCAAGTTCGGCTCTGCAAGCTACGTTAGAGGCCTTATTGTTTACTTCTAAGTAGTGTTTACAAAATTTGAGATGAATTTTTTCTATTGGGGAACTATCCCATGCTTTAAAATTCTGCTTAGTGTACATCCCCCATATCTCACTGTTGTAGCTTAAGATCGGAAATATCGTTGTGTCAAAAATCTGAGATGCGGTATTGGGATTAAGTCTATTGAGAAGTGTTTGTTTTCGTATACTAGCAAAGGCGTACAGCGCTTTTTCTTTCAAGTGTTCGACTGCAAGAGTAAAGTTTCCCGTTGGAGTTAAACGTGTACCTAAATAGGTGTATTCTTGAACAATTTCAATTGGCTCGGTGCCTATGTTGAAGTTGATGCCAACAGATTTCCTTGGGCGTTTTTGGAAAATCATTATTTTTGTTTTCTTGGGATTGACTTTTAGCATCCATGTTTTGCAATATGAAGAGAGAGTGTTTAAACAGTTTTGTAATCCTGTTTTGGATCTTGATAGGATGATCAAATCATCTGCATACAATAGTGAATTTATTTTTGTTCCATTTGGAAGAACAAATGGATCAGACAGCGTGTTTTCGAATAAATACGGCAAATTGTTTATATAGAGGTTAAATAAAAGAGGACTTAAAATACATCCTTGACGTACACCTCTTGAGTATGAGAAAGATCGAGTTTTGTTTTCTCCGATTCTAATGGAACATGTTGAATTGCAATAAAGGCTTTTGATCAGATTGTAGAAATGTCCTCCTATGTTGATTTTGAGCAGCTTGTAAAACAATCCCTCGTGCCAAACAGAGTCGAAAGCTTTACGAAAATCTACGAAACAAGCATAGACTTTTTCTTTATGGTAGTGGACATATTTATCTATTAGGGTCCTTAGAGTGAAAACATGGTCTGCAGTACGATTTTCAGGTACAAAGCCAATTTGGGAATTGTGTAATATCTTGTTTTCTCTAAAATACAAGTACAGTCTTTGATTTAAAATGGAACAAAACAGTTTTCCAAGGCAACTCGATACACATATGCCTCTATAGTTTGTTGGATCACTCTTGTCACCCGATTTGTAGATTGGGGTTATAAGGCCTTGACACCAAATATCTGGCATTTTTCCAGATTGTAAAATGAGATTAAAAAGTTTGATGTAAATAGGCATAAGCGATTCAAGGCTCGCTTTGATCATTTCATTTCTTATTTTGTCAACAAATGGCGATTTCTTATTCTTCAATTTCTTCACCGCTTGACGTATTTCTTGCTCAGTTACCTCTTGATCTAAATGGTTAAGCTGTTCTTTTTCTTTTTCTAATGATAGTAGTTCATCATAGACTCCTTGACGATTTATGGAAGTTCTCAGGTCATTGGAATGTAAGGATTGAAAATGGTTGAGCCATGTTTCTTCCGAGATTGGGGCAGGAACATTTTCGTCGATAGTATCGTTCATCGATTTTAGACAACTCCAAAACGACACTTTGTCGGGATTAAATGCTAGCTCGTCGAGTTGCAGAGTTTTTTCTTTCTGAAATTCTTTCCTTTTCGAGTCAAGGAGCTTTTTATAATCATTCAGAATTTTGTGAAATTTCTCCCGTAACTCAGAGTTAAGGGGATCGCGATGTTTTTGATTTGACAGTTTTCGTAATTCGTGTCTTTTCAGTTGACATTCACGGTCGAACCATTTTTTGCTAGATGTTATCCTAATACGTTTACGAGATCTTTTGGTTTTAATCTTGAGGCAGATTTTTGATGTCGCAGTTAGAATGTTCACAGCATCGTCCAACGAGACATTTACATCTTCAGTGTTTCGTTCCATAAATTCTCTGATTAGAATCTGGATTGGTTCCGTACGTAATGCGTTTCTGAATTTTAAGTAAGAGTCATTTTCCCAGCAAAACTGGCGTGGCAGACTTATTAATCTATTGGTGGAGGTTGAAGTTTGGGTTTCGCTTGCTGGTAAGCTGGTGTTGAGATTCAACCATGCTACGATGGCACTGTGGTCCGACAAGTCGGACGGCTGTTTAACAACAAAATTGGCAACGTTTAGAAATGTGCACTAGTAGTAGTAGTAGTAGTAGTAGTAGTAGTAGTAGTAGTAGTAGTAGTAATAGTAGTAGTAGTAGTAGTAGTAGTAGTAGTAGTAGTAGTAGTAGTAACAGCAGCAGTAGTAGTGGTAGTAGTAGTAGCAGTAGTGGTAGTAGTAGTAGTAGTAGTAGTAGTAGTAGTAGTAGTAGTAGTAGTAGAAGTAGTAGTAGTAGTAGCAGTAGTAGTAGTAGTAGAAGTAGTAGTAATAGTAGTAGAAGTAGTAGTAGTAGTAGTAGTAGTAGTAGTAGTAATAGTAGTAGTAGTAGTAGTAGTAGTAGTAGTAGTAGTAGTAGCAGTAGCAGCAGAAGCAGCAGCAGTAGTGGTAGTAGTAGTAGTAGTAGTAGTAGTAGTAGTAGTAGTAGTAGTAGAAGAAGAAGTAGTAGTAGTAGCAGCAGTAATAGTAGTAGCAGTAGTAGTAGTAGAAGTAGTAGTAATAGTAGTAGAAGTAGTAGCAGTAGTAGTAGTAGTAGTAGTAGTAGTAGTAGTAATAGTAGTAGTAGTAGCAGTAGCAGTAGCAGCAGAAGCAGCAGCAGTAGTAGTAGTAGTAGTAGTAGTAGCAGGAGCAGCAGTAGTAGTGGTAGTACTAGTAGTAGTAGTAGTAGTAGTAGTAGTAGTAGTAGTAGTAGTAGTAGTAGTAGTAGTAATAGTAGTAGTAGTAGTAGTAGTAGTAGTAGTAGTAGTAGTTGTAGTAGTAGCAGTAATAGTAGTAGCAGCAGTAGTGGTAGTAGTAGTAGTGGTAGTAGTAGTAGTAAATTGCTTTATTTGCATGACCGCAAGATTTTACAGTATTGCAAAAGCATATTTATAGTAACTAATAACAAAACAAGACTAATAGTACTCTAATATTATGCTATTGAACTTAAGTTACATCACTTTCACTTGATAATAACAATGTATCACGTATATTCATACACAAGGAAATAAACTTCATTATTAGCTTATGCACATGATAGTCGTTAGAGTTCATGAGAAGTTTTATGCTTTCTGAAGTTGATTTCCTTTCAATGTTGGGTATTATTTCATTGATTCGATTGAAGAATGTCTGCCTCTGCAGAGAGTATTTGCTACATGGCAACAAGAAATGAGTTTCATTTTCAACTTGATTTGATTTACACAATAGGCATAATCTAGTTTCTCTGGGCATATGATCGGTTTGATATCGACCTAGTTCAAACATAAGTTTGTGATTACTTACTCTCAACTTCACTAAATTCCGTCTTTCATTATAGGTTCTTAGCTGGTTTAAATAATCAGATGTGAAGAATTCATCTTTAAAAACTTTACAAAACTCTAATTTCTTTGAATGCTCAAGGCTGTGTCGCCAGACGGATACATATTTCTATTTCATATTAGTTGTATATCGCCTAATTCTATCATTATCTAAAGATTCAAGATCTAAATTGGATAGATGTTATTGTTCTTTCGAGTTCATAAAATTGGAATAAAATCCGAAGTTATTAATAAAATGTAGATTCTTCGACATGAGGAAAGATTGTTTGACTATAGAGTCATTATCTTTGTTGTTTAGATAAACAAAATATTTCATAATTTTCTGATTAATTGTGATTGTTAGGGGTAATCTTCCAAGTTCGGCTCTGCAAGCTACGTTAGAGGCCTTATAGTTTACTTCTAAGTAGTGTTTACAAAATTTGAGATGAATTTTTCTATTGGGGAACTATCCCATGCTTTAGAATTCTGCTTAGTGTACATCTCCCATATCTCACTGTTGTAGCTTAAGATCGGAAATATCATTGTGTCAAAAATCTGGGATGCGGTGTTGGGATTAAGTCTATCGAGAAGTGTTTGTTTTCGTATACTAGAAAAGGCGTGCAGGGCTTTTTCTTTTAAGTGTTCGACTGCAAGAGTAAAGTTTCCCGTTGGAGTTAAATGTGTACCTAAATAGGTGTATTCTTGAGCAATTTCATTTGGCTCGGTGCCTATGCTGAAGTTGATGTCAAAGGATTTCCTTGGGCGTTTTTGGAACATCATTATTTTTGTTTTCTTGGGATTGACTTTTAGCATCCATGTTTTGCAATATGAAGAGAGAGTGTTTAAATAGTTTTGTATTCCTGTTTTGGATCTTGATAGGATGATCAAATCATCTGCATACAATAGTGAATTTATGTTTGTTTCATTTGGACGAAAAAATGGATCAGACAGCGTGTTTTGGAATAAATACGGCAAATTGTTTATATAGAGGTTGAATAAAAGAGGACGTACACCTCTTGAGAAGGAAAAAGATGGAGTTTTGTTTTCTCCGATTCTAATGGAACATGTTGAATTGCAATAAAGGCTTTTGATCAGATTGTAGAAATGTCCTCCTATGTTGATTTTGAGCAGCTTGTAAAATAATCCCTCGTGCCAAACAGAGTCGAAAGCGTTACGAAAATCTCGAAACAAGCATAGACTTTTTATTTTCCCTATGGTAGTGGACATATTTATCTATTAAGGTCCTTAGAGTGAAAACATGGTCTGCAGTACGATTTTCAGGTAGAAAGCCAATTTGTGAATTGTGTAATATCTTGTTTTCTTTAAAATACAAGTATAGTCTTTGATTTAAAATGGAGCAAAACAGTTTTCCAAGGCAACTAGATACACACATGCCTCTATAGTTTGTTGGATCACTCTTGTCACCCGATTTGTAGATTGGGGTTATAAGGCCTTGACACCAAATATCGGGCATTTTTCCAGATTGTAAAATGAGGTTAAAAAGTTTGATGTAAATAGGCGTAAGCGATTCAAGGCTCCCTTTGATCATTTCTTTTCTTATTTTGTCAACAAATGGTGATTTCTTATTCTTCAATTTCTTCACCGCTTGACGTATTTCTTGCTAAGTTACCTCTTGATCTAAATAGTTAAGCTGTTCTTTTCCTTTTTCAAATGATAGTAGCTCATCATAGACTCCTTGATGATTATGGAAGTTCTCGGGTCATTGGAATGTAAGGATTGAAAAATGGTTGAGCCATGTTTCTTCCGAGATTGGGACAGGAAAATTTTCGCCCATAGTATTGTTCATCGATTTTAGACAACTCCAAAACGACGCTTTGTCGGAATTTAATACTAGCTCGTCGAATTGCAGAGTTTTTTCTTTCTGAAATTCTTTCCTTTTTTAAACAGGGAGTTTTTAGAATCATTCAGAGTTTTGTGAAATTTATCCCGTAATTCAGAGTTAAGGGGATCGCGATGTTTTAGATTTTAAAGTTTTTGTAATTTGTGTCTTTTCAGTTGACATTCACGGTCGAACCATTTTTTGTTAAATTTTATCCTAATACTTTTACGAGATCTTTTGGTTTTAATCTTGAGGCAGATTTTTGATGTCGCAGTTGGAATGTTCACAGCTTCGTCCAACGAGACATTTACGTCTTCAGTGATTCGTTCCATAAATTCTCTGATTAGAATTTGGATTGGTTCCGTACGTAATGCGTTTCTGAACTTTAAGTAAAAGTCATTTTCCCAGCAAAACTGGCGTGGCAGACTTATTAATCTATTGGTGGAGGTTGAAGTTTGGGTTTTACTTGCTGGTAAGCTGGTGTTAAGATTCAACCATGCTACGATGGCACTGTGGTCGGACAAGTAGGACGGCTGTTTAATAACAAAATTGGCAACGTTTAGAAATGTGCACTTATCGCATATTAAGTAATCAATAACGCTTGTCCTGTTTTTTTCAATGAAAAGTGGGTCTGCCCAGGGGTATCTCCATTAACTCTGCCATTAACTATTCTTAGATCAAGATTTTTGCAAATTTCTAATAGTTTTTTTCCCATGACTATTTAATACATTATCAAAACCATTTTTTGGGGGTGGCTGGCTGGAAAGCTGATCATTAAAGTCCCCCATAAGAATTACTGATCCTGTTGTAGAAAAGTGTCTCGTTCTAGCTGATCAAAAATTTCGAGATTGAGATATTGTGAGTTACACGGAGGTATATACACCCCACAAACTTTTCTTAATATGGAATCATAAAAAAATTTTGAGTTGTTTTCGTGATTGAAATGTTTTTATGGAGTTTGTTTTTGCAAAATAAAGCTATTCCTCCAGAGTTCCGACCACCTTTTCTCGACTGGTTAGGAGTGGAACATTGAACAAAAGATTTATATCCAGCTATTTCCAAATCAGAGCAATTGCCAATCACGGTTGGTACTATAAAATCAGAATTATCAATAACGCTCAAAAAATCCACACTTTGTAACTTGTTTCCAAGGTTTTTGGAAGATAGTCCGTTGATATTCCAAGCACAAAAGGACAGGTTGCTTGAAATATCGGGGTGATCTTTAGTACCAATGATAGATTGCTAAATTACTTACTCGTTATACTGGTATATAATATTTATCCTACTTAATTAAGTGTCTAATGTTCAAATCAGGTTACTTGGTTAATTATAGAAATGATTTTACAAATCGTAGAAAGGATATGATTTCCTGAGGTATTGGTGTCTCTTGACGGGCGGTTTCCATTTTTTCAGCATGCGCAAGCGTTTGATGCGGTGCGTTGGGATACGCTTATGGTGTACTTTGGTGTTGGGCGGGGGTATCTGTTGCTGTAGCGGTTTCGCAGCATCTGGGAGCATTTGATGCGGTGCAGTTTGGTGTGGTGCTGGGGATATCCGTTGCTGTAGTTGTGGTGTGGCAAGTGGTATAGGCGGAGGTTGCGTTTGAAGGTGGCAAGGCAAGGGTAGTGTGTCCTTGACAGCATTGCTGTATGAGGCATGCATATGCCGCAACACTGTATTGGGACCTTGGGGTGATGCTGGTTGATTTGGTGATGCTATTTGGATTGACGGAGCATTTGAAGATGTTGTCGTTTTTGGTCGGATACGGCTGTGAATGGCGTCTTTCAGATTTTTGGCGAAAAGCCCTATGTGTCGTTTAAGAATGTGCTTGTTATCGTGGAATATATTGAGTTGATTCGCGAACAGGTTGTCGTGTTCAATTAACTGTACGTTGGGTAGTCTTTAGCAGCTATTAATTAATTGATCATTTATTGAGGTGATTATCGGTGTTGGGATGTCGTTGCGGGGAAGAAGTGTTGAAAAAATATCTTGCTTTATGGGAATTTTGTGGAAGCCTCAGTATCAATATTAAAATGTTAGAGATAAGTTCTTCTGGGGAATTGGTACTCTCAAAGTTGTTTGTTCCCGTGTGCAGTATGATCAGTTGAGGAGGAGTGAGAACGTCTTTTTGTAAGTAGGATCTTGCGTGTTCAATCAGTGGTGCTCTAATGTACTTGACTTCGTGTTTCGATGAAAAAAATTTGTCTTGTGTCCAAAAACTTTCCATTGGAATCACACAGGAAGATCACTTCATTAGACCGAGTGTTGTTGTTGCTAGCTGAGGACGTAGTATGGTGTTGGGTATTAGCTGACTTTGCCTTGTCTTGTTTGCCTTTTTCAAGAGGTTTTGTGGGAGGCTCTTGGAGGGGAGAGAAAGAGTTAGATGTTGGTAGATTCACAACGAGCAATTCGTCTTCTTTCCATTGGGCGCATGGCGGTGTAGAAGTTGGATTTTCATATTCTTTATTCGTTGCGCAAATTATGCTGTCGTCCTCTACGCGGGGGTAGTCTGGCTCGACGTATCGGTCGTAATGGCTTTTTCCGGTGGGTGTACATTCAATTTCTCCCAAAGGGCTTCAACCTGATCTTTAAGAAACGCGACTTCTGCTTCCAGTAGGCTTTGATTTCTTTTCATGGCTACATTATCTTCCGATATTTTAGCATGTTTCTTCTGTAATGCCTGGTTTTCGTTCTGTAATTTTGTGATAAGAGCGGCGTGTTTTTGTAATTCTTCATTTAGTAGCTTGTTATTGTTTGCCTAGCTAGTCGTCAGCAAGACCCCCTAGGGTTAATTTTTTTGTACTTTGAGAAGATGGTCTTGCTGGACAGCTTTGTCCTTTAGTTGTTCGATGTTACCCGTGTGTGTTATCTTAAACTGTGTAAATTCGGCTTCTAAGTTTCCGACTGTGTAACGCAAAATAGCCAATGTATTTTATCTACTTGGTGCGAGGAAGAGAGGCTCAATATGTTCTGACATCCGGAGAGTTTCTGTAGTTCCTTTGTCCACGCTGTATGTTTCTGTAACATCTGAGATTTCATTGTCGTGCACAAAACCGTCTTTAGTAGTAATGTCGTTGAGTTCCTCTGCTTCACAGCCTTCACACTTTGTAAAGAAATTTGTTAAGCCAATAAAAACAAAGAAATGTTCTTTGAACTACGGTTATCTGAAGACTCAAGACTTTTTATGATTGCTAATAGCGCCGGAAATTCGTCTCGGCTCCACTCGGCGAATTTCTTCCCTTGAATCATTATTCGACCCGTAGAAATAAAGATAGATATAGTAATAAGTTGATCTTCATCGTTATCTTCTACGGCATAAATGTGCAGGATAATTTTGTCGCTCTTGGTTGCGCAACTGTACGATTCTTGTTCTTGCGACGTAAAACTAACACGATATCCCATGGTGTTTAAGTGTTCGAAGTAGTGTACTATAAAGTTATAAAGGTTTTGATCCATAACAGCAGACGATCCTCCGATGTTATAAGGGATGCCACTTTTGCCGTGGGTTTGTAGGTGGATAAATCGAGTTTTTCGAAGGGAACTGTTTTCGATTTAGTTGAGGAGTGAAATTTGTCGACCAAATAGCGACGGAGATCTTCACATGGTTTCATATCGACCATTGGCGATGGCTTGAATCCTTTTTTTTTTCTTTTGACCAGGATTATCTCCGGGCTCAAATGACGAGCCATCAGGATCTTTATCCATTTAAATGTTCGTCGTTATAAACTTTTTGCCAGTATAATGTAATTCTACCATGTAAATAAATAGAATATTACTCAGTTAAAAAGACGTGACCATTTTCAGTGGTCACGCAACAGTAGTAGTAGTAGTATAGTAGCAGTAGTAGCAGTACTAAAAATAAGGTAATAATATTAGGGTCTTTGTTGATTAAAAGACAAATCATGTGTTACAATCAAACATTAATTTTAGGCAACAGAATTAAGTTAAAGTTCTGAAAAGTTAATTCATACGTAAAAAATCAATGTATTACTAAATCAATTCTTAATTATAAATCTCTTCGAGTTGCATTAGTAGTAGCAGTATCAGCATCAGTAGCAGTAGTAGTAGCAGTAGCACTAGAGCTGTGTCAGAGTGGCAGCAGCAGTGCGTCTGCGATGATGGTGGTCATTGTTAGAGTGGAAATATAGTGATAATGGAAGTGGCTGCTGCTTTTGGCAGTTTTTTTTGTCCAACTCCTGCTTGCTTTAGCTCATTGGATTTAGTATTTTTATATATATGTTAAGCTACTGCTTTTGTTCTCGTCTAGCTACTTTGATATCTGGATGGAATGTAACATCTTCGAGTCCATCGGAAACCACATTTACAATGCACTGGTCAAGTCTTAACGTGTACAACATCAGTGAGGCAAGGTTCTACGTTATCTTCATTAAAAACTCCCAAGGGATTTTACTGTCCGTGGAAACCGTGCCGGGAAATACAACAACTGTGGAAATCACGGGGCTCATGCCTTCTACAATGTACCGTGTATACGTCTACGGATTTGATGAGGCTGGCCATCCTTATAAGAGTTTAGAAACCGTCATCTTTACCAAGAAGGGTATGTTCCAATGTCAGGTTTTGGCAAAGTATGAAAATGATATGCTTTGGTGAAGTAAGGCTCAATAAGAAAATAAACGAGCTACTGCTTCAAAGATGTTGCCGTCATCTTTACCTCGAATTAAAAGTAAACATTAAAATACCTAAAAAACGCGAACTGCTCCCTTTTTACCTTCAACGATCTGTCTGCTTCGCTGCTTCGGTTAATGACTACGACATTTTCATGTTTTCTTTGCCACTTGTGATGATTGAATAATGTTTATCTTATGCTTTAGTTTTATGTGGATTTCGTCCAAGCGCTGGTCGCATTGTTGGTGGCTCAGCTGCAAGAGTCAATAGCTGGCCATGGCAGGTCATGCTGATGGACAAATCTGGACGCCAGTTCTGTGGAGGTTCACTAATCGAGCGATACTGGGTGGTGACCGCTGCTCATTGTGTGAATAGGAAGTCACCGTTTGACATTAAAATAAGGTTAGCTTTGGGTTGCAGATATTTTATTTAGATATGACTCAAACTCTAGTTGTAAATCGCTAAATCGTCTTCAGGGCATCAATAAAAAAAATAGATGACACTTAACCCTACAGAAAGCCTTATGCACAATGTAAGCCATCATTGCGTGCGTTTGAATTTTAAATTGTAACGTCTTTCATAAATGGCATTGTCGTTGATGTAACTCCCTTTAGCCCGGCTTACACGTCGAACTTCACATTTGCCCAGCCTAATGCAAATGAGCAAAAACAATAGCTTTTGTTCATTTGCGTTTGGTTCGGCACTTGTAACGTTCGCCGTTCAAGCTACGCCTTAGTAGGTTTTAGGACGCATTTTCCCGACTTTGTTTTTCTGTGATGTGTGCCAATCAGTTAACAGAAATATGACGTCTTGGATCGTTGCAAAGAAGTGTCCACTAACATAATAATAATGGTCTTTATTGTTTTAAAAGATACATATATTATGTTACATGAAGTAGAAGTGGATTATTAAATTTACATACTATGTATGTACTGTTGGTGCGCAGGCGTTTCGTATTTAAATTTTAAACGATTTATAAAAACAAGAGTTTTTAAAACGCATAGTATGAATGTTTGGCCTGTAACTAGTCTTTTCCCTGAGATTTTAATTGGACGGCTTAATATGTAGCATTGTTGACAAGAATGGATAGCTAACAGAATTCGATACCTTTTTTTAAGAAAGTATCACTTGTTTTAGAACACAAAAACAGTTGCTGTCCGCTTACTGACGTCACTTTCGCCACAAACCGTTGAAGCAACAAAAACGTACACCAACAACACAATAGCAACAGCAAGGAAAAACAACAACAAAAATTGACTGCACAGGAAAAGTATATATATATTTTTCAAACGTTTCATTTCTTATTGTATAATATTCGACACTTTTCGCCAGAATGAGTACTTTTCGAAGTTGGCTGATCTGACGTTATTCAAGTGGATCATTAAGTTAAAAACGCCATAATCTGTCCAATTATTCCTTGTTAGATTGGGAGCTCACCACAGAACAGAAGTCAGCATTGGCACGGAACAAGACGTTCAAATTGCCGAAATCATTATGCATGAGGATTACAACGACCCACTTCAATATAGTAACGACATTGCCCTATTAAAACTAATGAGACCAGCGGATCTTGGAGTGGGTATTGGAGTTGTTTGCATGCCAGATATGAAATACGCCCTTCCATTTGACAGTATAAACGAAAAGTGCCAGATAACTGGATGGGGAAGGCTATCTTCAGGCGGCAGCCAGCCCAATACACTCATGGAAGCTCAAGTTCCATTGGTGTCAAAACAGCGTTGCCAGACTGCTTATCCCGGTAAAATTGACGATACCATGCTTTGTGCTGGTTTAGATGAAGGAGGGATTGATTCATGCCAGGGTGATAGTGGTGGACCACTGGTGTGCGAGTTTAACGGCGCATGGTATCTTGAGGGAGTTGTAAGCTGGGGCCAAGGATGTGCAGCACCTGGAAAGTTTGGAGTCTACGCCTATGTTAGGAACTTAAAGTCATGGGTATCGCAGAACAAGTATAACGTTGTTCAACCAAATCCATCTCCACAGAACCAATCCGCGTCTTTATTGGGTAAGCACTTTCTCAACACTTGAGCGTACATGTTTGCGAATTGTGTCTTCTGTTACCATCTGGTATTTCTGATAGCTAACCATGTACCTCGAAAGACATATTACCTAAAACCTTGCAACAGAATCAGCTGGTAGATGTCCGAGATGCCGGACATCTACCGGCTAATATGCAGTCAGGAGGTGTACGCCACAATTTGGAAAGGTGATGTGACTCCCACCTATCAATACATCCATTGCATAGTTTATTTCCTAGCTAAGAAGGAGTGATTGAAGAAAGAAAAAAAAACGTATCCCGAGAAACAAGCTAAGGAGATAGAAACGGTCGCGATTGATACTCTTGTGGGTGAATACAAAATCTTATTAAAATCTTTTTTATTGAAAGGCGGCTCTTTCTAAGGGAACAATCTTGCATAGAGCGGGATCAGACCCAAAATTTGAAAAGAGAATGGCTCAAATTAATTATGCCTTAGAATATGGAGTCCAAGAGAAGGTCCGAAATTGCAGTTATATATTCAATGGGACTTGTCCGCTGACGTAAAAACAAAATAAGGAATCAGAAAAGAAGGAATATCTCTTGTTTTGGTACGAACTCCGTGCGCAGAAATGCCACATTTTGACCGCGAAAACGGTCCGCTATTGATAAAATCCCGTGACCTACTCCACTTGATGAGAAGGCTAACGTCCTTGTTATGTTTGGTGAAATTCGTTCAACTATATAAAAATAACAGTAATTTTGTCTCACTCTATTACATTTTATATACCGGGCATATGGGACGTTCATTTTCAATTTCAGAGAAAGTAGGGTCATGATACTGAAGAGGAAGGGGATCACAAAATCGAAGCATCCGAGGCTGCATGCCATCGCGTTATTATTTTTGCCTTGCGAATCAGATGCAGAAACTCCTCAATGGTCTGAAATAATTTTGCGTCATTCAAGTACTTGTTATTATTATTATTATTATTATTATTATTATTATTATTATTATTATTATTATTATTAATTTTTTTTGGTTGGTAAGAATTAAATCAACGTAATTAAGGAACTCTATTGAAACACTATAACTCTAAATCTACATTTATTGGAAAGAGACATCAGATTTTTTAAGCTGGCTTGCTGCCTTGCTTGCTGTTTTTTTTTTCCTGTTTTCTTTTGAATCCCTCTTATGCATCTTTTGAATAACACTTGCAATCGGCGTAAAAGGTGTTCCAACATAGAATTCCTAATTTTTTTTTTGCGGCACGGCAGAAAAAAAAAACATACGAGATAATATTATGTAATCGAAACCCGAAATGGAATTTTCTCATCGACTGTGTATGCTTCACAGTCAACACAAGAAAAATCACGATATGCTCTTGACATGTATCCTAGAAACGCATTGCTGTTCCCTGCGAGCTGAGGCACCATAATAAATACTAATAGGGTGAAATCATTGACAAACGACACGTTGGTCACTCTAAGCACCCACACATCCAATTTATCTGATACGTCAACGCCTAAAAATTGACAAAGTTCCTCTCTTACGAATAACGAAGATCTCGCGAACATCACTGAATCTACACGACGGCTCAAGGAAATAACCACAGAAATTTGCTCAACTCCACTACAGTAGCTCGCAGTTGCCATCGCAACACGAAATAATAATAAATATTCAATAAATAAGGTTGCTTTAGGCAATTACTGTCTTTATTGATAGAAAGTACGAGTAGTTGTAACAATGACTTTCCCCTTCTCATAATTACTTAAACAGAGAAAATAAACCAACTGCAGTACATCGGTTAGGGAAATCTCAGCATTTACAACCCAGATATGCGTTATGTTTTAATAAAGGCATTGGCGAAAACAGTGGCGTAACAGCATCTACCTTTTTCTTCCTTTCCTTGCTATCCCAGCTGGCGAACCTTTTCTTCTTCCTTCGCTTTTCGGTACCTTGAATCATAGGCTACAGAAACATCGTTAATAACGTTGGGATATTATTGTTACCTAAAATGCAGCGTGGTGCAACTTTGACAATGGCTTATGTTCTGGGTGGAACCAATCATCTTCAGATGACTTTGACTGGACGCTGGCATCAGGCTCTACTCCATCCTATTCTACAGGTCCGCCTTCTGGTCTAGGGGGTTCAGGTTAGAGTTCAGTTACTCTCTTACTCAAGAAAGAACGTGTTAACAATACTGAATATGATTTATCCTTTTCCACGCTTTCAACAGATTGTCTATCAATCTTCCCATCATTGCCTCTGTTTGTCTATGATACACCGTTAAGTCATACCAAGATGGTGTTTTTAACAAAGTGATAAATATGCGCTTTTGTCTATAACAACTCGTTTTCCTAAGACAGCTACTTGTTTCATTACATGCATCCCTAGTTATAAAGAAATGGTTACTTTGTCTTCCATGTGGGATAAAAACAAGACTATTTTTTTTGTTATTTTGTCACAGGAAAGTACATGTATATTGAGGCATCCTCGCCGAGGAAGCGTGGACAAAAAGCAAAACTTACAGTACCTGTCTCGCCTAGTGGGAACAGATCGTGCCTCTCTTTTTATTATCACATGTTTGGGGAATCAACTGGAACTCTCAATGTTTACAGTGGAAACTTCAAATTGCTTAGCATATCTGGTGATCAGGGGAATAGATGGATACAAGTGAAAAGAAACGTGTTTCTGAATAGTACTGTAAGTGGATGATCTATATAAGATTTATATATATGATGTTTATATGTGGGCGTAAGTTAAGGCGACAATTGAATGATTACAGAGTTTTAATTTCCCTAGCAACAATGTGGTCATATTTGTGTTTACTCACATTTGAAATGCTGACAACCTTGCAATGAATTTTAAATTTATTAGGCCTCGAATTGGCAACATGAAAGATCTTTAAATGTTCTATGTTCTATGTTCTATGTTGATTGATTGATTGATTGATTAATTGATTAAATTACTGGTGTTTTTCTTGGTGTTTTCAATATAAATAAGTGATTGATTCGTTGATATTTCACTTGTGACCACAATTTTGTGTCTGTCCTACGTTTCTAAGAGAACATTGTCTTAGTAAACTAACAATCTTACTAAGGTATAATCAAATCATCACACCATAACATAGCAAACTATGAACACGACAAGTTTTGAATGTTGCAAAGAATGGTGCACTGTGTCAGCGTCTCTGCGCTTGAGAACTTTATTACCTCCTTGCACCACATGAATTAAAAAAAGGAAAAAAAGGAAAAAAGCAGAGAGTAAATAACAAAAATCTTTACGGGGATGGACTTTTGACTTGTTCAGACGGTACTGAGCGGTTACACCCTTAAATTCAAGCTCGTTTCACAAGGTGCAGTGGTGTAGGTTAAACGTGTGTCGTGTTTTTGAGAAATAGGTGATCGCATGAGGTAATTAACCTGCCTAAGTATGTCATACACCTATTCGGCATAGAGCAAATATGGACACTAGCTATGTTAAGCTATGGATACTAGCTTAAAACTCCTTTTTATCATTTGAGTGTGTGCTATTGCTAAGCCGTGGTATAACACAACAAGAGTCTTATCGACCACTGCAGGTTACATTTGAGGGAATAGTTGGAAGTTCATACACTGGAGATATTGCCATTGACAGCGTAGAAATCATCAACGGAAGCTGCCGAGGTAAACTTAGAGGACACGCATTCTGTTTAAACGACATTCTCGTCAAGTTAAATGACACTCACCCTGCGCTCAATTGCATACGCTCCACTCGACCTCCGTTAACGTCTCACAGCACTCCTTTAAGACTCAAGTGAATTAAGGAAAGGGTCTTCGCAGATTTGGAGGGGGGTGGTCTAGTTTAGAATACTTTCAAGTTACTGATTAGAAAGTTTGGCAGAGTCGAGCATTTCCTTCAAGTATTTAATTTTTGTCTTCGTGAACTTTGTTTTTACGTCACGTGACATACCACGCCCAATTTTTACAATTTATTTGGATTGAAATTTACAATATTTTAAGAAAACGAATTCCCATCAAGTTTTCCGTGTATCAATGACTTGAGACAAGCGGTTTAGGGAACTAATTGGGGTTCTGAGAATTTAGGTACTTTCTTTAAACTATGACGTTTTAATTTTGGAGAGGGATTGGGTCTAGAGAAAAACAGTAAATAGTTACGTAACAATTAACGTTTTCAGAAAACCTCGTTTAATTTAAACTACGTTCCCACAATGGGGAGATTTTGGAAGAAAGATGGGTAGTTAGAACGTTGATCATCACGTTGTAATCGAACTAATGCAAATTTTGCATAAATCAGGGCGTGGCCGATCATTTGACCGCAGCAAACACACTAATTTATCCAAAAAGTTGATTTGTCTCTTATTACACAATTATAAGAAATTTTGGCTTGAATAGCAACTCTTCTCCAAAAAAGTCGAAAAAAGGGGATATTTCATGAGGACCCATTCCTTAATCCACCTGAGGATTCTATTGTGGTGGTTATGTTTAACATAACCACCTGTAATATTGGAATTGCCAACGTAGTGTTTGTTTGTTTTTGTGATTGTCGTCGTCGTCGTCATTGTTGTTGTTATTGTTGTTGTTATTGTTGTTGTTGTTGATGTTGCTGTATTTAGGGGAGGAGGGGAGTCTGTCATCCTAATTTTTGAAGCAAATTAACTAATTTGATAGTGAGAGGTGTATGTTTTTTTTTACAATAGGCTAATAAGGACACAAATACCTTACGTAACATATAACGCTAACATTTTAACGAACGTTTTGGGTGTTAATCTGATTGTTAATCTGATATTTTCTCCCCCAAACCCGATAGCGTTAAAACTCATAGAAAAATAAAATAAAATAGAATGCAATAAGCAAGAAATACTGAATATTCGACATGTTATTATTCTCAGTTTCCTGTAACTTTGACAGTGGATTATGTGATGGATGGAGCCAATCTAAATCGGATGACTTTGACTGGAAACTTCACTTTGGTCCGACTCCGTCTTCTTCAACGGGACCATCGACAGGTCACAGCGGTTCAGGTTAGTTGGTTTCTATTGCTTGTTTTTGGTTTGTTTTGTCTTTAAGTTTCGAAATTAGAGAAAAAAAAAACAGAATCTGTCACAAAACTTGTCCGTCATTGTAGTTTTTATCTTGGTTTGCACCATTAGGCGGAGGATCGAGCAATAATCTTGGTATATTTAGTACTTCACCGCAAAACCCAAAGGTTTCTCTTTCGCTTTCAGGATACTACATGTATATTGATGTGTCACCTCAAGCTCAGGGGGACAAGGCAAGACTGGAGTTTCCTGTGCCAAGTTCTCAGGTTGGGAAAGTATCCTGCCTGACGTTTTATTATCACATGTATGGCGACACCATTAACACTCTCAACGTCTACAGTGGAAACGCATGGGTGTTCCGTAAATCTGGAAACCAAGGAAATGTATGGCTTGAGGCGAAGGTGTCCTTGACTTTAGGAAGAAATGTAAGTTGTATCAATTGACAAGAACTGAAGAGAAAAAAAAAATTAGGAATTGTAATTCGTTAATGGACCCTTCATTTAACGGGCTATAATGTCTTTAAGAACTTGCATTGCATTGTCTGCCTGACCAATCTGTTCAATCTACGGCAGGGGCAATTAAGAAAAGGCAAGAGGCAAGAAAACAGACAGACATCTGTTTAACAAAAGCGCAACAACAGCAACTGACATAAAAAAAGAACCAAACAAAAACAAAAGCATGCTATTTGCCTTGCACCACACATCGAGTATTCTAAACAGCATCACATGGCATTGCATTAGCTATCAACTTGCCTTTATTTTGCACAGCTAGGTTGTCATTTGAAACTGTTTTGGTTTAGATTACTTTCGAGGGTATTGCAGGATCATCCTTCACTGGAGACATTGCAATCGATGACGTAACTATTAGCGATGGAAAATGCCCAGGTACTTGTTATACTTTAATAATGGCAAAGATTAAACTTTAACTGAAGCAGTCGTCTAATTTTGTCATTAATTAGCATAGAAGATGGTGATGTTGGCAAAAAAAGGGACTTTTACCTTATATATAATAAATAAATAAGTAAATAAATAATGGTTTATTAAAAAAACATGTTGTGGCACAAAGTGTGAATTAACACATGTTTACAATTTCAAAGTAAAAAATAGAAAATACAAAAATACAATATATCTTAAACTAATCTAAAACTAATCTAAGAGGACTGGGGTTACAGAATTGCGTTACTTAATAGTTTATTGAATTGCTAAAAACAACAACAACAACCTGTTGTTTGTCAAAGACGCACCCTTACAAGCTAGGTATTTGCACTACGATACGTCTTAACGTGTTTTATTTTAACCTTATGTAATACGTAATATATAAATTAAGCCAAGCCTAAAACCGGAGCTCCCAAAGAATAAGCTGGTGTTCGCTTCTTAAAAATAGTCCTTGAACGTTTCGGACCCAAATATATTTCAGGCATTTTTTGGCTCGTTCTTTTTTAAAAAAGGGTTTCTCAAAAAGCCCGAAAGTACTCCGAATTGATCTCCAATATTTACTTTGGGGATCTGTTCTGTGAATCCAAGCTCGAAAGGTCATTCTAGACCACAGCTATATTTGTTTATTTTATTCGGGCTTCAAACTGAACACATATTTCACTCACGAGCCGTCTTGCTTGGTTCTCGCAATGTTTCCGGATCCTTTCACTTAATTGTCAAATCTTGTCTAATCTCCTTGGATTATTGGCTGTTCGCTTGAATAAACTTGAAACGTCGCTCATTACAACGACAAAATATAACTTACTCTGAAGCAAATGGGTTATCTTTTGGGTTTTCTGATCGTGCTTGGACGTCAAGAAATAACACGAACTGTCACTAAAAGTCTAGTCCAGCGTTAATACGGGCTTTTTACTGGGAAAAATTACCCGGAAGAAAGCTTTTTTGGGAGCTTCCAAACATTTTTATCGAACAAATATCGCGTAAGTTTAGTGGCCGCGAAAATATATAAATTTGGGCGCATTGAGAAATGCACAGAATTGTTTTCGGAAGCTTTTCGGGTGAAATAGCTTTAAACCGTCAACCACTTTGGTTAAAAGATTACTACTGTTGAAAACTACTAGGACGAGAAAATCGACAATTCCCAAAACAGATGGACCCGACAGTCAAAATTGAAAACAATTATTTGCAGACATCTCACAGAAGTGATGTATGTGCAAAATTAGATGCTGTTGTCTTACGACTGTGCTTTGACCTCTGTTATGAATGAACAAACACAGAATAATGGTCAGAGAAATCATTTCGAGAAAGTTTATTCGCATTTCTAATATTTGCAATACAATAGTAAATGGCTCAGAACAGACAATTACCGTAAATAGCATAACGTGAACATTTTAACGAAAGATGTGGGTGTTGATCTGATTGTGTTATCGCGGAGGGATATTTTATATAAACTCGATAGCGTTAAAACTCCTAAAAGAAAGATTAAAATAAAATACATTTGTCAGAAATACTGAATATTCGACATGTTATTGTTCTCAGTTTCCTGTAACTTTGACAGTGGATTATGTGATGGATGGAGCCAATCTAAATCGGATGACTTTGACTGGACACTTCACTTTGGTCCGACTCCGTCTTCTTCAACGGGACCATCGGCAGGTCACAGCGGTTTAGGTCAGTTGCTTTCTATTGCTTGTTTTTGGTTTGATTTGTTTTGTTTGTCGTTTTTTTGATCGAAATAAGAAAACAATAGAATCTGTCACAAGACTTTTCCTTCATTGTAGTTTTTATCTTCGTTCGGACCATTGTGGCAGAGATCGCACAATAATTCTAGTATATGAAGTATACTTCACCGCAAAACCCAAAGGTTTCCCTTTCGCTTTCAGGGTATTACATGTATATTGAGCTGACACCTCGATCTCAGGGGGACAAGGCAAGACTGGAGTTTTCTGTGCCAAGTTCTCAGGTTGGGAAAGTATCCTGCCTGATGTTTTATTATCACATGTATGGCGACACCATTAACACTCTCAACGTCTACAATGGGAACGCATGGGTGTTCCGTAAATCTGGAAACCAAGGAAATGTATGGCTTGAGGCGAAGGTGTCCTTGACTTTACAAAGAAATGTAAGTTGTGTCAATTGACAAGAGCTGAAAAGAAAACAAACTGTAATTGTAATTCGTTAATGGGCTAGTCATTTAACGGACTATGTCTTTAAGGACTTGCATTGCATTGTCTGCCTGACCAATCTGTTCAATCTACCTGAGGGGCGATCATGAAAAGGCAAAGAAGCTAGAAAACAGAAAGAAATCTGTTTGAAAAAAGTGAAATAACACCAAGTGCTATTTAAAAAAATGCTATTTACCTCGCATCATACATCAAGTACTCTAAACAGCATCACATGGCATTGCATTAGTTATCAACTTGCCATTATTTTTTTACAGCTAAGTTTTCATTTAAAACACTTTGCTTTAGATTACTTTCGTGGGTATTGCAGGATCATCCTTCACTGGAGACATTGCTATCGATGATGTTACTATTAACGATGGAAAATGTCCAGGTACTTGTTATACTTTAATGAAGGCAAAGATTAAACTTTAACTGAAGCAGTCGTTTAATTATGGCATTAATCAACAACAACAACAACAACAATAGCAAAAGATGGTAACATCAGCATAAAAGAACGACTTTTGCGTTACTTAAGAACGGTGCCTCCTAATACAGATGTATTTTTGCAAAGGTTTTGACTAAGGGGAAAAAGCAGATCTTAGCAAGGGTTATTGGAATCCAAAAAGAAGCGTTAAAATACAAAGAATGTATGGCAACTTCTTTCCAAATTTAAACTCAATTGTCTCTGAAAAATGCGTGGTAACCCCTAATTTTCTTTTTGGATTCTGATAAGAACTGCTTTATCCAAGTAGTCATAAACCGCACAAAAATATTGTTGCA
This sequence comes from Siderastrea siderea, assembly GCA_964030785.1. NCBI lineage: Eukaryota > Metazoa > Cnidaria > Anthozoa > Scleractinia > Rhizangiidae > Siderastrea > Siderastrea siderea. Next base: position 25,756,979 of record OZ034970.1, on the reverse strand, counting down.
CTAGGCGGCAGTTTTAGGGGGCAAATTCCTTAAGAAACCACCCGATTATCCCGAGATGCGCAGAACGTATGCGCAGTAACAAAAGGAGGCACCTTCCTTAAGAACCAGTCCAGAAGAGGTTCAAAGATTTTTCGAATCGGAAATAACCCTATCTCAAATTTTGCCTGCTGAAAGCTGGTCATGAGACTTTATTTTGTCTTCTAATATAAATGCGATCACATGACAGGCAATTTAAGTTTGACTTTCGTGGGGAGCAATTTTGGCTCCAAACATTTTCTAACATTTACCAACTTTGCATGTCTCTTGTGAAAACAAACGTTAGCCAATCATTAATCAAATGTTGTTTCTTTACCAAGCTGATCTTTATCTTCATAAAAAAAACACTGATATTACATTTAGGCTCTTTTTATCAGCTGAGCAACCATTTTTAACAGAGCCATTATTTTGAGAAAGGGCCATTATTTATCCAAATTTCAAAGGATTTTTTTCGATGTAGTAGTTTCTTAAAATAGCCAAATGGTTGTACTTAAACCTTATGGAAAAATCTGCGCGGGCAATTCACTTTTGAGGTTCAATACAGGTTATTCAAAGTTGACATTTAAAAAAAATAGACATATCTGCTGAGGAACAAATGGGTCACGTTAAATCGGCTTTTTACACTTTACAAATACATGAAACCTGCAAAAAGGTAAATTACAAGCTAACAACGTACACGGTTATCGTTTGAATTATTCACTGCACAAGCAAGTTGCCAAACACATAATTTAGCATTTTAGGTTTCAACTTAGTGACAAACAGTTTTTCAAAATCGTGTATTGTTCATGCAGATTGTAATAGGTGTCTTGGAGGTAACTTTATAAGTATACGTGCGTTTTACGTTCCTGTTTTGATACATTTAGTGCTCCATGAAGCCTCAGAAGCTCGAAATGTATAAACTTCATTTTTTAGTTGCAGACAGTTGAACATGCCTTCTCGATGAGACAAATATTTTTTTCCGTCTTCGTCGCGTTATTTTATCGCTCTGAGCACCCCCTTCCTCCCCCCCCCCACATTTGGTATTTAATTTGAATTGAAGTCTTTTTCTTTTTTTTTTTTCTTCAGTCCGCTTTCAGCTTTAAAAAAAACGTATTTTTCCCCATGTAATGCCCAAAATCTCTTCAGAAATGTTCATTGCAATGAACAATCCTGTCGCCATTTTATTGAACGCTGGAATAATTTTTCATCAACTAGCAAACTCTTCCTAGGTACCCTATAAGTGAAGTGGTGGATTGCAATAACCCAGCCATGTCCTCAAGAAAACTAAGGTCAAAATATGAGACTTTTCCGGTCCCCTTTTCCATAGAAAATGATGACCTTAAATACCCCCTGTAGGTCCCGACTAAAACTTAAATCAAAAAAAAAAAACAGGAAATAAAGAGCTGCAAACCCAGCGGGAAGGGTGTAATCCAGTAACTTAGCTACCTCCCCCTTTTTACCTCGGAGAGTTAGGCTCTCAAAATATTTTGACATTATACTGTAGATTATGGACTGTCAAGAACACTTATTACTCAAACTTAAGGGCCAAGCTTCACTGAGCGGTATTTTTGTTTTTATTACAGGGAAACCAATAATGCCCTCAATCACGATTGCCCCGACAAACAGTAAGTATGGTTAGCTTAGTTGCTATGACGTCACATTGCAGACATTATGGGTCTCTACTTTAAATCCAGATGTAATCCGCGTCCTGCATACTGCTGGGGTCATCAATGTCAAAACAAACGTTTATGACAATTCAGAACGAAAGATGGTGAATGTGAAGCTCGTACAGCGGTGGAGCACTCTAACCACTAAGCTACTGGGAAACTCGTGGCGAGGGAGGCCTGTTTATCAAGGTCGTTGCGACAGGCGTTCTGCACACCACTAGGATCAACAATGCCCAAAGCACCTCGTGCGATAATAAAGAAAAAGGGATGGTAAATATGAGCTACAATCAGTGACATAAGTCGTTGCATACTGTTGCCTTGCGGGAAAGAGAGAGAGACACAATTGTACCGACAGTGTTCCAACAAAGTAACAATGATTGTACGGAACGGAAAAGGCTTGAATTGTGCGTCACGGCATACAGATCTTTAAACCCAAAATTAATTCTTGAAAATTGCCAAGTATATATGATTAATAAAAAATGCATGGTATTTCAGACGAATGTGACGTTTTCCAAAATGGAGTGGAATGGCCAAGCCCTTTCGTTCAAGGTAAACCGGGAATAACCACAAAATTTGCACCGAAATCATCCCGCGCAACTGCGTTAAACCTCACTGTCTAGACATCAAAGCCTTGAGCCAACAGAAAACGCTTTCATTTGATGTGATTGAAGTGGCAAGAGAAGAAGCGTTGGAAATTCAAATATAATCGAAATCCACAAACCAAAAGCATATAGCTTAACCGGCTCTTTAGATGGCTTGTAAAATACTGGAGTAAATGGAAGCGTTATATCTATACTCCAACAGACACTAAAATCCATCCCCAATTAATCTCAACGCTTTTATCATAACAGAGCAATGCATGTTTACACCCGTTACAAATAAAATAAACAAAACAAGAGCCACAGTGGCTTTTAGCTCGGGAAAAAAATGTATGTGATGTAAGATGTTTACATTGCTACGAACTTAAGTTCAAAGAAAAGAAATAGGCTAGAGTTCAATCTGTTCTCATGACACGCTTTTTAATTTGGGCTAAGCAAATGATTGATTGTCAGGTGATACAAAATTTCGCACTCGCTCTTAAGTGAAGTCCAGAGTCCAGACAAAAAATTTCCCTTCAGTTCAAACTGACCTCGCGATAAAGGAGAGCATTCCGTATCAAACTTTGCCGGGATGAACGTCAACCCCTGATTAACTCCGATTCAACCACAAAACCTAAACGAGGGTCGTAATGATGCTTTAACGAAATAAAACTAGACAAAATAGGAATAGATAAATTTCTAGACTAAATCGGGATACCAAAGACGACTGAAAGTATATTTTGAAGGTTACGCCACAGAAAATACTACAAACAAGACATCACCCAAGGTCAAGAACCGCACATAGAATGAACTGTTTTCAATTTCATAGATTTTCAGTCAGCACGAACACAAAACTACTCTAACATGCTAGTTTTATTGCCAAGTATTGACTTAGATGTTTGCTCCCTTGGAACTGGTTTGCGACAGCGATTGCGTTCTGGATGGAGGTATCTGCTTTTTTCTTTCCACAATCGACCTCAATCTGAATAGTTAATGACAGAACAATTTCTCCACGAGAAGAAAAACTTGGGTTCTTATTTGCCGAGAAAATCTTCTCAAATCCTGACAAATTTGGTGTCAAAAGGTCTTCAAATTTATTGTATATTTTGAAACCGGGGGGAACATTTAGTGTTACTCATATCTAGTTGCTTTTCAGGCTGCTTTATGAGACAAGATTCGTCTGTATTTGCTTCAGTTCATCTAAATATATGCATATCTACTAAATTACACACACTCTGTTTAATTTCAGTAGCATATAAGTCAAATGCCTTGCACTAATGTAGCAAGTAGAAAGGAACTCACAAGTAGAAAACAGTTAGCGGGTCAAAAAAGTAAAAAAAACAAAAAAAAAAAACAATAATCACCTAATCTTCCCCACAGTTTTATGTCATCTGTTCGCCGATTCGATGAGGAATGCCCCAAGCTGGAAGGTTGATGAAACGTCGCTTGTCAAATCCCACGTGCGTCGACCGATTGCTTGGTGAGAAGCCCGAAAATTGTCCGAACATATAACGTTTCAAATCATATATGGCAATCCTCGATTACCAACGACATGACCTCGGTACAGCTACATGTCCCTTCGCTGACAGTTCGCTTGTATTCGTCAGAACAAAGAAAATCGGAGACACTTCGTTTGGACCTCACTGCGCCAACTGCGTTTCTAAGCTCGGTTGCCCAAGCAATTACCGATCTGAATGTAACAAACAAAGAGCTGAGGGCATTTGCGGCGCGTGTTTACGGGTTACCAACGTAACCCTTCAAATTTCAAAATAGATGTGACCAAATAACTTTTTAGTAAGTCCACGGGTTACAATGGTAAAACCTGATGTAAATTACAAGCCAGTGTAAAAGAAACCACATACCTACCTTGTTTCACATAGCACTGCAGTTCAGTTTTTTTAAGTTTCCTTTGTTCAAGTGCGCTTCTATGCCGAAAAAAAAACTGTTCTGAAAGAACGCGATGTAACGCGCTACGGGAAGCTACAATTATTGTTGTTCACGCATTTTAACTTTGGAATACTTTTTAACGGACATGTCATGCAAAGAGGAAATCAGTGCATGCTCAATGAACATGGGGATAGCGTAGGCAAAATAAGCCTCAACATATGACTTGTCTTTTAAGACATTCTGAAATATAACGCAATTTCATTATTATTTTTAAAGATATATGATACTTTTAAACCATATACAGTCACTGATATAAGTCGTTGGAACACCCTCCCCTCTAGACTGCGAGTAGCCCTGTACAATGTTGCATAGTGTTGTGAGCGATTATCCCCCTCTATTTTGTAGAAACTTTTTTACAACATTGCCTTGTGCGAGAGGGAGAGAGACACAATCGTACCGACAGTGTTCCAACAAATTGCCACTGATTGTAGTCCGTCACGAGTCTCCCGGTAGCCAACGTAGGGGTTAGAGCACTCATTACCGGTGTACGAGAGGAGATGGGTTCGATTTCCGTTGGAAACTCTATTTTCTTTCTCTCATGCAGATGACAAAATGAATATTCTATCTTTCTTATTTCCTTACAAGCTTCAAATTCACATCTTTCCTTCTCAATTATTGTAAACGGTTCTTTCGATATTGATGATACTAGCAGTATACAGGACGTGTTTCACAACAAACTGTCTCAGTAGCTAAGTCAGTTGGCTAAGTCTGGGGACGAGCGCTCTTAGTCCCAGGCTCCTGACAGACTGAATATCCTTTCTTTCTTGTTCTTCTTATATTCCCGAAATGAAATGAATGAAACTGAAACGGCGAGAGAATTACAAAACAATCCTCACCTTGTAGTTGCCACCTTGAATTTATTTATTTCTTTATTTATTTATTTATTTATTTATGTTTACAGGTTGTGGTGTTGTATTAACCAACACCCTGAAAAGTCCTGGATATCCAAGCGAATATCCGAGTGACATGGACTGTGTTTATCGAGTACCCATTCCTCTCGGTATGGTGATGAACATTTCCCTTAAATTTGTTGATTTGGAGGACGACCCATCCTGCAGGTAAAGGCAAATATCAGCCGAATCGCTAGCTAAATAGTTTCGCCCTCATGAAAATTAGTTAACATAGCTGATGGTATGAGTGCGAGTGCAATTAAGGAAACTGAAACTTGAACCATAATTGTAAAAGCAGCTACAAGGGTTATTTCAAAACTTTTGCGCAGCCAAAAACACCAATCAAAGGGACACTGTCACGGATTGCATGTGCGAAAAATATCCACTTCTGGTCGAGCCGGTTGACTTCAAAACGTTTGACTACTCTAAATGGCGTCACCAACCGTAGTGGATTTTAGTTTCTGTTTTTTTTTTTTTGCAATTGGAGTCTGAGAGTCCCTTGTCCCCAGTAACTGAATGGCAAGTAGTTGGCCGTTTTTGAGGTAGCTGTCAAGGGTAGCGTGCAGATCGCCAGGTTCGTATTCGTCTCCTTTTTTGTGTTGAACCTCCGCATGAAACTGATGCAGAATGACATTGGGTTCACATGGAGAGTATGTCTTGAGCTTCTTGTTGTGTCCGCGTCTTAATTTACCAAATGTTTTCAGACTTTCACTCTTGGTCCGTGAGGTCATAGTTTTCGCTTGCACGGGGAGGCACAAAGGCTGCAAACTTCCCAGTTATAAGGTCATGCTTTCTTCTTTTTCTTCTTGTAGATATGACTACTTGAGGATTGCCAATGATAAAAACCTGGCTATTGGTACATTCTGCGGTACGCGATCTGGACTGAGCTTCCTTTTAATGGGAAACTATGCTGTGATATCTTTTCATTCTGACGGGAGTTACCAAGGGATAGGATATCATTTACTTTTCTCACACTTTGCCGGTAACTACAACGAATATTACCCCTGATCTTAAAATTGCTAATATCGGACTATGTTTGATATGGATTATTCTTCTTCGAGAGACTGGTTTATTGGCTAATACAGTGCAACTTCTCTAATGTCCTCCAAGCATGAGAATAGAAAAGGGTGATACAGGACACTGCTCAACTAAGTCACTTATTAAACGGTTGTATGAAGTTAATTGCTTGTTCTACGGATATATATATTATTTGCCGGCCGGGAGGTCCGTATTGAGAAAAACTGTGCCAGAGGTCTTGAGTACGGCCCGAGGCCGCAGGCCGAGGGCCGTGCTCAAGACCGAGGGCACAGTTTTTCTCAATACGGACCGACCAAGGCCGGCAAATAATATTTTTATTTTTTTCTTGTTGTTTTTCAAAAGTTAAACGTGTCTTGTTGTTTTCGGAAAGCAACGTTTTGCAAGCGCGCGTAAAATGAACCATGAAACGAAGCCGTTTGTGACACCAGAGCAGCAAAATACGCTTTTTTACTCTGTTAAAACTCAGAAATCACAGGAAGCAATATAACTAAAAGAAACCCCTTTATTTTCCCAAATTTCGATACATGTAGCTAACTCCTGCTCGATTTACTCAAATGTTTGTCGAAAGGGAAGAGGCGATTTACATTGTACAACCTTCGGTATTTTAACAAGAAATTTTGGAAAGAAAGTTTTTAACGACAATGTACAAAAAATTTCAGAATTCTAAGTTTCGGAGAACGTTTTAAAGATTTTAAAGGTTTTAAAAATCCATTACAAATTCCGTTCCGTTGACCGCGGTCAAGATCGGAAAATTCCGCCCGCTCCCGGAACCAATCAGATTGCAGGATTTGGTTCATCTTGCCCGCTCACGCGCTGAGAAAAAAATAAAAGAAATTATTGAGGGAAGGAACAAAATCAGGGCATTAATGAGTGACTATAACGAATGCCGACAAAGGTGCTTCGGTTTAGTTGCTTCCAAACTTTCTCACTTTTTCTAAGATGTATGTGGGAACAATTTGCTATATCATGTACATGCTCATTAAATTTGACGTTTCCATGGCAACAACATGTTGATAGAATTTCAAGTAAGTTTTACGTTTTTAGATCATTTTAGTGCTCTTTTATTGACATGGACAAGGACATTTTTGGGGCTTTTCGAGAGGTTTTGGAAAAAATCAAGAAATCCAAGATATGGGATTCAAGATCGCCGCTGTTTGGAAACAGGAAACCCAAAACAATGGATGCAACCAAACAGGTTCCTTTTGGCGACCGTGTGTGCTATTTTATCTTGTTGTTAACCCTTGGACTTTTTTTTTTCGCACTTTCAACTTACACAGTTAAACTTACAACATACAACACTAGCAGTAAAAGTTAAAAAAACATTCTGACTTCGATTTGAACACAAACTTAATGCTATAACAAGATATACCTCCAATTGTCTTCACATCACTTAGAGTTTCGTTACTTTGTTACGTAAGAGGAACCAAATGTTTTTTTTTTAAAGAAAGCCCATTTTTTTTAACTTTATCTTTTTCGCCTGATTTAATCGTAATATATTCTTCTAATGGTAATCTGTTGCGAAGAAGAGATCTAAATTCACAAAACTGAAATTTATGTTGGCGTTTAAGCATATATAGTATTTTCCTACAACGATGAGATGGTCTAGGGCTAAACGGTGACGGGAAGAAGGAAATGTACCATAAAATAATGATAATAATAATAATAATAATAATAATAATAATTATTATAATTATTATTATTATTATTATTATTATTATTAATTTTTTATTGAATAAAATTTTATTATTATTATTTTTTCTCCACTGTGGTTACTGTGCCAATCTTGAAATCCTATTCAGAAAGAGTTAGCCTACGTACATTTTATGTATTTATAATAGTATGGACTTACAAAACAAAGGCATCCCTTAAAGTGGTTCTACGAAAGGTCACTGAATTCAAACCTTACCGGCCTAGCCCCGGGGTTTATTCTTTAGCGTATGGTGTCCTCCTATTCTAGAAATAGTCAATAAGGCTAGAAAAGTAAGTCCCCAAAGTAAAGTCCCCAAATGGGTCCGTCAGGGACTTTTGAAGTGATCAAAGATGTGGGCGCGTTTTGGTGGTTTTGACCGCTTCTACAAAGAAGTGTAGGGAGGGAGACAATATGTCCACGTCTTTCTTTCATTTATTTGTACATTTGTGAGTGAATGTGGCAAAAGCTAACCAAAGTAACGGCTTTCCTTTCCTTTTAGTAACTTCAATGCCATCGTGTAACTTCGACTCCGGATTGTGCACTGAGTGGCAACAGTCCTACTCAGATACTTTCGACTGGACACGTCGTCATGGTTCAACCCCGACAAATAACACAGGTCCATCATCGGATCATACAAGCGGATTAGGTATGTTGATCGTGAACTGGTGAATAATTTTCAGCTCGCTGTTGTTAATTGCGTGGTGCTTCCACTTCCTCTCTAAGTACGTAAGTCACTCCGAAGTATTGGGGGACGCGGGCTTGGGAGAAGCGGTCCATCAGGCATTGTAGTTGTTGCTCAGTGTGGTCTGAGCGTCGTCTGCAATGACCGTGTCCGTGATGAGCATGAATAATTAAGCTTTCATATGCGCTGCTATCATACTGTACGGTCCCCCTCGTTTCCTCATGGATCTGGTCATGCTTTGCACTTGTGGCTTCTTACATATATAGAGGACAAAGTCGTGGCAAAATACTTATTTTAGACTTAAAATCTCACCTAACGCGAAACCAACGGTTTCAGTCAAATACTAATCACGAACAGTTTCAACATTGTGCACTAAATAATATAATTAATCCTATTAGGGGTGTTGCCCTTTCCAAGTGTGCTGGGCATTTTCTTATACAGTCTAAGGGGAGCGGGGATGGTGCAGTCGTGAGAGCACTTGCCTACCACCAATGTGGCCCGGGTTCGATTCCCAGACCCGGCGTCATATGTGGGTTGAGTTTGGTGTTGGTTCTCGTCCTTGCTCCGAGAGTTTTTCCTCCCTCCTCAAAAACCAACATTTCCAAATTCCAATTCGATCTGGAATCCGAGGGTTACAGGTTTATCAGTCGAAGAATGTTTAGTGTCACCCTCGTTAAACAAAGGTAATTTATTTATTTTTTATTTTAACGAAACATATCTAATGAAAAATCCTATCCGTTTGTTATTCATTTTTTAAGTGTAAGAAAGGGTAAGCAAATTGTGACGCAACTTCGTGGAAGCTTAAAACCAAAAACGGCAGCTAATAATCCGGCTGATGGTCTATAAAATCTTTTAATATAATCAAAATTACCTCCTCCTCTCCATCTGAAAAACTGTCAGTAGCTGTCATAAACTGCCGCGGCCGATGGAATAATAACCTGTGCAACAAAACACTGAATCAGACGATTAGTCAAGTTCAAGATTCCGTTAGGCAGTAATCTGGCCGACCGAGCGAGCGAGAACAAATTGCAATTTAAAGCGATTTTCGATTAGATCAGTACGCTTCAGTGCAACTGATTTCCGATTTTGTGGCTTTTCCTGTTATTTGCTAAGATCCAAACACAATAAAAACCCAATACAATAACCTGTTTACTTCAGAGTAAGTTATATTTAGTTGTTGTAAGTGAGCGACGTTTTTAGTTCATTCAAACGAACAGCCAGTAGTCCGAGGAGATTTGACAAGCCTTGACAGTTTAATGACAGGATGTGGTAACATAGTAAGAACCAAGCTAGACGCACTCGGATTCATATGGCCAGCCCGAACAGATTACCCCCCAAATTTGGGGGGAAGTGCGTGTGTGTGTGTGTGTGTGTGTGTGTGTGGGGGGGGGGGGGGGGGGTGATTTGGAGAAAACACTTTCGGACTTTCCTGTGAAACACTTTTTAGAAGAAAATTGCGCCCAAAAACAGAGCCCCGAAATATTTTTGGGCCGGAAAAGTTTTCGGAAACGAACAGTTACACCAGTTTATTCCTTGGGAGTTCCACTGTTAGGTTAGCTAATCTATATAAAGTGTTTTCAAGTAATAAAGAAATGGATGCAAGCAACTTAATAATGTGGCCTGCTGGCCTTTTATCTATCGTAAATGATAGTAGATATTTCAATGGATTGCAAGCTGTAGTCTTTGATTTGTATCATCAAAAAGACACATTTCTCCGAACAAAAATGGATTAGGATATGTGGACGTTAACGCATTTTTTTGGATCAGAAGTGCTGTTCTGTGCGCGTTTGCCGTAATTTTGTGGAAGTTTTGCTGTGTTTCTCCCCGCGTAATTAAATGAAAGTGCAACTGAAAAAAAAAACATCAACAACAACACTAATCGTTTGCTGGAAACTAAGACAGCGAGAATTACACCCGAAATCTATCGTATTTATTTTCCAAGATACCAATCAGATTCGAAGCGTTCCACCTCGATTCTTGAGTTATCAGTTATTCTTTAATTATTCTTCAGTCAAAGAGGCTGCTCACAGAGTGTTGGCTAGGGGATTGAAGGTTTGGCTGACTGGTCAAAACAGCGTCTTTTTTAAACTAGCTTTGTGGCTAGATCACATAACTTTGCAAAACAATTTCCATTGGGGTTTAGGGGAAAATGGTCGCTGCACCTGAGAGTCTTACCTTTACGGTCTCGTTTTCGCAGCACAAACTGGGTTCCATGTCCTTCTTTGATTTTCCCCTGTTGGAAATTGGTGAAGAGAGACACCGTCTGCGTTCGTTAAATGCAAGGTAAAACCATGCATCGTTTTTGTGGCTCTCTCTTCCAGGTGTCGGAGTTAAAAGATGAATAAGTCTAACCTGCGATCAGGCCGAATTTTAGCATCGCTCTCATATTCTCTTACGTTGGTCGCTCGCTAAAATAGGGCCTGATACAATCTCTCACAGGAGTTCGTGTCGGCGGCCAAATTTTGGCCGCGGGAATCTCGCAATCTGATTGGCCCTTTAACAATAGAGCTGTCAACGGAGGTAAATTGTCTAGGAGACTTCGATCCCACCGCCATTGCCACGGAGCAACCAAGGAACAAGTCTGCCGAAGTGAAATGTGTTGCTCTAATAAATTCTCGTCGTTCTAGGAGAATTGTCACCATTTCTTTCTCTCCTGAGAATGGCGTTCGGTTTGACGCAAGCTGTCTCTCACCTGGAACAGAGAAGTACAGCAACAGTGAAGTATTTATTCCGTTTTATCGCATCGTGTCTCGGAATTTGCATTTGACGGCTTTCAGCTAGTATTGATAACATGAACAGAGCAGTGGTTGTTTCCGCGTTTTACGAAACAAAACGAATAGCAGACGATCAAGTATATTTCGCCGAGAATGATCAACAAGTCAACCGATAATTCGGTAATTATAAACTTAACGGTAAACTGATGTTTGGCGAGAGCCGCAATCAAGTCGCAATAACGATTTTCAGTTTATTCATACTTATGTCGTTTTATTGACCTCTGACATTGACATCAAAGGATCTGACTAGTTTTATAATAAATGTTCTTCGTTTTAAAATTCGCTGCTGTTTAGAGATAAAATTCGCTGCTGATATCAAATATTTATCACTTCTGGAACTAAATTAAATTACAACATACTCCTTTGTTTATAAACGGTTTTATTTATATCTTTATTCTAAAGAATGAAACTGAAGGTATTTCTTTTAATTGCCCAAGGTTTTTTACGCAGAAAATCGGTGACAAATGCGAAGAGAATATTTCCGGATACCACCTGAAATGAGAAAGGATTCAAGCATGCAGCATATTTTGGTACATGACAACCTCGTCGTGTTTTGAATTTTCATTCAGTTTCAGCTCAGACAGAGCAACCATGTACAATACCGGAACCTTCAAGTTAGCAATCGTGTAAATTTGAGTGCTTGTGCCTAGAAGATACATCGTAGCCTATGATTTTCTTATTTTGCCGACATTTACGTGACTTTTTGCGAACTGTCGTTCTGGCAAATTTGCATACCGAGGATCGTGCAAGCAGAAGAAATTTTGATTGGCTGATTTGTTGAATGTCAATCAATCAAAAAAGTGGGCGGCAGGCGTTCCGTAGAAGAATTGTATCAGGCTCTATTTTTCGTTTCGCCCGTCCCGCCTGAATGTTTCACCGAGCGAAACGAAAATAGAGCCTGATCGCAGGTTAGAATAAGTCGTACTCGAAAATCCGCGCGCCTTCATAGGCCTTCCATGTCTTCACACGTGTGACGTCACTAATTGCGTGACACAAATCCTTGCTTTTCTCGGTCACGCGCAAAAATGCCAGTTTTAACTCGAAGTAACCTCTAAATGTTTGTCCCTGAGATAAACTCTTTGTTTTTTATTAATCAGTGCCCTAATTAGTACGCATGAAAATTGAAATGAATGGATGGCTAAAAATTGTAAACGCATTGAGGCTTTGCAAAATGCGTTTCCAAATACTGTTGTTATTATTGTTATTACACACGACGGCGTTGAGAGCTCCCAGAAGAACATGCTCGGCGCAGCTAGGGATAGTCCTGACGAGTAAAACGTCGTCCTTCTAGATCTCTTTCAGCATGCCGGAGCCGTCTAGCCGTCCGCATGGAGCTTTGTCCACATGAAGCTTTGTTTTGTCCACATGGAGTTCCTTTAGATGATCATTAATTGTTCTCTTAGTAATGTTGTGTTTATTTTCCGAGTTCTAGAGTGCAAACATGTCTTATAACGTTGAGTAGGAAACATGAGGCAAACGCTGACGAAACTTTAAAAAAAAGGCTTACAAACGAAATTTCAGAAAATGACACGACACAATCCACTGTGACAGTTACAATAAAAAATGCCTTCAACGTATACCGAAATAGAGTTCAAAAACAGACTGTCAGGTATAACTCCACTGTACGTGATTGCTTGCACAACAACTCAAGCGATCTTGCATGGTCTTGTTCTCCTTAGCGGCTCAAACTTCTTTTAAAAGCACGTCACTTTTATCCGCAAATAATCATTACAAAATACGTCATTTTAAATGCTATGTGTTTCCAAGGCCTGAACATTTGAGAGATCGACTTTGCATGGGACAATCCGTTATAAACGGTCACTAAAACAGTGTTTAGAAACTTTCCCTGACGCTTGCACGGCTCGGTAAATACCTTTTTTTTCCTTTTTGTGATGAATCTACTATGCACAATAGCAAACTGAACCTAACGATTCTCGTGAAACTTTGCTTATAAATTAGACCAAGGCTTCTTTTCGTATGACAGGATACTACATGTACATCCAAGCCTCTTCTCCTAGACAAGCTGGAGATTACGCAGACCTCCATCTCTTTCTATCTGGAAGTGGCGACTCAGCTTGTCTCAAGTTCTATTATCACATGTACGGTGACACCATGGGAACTCTCATAGTCTTCAGTGGAAATGTTGTAGTTTTCAACGCATCTGGAAACCATGGCAACTACTGGATACTAGTAAAAAGAACCATTCATTTGCAGAACACTGTGAGTTTTAATTTTTTGTGCATCATTGACCGTTAAAGCAGTTGTTGCTACTTCTGTTTCTGTTTCTGTTTTTTTTTTTTTTTTACTGTTTATTTGATTGTTTCAAGACACACACAAACCTATCCAGACTGGGGGAATAGCCGACTGCGCCTGACGGACGTAAACTCTTTTTGCTACTTTTGTGGCACAGGTCACAAACATTAGTGACATTGCCCATTTTTTTTCTGACGGCAATTTAACACGATGTGCCATTGTTCTTTAAATATAATGGTTTTCTATGAACCATATTTGACAAACAGTGTTTTAGAGTTTTTCTTTACACTTTTTGTGTTGCTGTATTTTGTTGGCTGAACTGCGCTACCACAACAGGCTCCATACATTACCAAACTACATGCTTCTACATTATGTAGCTACAGCTGGTTACCTTTTAGCTGATCGTAAAAGAACAGTTTTACCAAACACCAAACTGAACGAGTAGTAGGTATTTTTTTCGAATTCTGTTGAACAAATTAGCCGAACGAGCATGAGCTAATCCAAAATTAAACCTAAATTTCGGGTTTTGATAAGATAAGTTCGCTTCAGTGCTACTCATTTTTGACCAGAGTTTTAGCGGCATTTTTTTCTTATTTGCTGATATCCAAGCACGATGAAAACTCAAAAAGATAACTCATTTACTTATTTAGTCTCGTTACGTTTTGCTGTAGATAAACAACGTTTCCGGTTCATTCGAGCAAAAAGCCAATAGTCCTAGGAGATTTGGAAGCCTTAACGTTTAAACGGCAGGATATGGAAACATTACAAAACAAACAAACAAACAAACAAACAAATAAACAAACAAACAAATAAACAGACAGGAGGCTCCTAAACAAGAAAAAAACAGTTATGTGTACAGTTGGCTTCGATTAAGATTTGTTCAACATCCTTAGGTGATAACTTTACATATGTTCACCGTACATGCAATATGCCTGGAAGAGACATTTAAGGCCGCGCAAGGTGGTGATACAGAGTCCTGACTTTATTTGCTCTGCATACAGATTGACCTTATCCATTTTAGTCATTATCAAGCCCAAAGTAGAGAAAAATATTGTCTTTTGGACATACTTTACTGAATTTCATGAAAAGTAACCCGAACTCCCCAAAACCGGTATTTTATCGTGCGTATAAGCTAGAAAAGAAAAGAAAGAAAAAAAAGAAAGAAATCTGCTTACTGAACATTGAATTGATCATGAGAATCGTGTACTCGATATATAAGACATGTCTAGAACGAACGTTAAAACACTTGTAAGTTGCGTCTTTAAGGCTAATATGTGGGCCGCGCAGCTATCACTTTTAATTTTTTTTTTTCTGTATTAACGTGAGTCCGTTTGCACGCACAGCTTACCAAAGATCGCGCCAATAGCCAGTAAGGGGCCACCAGCTTATTTTATTTTAGGGTTTTTGTCTCCCTTACAAAGCAAGATTAAAAGGAAAATTGCATGGATAATTTTGTATAAGCGTGACAAAACTGTCTGTTTTTACACAGGTAACATTTAAAGGGATAGTAGGATCTTCGTCTACGGGAGACCTGGCTATCGATGACGTCTCGGTTACCAGTGGAAGTTGTCTGGGATCATCTGCTTTCCCAATTGTTTCTTCACGGTCTCCAGTCCCTTCATATAGCTCTGCAACGTCTAAAACGTCATCTATATATGTATCTTCATCATCATCGAGTCCGTCGTCTGATCCTGCAACATCTCCAAGGCCGTTCACAATTCTTCCTTCTTTTTCAAGCCCGTCATCTGGTCCTAGTGGTAAGGTTTCTTCCGTCCTATCTTTAATTATTAAACAAGGACCAGCACTATAAAGGGGATAGCTCCTCCCCCTCTTTGTCACACAATCGCTTCTACGTCTCTATCAAAGATGGCGGACTCTGCGAGGAAGAGGGCAGAAAGCCATTTACCAGAAAAAGAAGTCGAATCCTGCCCTCACTGCATTAATCTGCAGTAAAATATCCTCTTAGGCAAACTAAATCTTAAAACCAACCTTCAATCCTCTTTCTCAGCGTGAATCTAAACTTTAATTTTGGTAAATTTTGAATTTCGCGCCCGTAACGGTCCCCCAATGGCGAGAGGTTTACAACGGCGCACAGTCTCCACTCAGTCAGATTGAGTCTTCTTGAGCCTACAAATTGCATGGCTTGTGGTCTTCCTTATTTTGCCATGCTCAAGGCCTTGGTTAGTTATTAATTGTTGCAAATACAGTACATTTTTTGAAAGACTGGCTCGATTCGTGGCTGGGGTTGTTCAAATTTAGGGCAAACTTCTGTCTTGAATCTAACCACTTTGCGCGTGTTTTTATTGCCTCTCGTTCAATATTCAAGCGGTCCTTCGATTCGCTTACATTATTCGATATTATCCGATCCTCTAGCACGAAACCCAGATGATACTTTCCCGAGCACGACGTCCGACGAAAAGCTTCTATTTCATCAATCAAGCTACACAGCTGAATGACAGAATGAAACAAGAAACTCCACACAACATGATCGCAAGGTTTTTGTTTTGGTCGCTGAACCACCAATTTATTGGAAATTTATTCGGCAAGCAGATGCAGATGCAGATCTTATAATTATTTGTAAACGAAAGACCGGACGAAGCAGTTTATGGAAAGAGTGCGGTCCATTTGTCTTTGGCGCTTTTCGTACGCGGGTAATTGTTATCAGTACCGTTCATAGCCGTCTTACTTTGCCGATCACTTTTTGAGGTGGATTCCTTGAGTTTTTATTATTTTACTGCAGATTAATGCAGTGAGGGCAGGATTCGACTTCTTTTTCTGGTAAATGGCTTTCTGCCCTCTTCCTCGCAGAGTCCGCCATCTTTGATAGAGACGTTGGAGAAGCGATTGTGTGACAAAGAGGGGGAGGAGCTATCCCTTTTATAGTGCGGGTCCTTATTTAAACTACTGAAGATACAGTGAAGACTCTGTCAAACAACAGACTTTAAGTGCCAACAAACAAGGAATGTTATTTTTGAATGAAAGTGTGGTGCTGCGTGGGTGGGGAAGTGAAACAGAAAACTTTGGATTTATCAACTGAGTTGAAAATTGGCCATCTTATTGAAATTGAAAGCTTTCAGTTTCTTTACAGTGGCCAATTAACCGAATCGAACAAGTCTTCTTTTAATTACACACTGTTTCTATTTGAATGTTTTTTTTTTCGTTTAAGGAATACATATTCTCCCTTCCTGCGTTCTTAACGGGTTCTACAAAAAGACTTCCGCTGGATAGTTTCTCGAACACTAGGGCTTTTCCGTACGTACTGTGGGCGGTTTACGCCTCCGAGGAGAGGGTCCATTAAACAGTGACGGAAACAGCATCCGACCAGCAATCTTAACGACCTAAAGTGCCACGAACACACTTTAATTGGTCGGCCCATTTGGGTACGGGAAAAATGTTCTACATTTCCTCCGATAACGATAAGCGATTTCACCGCAAAACCATTTGTCCGGGAACTTGAAGAACGACACTTTTGAACCCTGCTCGTCATGATAGGCTTTCTATTGGCATGTTAGTTTATTTACTTTGAGGTCTTAACAGTTCCGACGTTTTTGCTGTTCCAAGTTCCATCCAGCCGAGCTTGAACATATTATACACTCGCTACAATAGCTTGAGAGCTACGTGTACGTAACTGACCAGACGGTCACGCCACCATATCGACATGTCACGTACGCTGTATAGTTGTTCTCCTTCGATAGTTCCGAATCACTTACACTACTATCTCAGTACAAAGATAGGATGTTTTTAATATCATGGTTGATTCTATCCCAAATCGTCTTATTTGTCCAAATCTAGCGGAATTGCTTGGCAATTCCAAACAAACATCGAATACTCCCGGCGGGTTTGAATGGACATGTTTCACTTTACACCCTTCATCAGAGAGTGGGTAACTCGGCGGAAAGGTTACTTCAAACATCGAAGTGGACAACCAATAAGAACTTAAGAAATGTACAACAAGAACATCATAAATTTTATTAAAGTGTCATGAGCATCTAGACAACCAAGGTACGCAATTACATGCAAATTTGTCACAAATCTTTCTCTAGTATGTAGCCTGTTATTGTATATAATAGATCGTTCACCGCTAAAGGAAAACGTCAAGTAGGGTCTTAATGTTTAGAACCATCAAGCAAGTGAACAAATGACTACGAACTGCTGCATTCCCAAGTACCCCAAGTAAGCCTTTCAAGCAACTAGCAAACCTTTGTGTAAACAAAGAGTCGTTGTTTTGGCTTTTTGGTTTGATGCAATCTTCAATTGGCAACGGAGTCTAGCCCTCAATATCACACAAAGCGGCTGTTCTTGCGAATTTGGGAGAAAAGATGCGCGCTTTTTTGTTAAATATATTTCTTTGAATTATGCCGTATATAATGCAATCTTCATAATTATGCCTTTCACAAGTCATTATACACTCCCCTCCTCAAACTTATTCCGCCATTTACCCTCATCGTTGAAATAGAGAAAGAGGGAGACGGACAGACAGACAGACAGCCATACAGCCAGACAGTGCAATGCATTATACTCTTTGCTTTGCAGCATCCAAACAAAAAATTATCACAAAAATAACCAACAATGACAAAAACAACTTCACCTTTTGTTGACATTTTATCTTTAAACACAGCAACAGTTGGAGGCACCAATGATGGAAGCAAAGATGGATTGAAATCACACCTCATTGTTATTGCCGCTTTGATGCTGTACTTCTGTTGTATCTAATGGAAAGCAACAGGTATCGATTTTTGGTTAGATATTCGTGTATACAGACGTCGGCTTCAGCGTTATTTTACTTCTATTTCTTAAGCTACAGTTTTTGTTGTGTAGACATAAGCAAGACGGTGAATCTATGAAATGCTGTTTGACAAACAAAAAAGCTAATATTTACTAATTCTCTCTGACGTCAGCAGCATTATGAGAGACAGTAGCTAGCTTCAGATGATACTACGAGTACGAGATCGAGCACGACTACGACTTTTCAACTTTTAACGAATTGTTTCTCCATGTTGCTGACCAGTAGAGAAGGTAGCTCTTAGAAGAAGATTGGTGTAACACGTGATAAACTACAGCAAGAAAACTAATACTCTCGTACTCTAGTCCCACCTGAAGGTCTTCCAAAACTCACTTTTGCGCGCGGTCATGCCATAAAAAAGTGTTAATAACTAATTACGATTTTAAAGCGTCAATACTGCTATTTATTTGCGGCTAGTTGGGTTAAAATACATACAATAGATGAGCGGATTTGAGAATGGACGGAGCCCAAACAAAGGGTGTGGATATCTTCCCAGTGAATTAAAGGCTCCAAATGGCACTATTTGTTGGTTGATTAATTGATTGATTTTTCCGGATCATTCAATATACCCAGTCCTCTTCCAGATCAACCCGAGAGCAAGCCGATCAACCCGAGAGCAAGAGTGTCAAGAAAGCGAAAAGAAAAGTTTTATACCATTTAGAGCATCGTGGCCTGCGATCAGAAATTGACAAAACAAACGAAATGGTTGAACGGTGAAAATATTGCTGCAATGGTGATTGTGTTTAGACCAATCACATGCAAGATAGTGTAATTCAGGCGATTAACAGCCAGATCTTTTCTTGTCTAACTTGGGCTGTTGAAGAGCTGCAATTCGTTTGTTGCACTAGACGAGCAACAAGTTTTGAAAATGACACAACGGTGCACCAGCCAGCCAAACAGTAACGAAATACTTTTTGACAATGGCTGTTGCTATAACGCTGTCACAACAGTAAATGATTAATCTGTCGCGTCTCTTTTGTTCGCGTAGAGCATGTAATAAAAGCAGCTTAAGTTTCTGTTAGAGGAAGTGGAGAATGTATTTCGAACCAAACGAACAACTAGAAGAAGCAAGTTGTTCCATGACTGATAAGAAATCGTCCATTTTCTGCGGTTTTAAGATCTTGCTATTTTTTTTTATGAAGGCAAAATCGACATTACAGAAAAATCCCTCTGATCATGGCTTTCTTAATTTGACTGTGAAGGAAGCCATTCGTAATATATTCTAAACTTCCAAACAATAGAGAGGGAGCGGGTGAGGGGGGGGGGGGGGGGCGGGCGCAATGTTCAACAACCGTCTATTGCTCTAATGTTTTGAGGGCAACAATCCTCCGAAATTACGATTTGATGACCGTTGGAAAACGTTTCTGAAGGGGCTACCTTCAAATTGTGTATTCCCACGGGGGGGGGTACCCCTACAATGGCCTATATGGGGAGGCTATGCCCAAAAGGTGAACTTTTTCTGTCAAAAATGGTCAATAAAAGAGCAAGGGGTTGGACCTCGAGGCGGAGCCTCCCCGTATAACTTTGGGGGGTATTCCTGCCACTCCTCAAAAACAAAAACAAACAAACAAAAAATCCAGACAAGGACAAACACCTTTTTGCAATAATAATTAGCTTTAATTTTGTGGCGATATTATCATCACAATTGGCTCAGTGTGGTATACAATTTGGTTATTTGAAATAACAAACCAGGGGAATTAACGAAAGCATCTTAGAATAATGACGGTAGGAGGCTGCAGACATGATGACTTGGAAAATCTTTCATCTCCCCACTCTTCACCACAAGTTACGGACAGTTTTACCCTTGCAAGTATCCGTAACTTTCAGTCATCATTTAGTATATTTGTATCGGTGGACAATATTTATCAAGCAATACAATAGCGTCACTCTCAGTTATTATTAATCAGCTTTGGCATATCGTCAACTTGGACTAGGTATTATAACAAATATGCTGAAGATAAAAAAGTAAGTTTGATTTAAAATGATGCAATCCAACAGCATTGAATGTAACTTAAAAAGCACATGGCATTTATAGCCGTAGATGTCTTTCATGTTGTTACTTTCCATTCAACGATTGTAACCTTTTTTGCGTGTACATCAGTTTAAGAGCACGTGACATTCTTGGTTGTATGTGGTAATTATGTATAACCCTGAAGTGAAGCCTGCAATCTTTAACGTATTATCTTGCTTTCAGTATTTAACTGGTATGTATAACATTTTATTTCGTTTGCTGTTACGTCATAATAAAAGTCGACCAATATTCCTGTAATAACGTGTTACGTACAGCTGACTCGAAGGAGGTGTGCATAGAACAAACGCATGCCAGTGTTTTCTATACATTCTTCTTTCTGTTCAAATAACCCTATTTTGCCTGGGCTTTTTTTGAGTTTCTGAGCCTGGGGGGGAGAGGGGGGGGGAGGGACAAAGTGCCCCATATAGATCTCGGTAAGTATTAACGCTCTTGTGATGAAACTTGGCAAGTTTTAAGCACGTCATCAGTTTAACAGATTGTGCTTATCAAGCGTCAATTATGACGTGTCATGACGTCACCATGACGTCACAAACCAGCCATTTTGAACTTTAAGCCCGCCATGTTGAATCTCGAGCGTGCAGTCATACAGCTGACAATGCCGACATCGAAAACTATATAACTTGTTTTAAGAAACATACCTAATCAAAACAAGCACACAAGAGAAAAGGGTCATCCTCTTACGAACGAAGGGGAACAATCTAAAAAAAAAAGACTGAAAAAAGAGAAAATAGTCAAAATACACTCCTGAGCAGACAGTTCCTATGGAAACGTCAATCATTTTATTGCCCATGTTGATTTTATTGCCCATGTTGTTGCGCTGGTGCGCTTGAGCTATTACCAAACAGCGTGGTCGAGTTGAGAGTCGAGTTGTTAGAAGACAATCAATCAACAAATTGTGATATACCGTATATGTCGTAATAGACAAGGCGTGTTTCTATCACCTTTCAGCTAAAATATCTATAGTCAAGACTAATCGCGAATAAGTAAGGTGAGAGGAAACACTAGTCCTTCTTTAGTTGGTTTTCACGAGAAAAACAAAAAGGAAGCAGAGTTAAGATGTTTCCAAACGACAACAGTGTATAAAAGAGACAATTGGCAGTTCTACTTACCGTTGAGTCGAGTATGACTATGCTCCTAGTTCCTTTCCAACTCTGTAACATAAGGTTAAACAACTTTGTTTGGTGACCGACGGCTTTTCAAAAGGTAGAATTCTCGCACCACAACTTCACACATTTCATGGATGCTGTTCTGTATGAATGGCTGTGAAGAAATAACAGATGACCGGAAAGTTCATTTTTCTCGCTGATTAGCTCGCATTTTCTGTTTTCCACACTTCCCCATGTTGGCGGCAATCTTCTCGACTTCGTTTCACGTCTTCCTTGTTGTTTTCATTTCAGCTTCGATCGTTCTCCTCCACGTTTCTCTTGGCCGGCCTTGTTCCCTTCGAGTTCTTCCACTATCCGGTGTCCAGCTCAGTGCAGTTCTTTAGCTTCCTGTAATGCTATCCCGGTATTTCCTGATAACATGTCCAATTCGTCTCCATCTCCGTTGTTTTATTGCTATGGTGAAATCCAGCTGACCTGTTTTTTTGATAACGTTCCTCGTTTGTGATCTTCTGGGGTCCGTATTTCCTGCATATCTTTCTCAGACATGAAGTGTGGAAACCTGATATTATCTTAAAGGATTCCAGCAAAGTACTGTACACCTATAAAAGCTGTGTGCAGCATGCAGAACAAAATGTTATCATATTCTGGCAGAAGAAATTTGAATGAGCTTTTAGATACTTATTTCACCATCCAGGTCAAATGTGCTTTTTGAAAAACATTTATGGGTGCTTTCTTGTTCTTGCAGAAGCAGCTGCAGGATATTTTTGTTCACGACCTAATTTTTTTTCCAAATATTTTTTTTACTTGGTCAGCTTTCAAAATAGGCAGTTTACAACCCTAAACGAGATGACTAGAACCCTCTCTCCTTTCATATGAGAGTTTGCTCTGGGTGGTTGAAATACTTTTACAGTGCAGTTGAGTAATCACGGGGTAGAAAAATTTCCCTTGAGTGAAGTTTAATTATTATTTGCAATTGAATGCGCTTATTACTGTTTTACAAAACCGTTTGTTAGTCATATCTTGTCGCAATGTCAAAACACGTATTAGCAATACATACTTTATCGTATTCCTAAAGGCAATTCAGGGGCTTGTCTCCAACAACTTGCTGAATAAAGCTGTTATGACACTGTCACTAAAGTGATTTTGACACTGTAACTATTCAGACTACTGACCCCCTCTATTAAGTCCTCTATATCTGGGTTGGATGGGACTATTGCATTGGCCTGTCTGAAATAAGTGTTTTGACGATACGATAGAATGGTCTTTTATTGAGAAAACATTGAAATATTTTAACTTTGGAACCTCTTTGGTGACATGGATTAAATTATTTTATAGAGATACAAGCAGCTGTGTCCAAAACAATGGATGGTCTTCTGACTTCTTTACTTTAAGCCGCGGCGTGAGACAGGGGCGTCCGCTTTTCCCTATCTATTTATTTTATGCGCTGAAGTCCTGGGCAACGCAATAAGGAGAGATGAAGAAATCCGTGGTATTAAAATAAGCGGTACTGAGTGCAAACTCTCACAATATGCAGATGATACGACAATGATTTTAGATGGCTCAGAACTCTCCTTCTCGAGGTCGATATATTTGCGGAAATTTCTGGACTGAAAGTTAATTACGAGAAAACCAAAGCCCTCTGGATAGGCTCACTTAAAAATTCGAATACTATTATCCCTTCAAACAAACCGATAACTTGGGCGGAGAGGAAAGTCTACACCTTGGTAGTTTGGTTTTCGACATCAGATTTAAAGGATATTTAGGCTAATTTTTTTGAGAAAATTGAAAAAATCAAAAAAATGCTTAGCAGCTGGTCAGCTAGAAGACTGACTCTCCTAGGTAGAATTGCAATCCTAAAATCCTTGGCTGTATCACAAATTGTTTATGTTTTGTACTCTCTACCAACTCCCCGAGGTGTCATTAAGGAAATCAACTCACTGTTATACGTCTTCCTTTGGGATGGTAAAAGTGATAAAATAAAAAGGACAGAAATGATTAACAGCTATAGTAAAGGAGGATTAAAAATGATTGACATTCAAAGCTTTAACCAATCATTGAAAATGAAATGGGTAAAAGGCTATCTCGACGATGATAATCAGGCGAAATGGAAGTCTTTTTAGTGTCAATTTAGTGTTTTCGGGTAACCTAAAACGGCAAGATGTTCCACTGCTCAATTTAACAGATCCATTCCTGACAGAGATTATAGAATACTGGAGTACTTTAAATTACAGGGACGAGAACCTAGTCTTCATTTCCACCCAGATCTGGCATAACTCCCTCATAAGAATTAGAGAACAGACCGTTCTTCTATAAATCGTGGTTTAATGCAGGAGTGAAGGAAATCAGGGACTTGCTTGATGCTGAGCAGAACTTCATAAGCTATAATGCTTTTACCGCTCAGTACAACATTAAGACTAACTACCTAGAGTATTATAAAGTAGTGTCAGCCTTAAAACAATTTAGAAAAAAGTGTTCTTCAAACCTAAATAACTCTACTCGAAAATATGTAAGTCTTCTATCATCCTCCCATGTCTGCAAAAAGTGTTACGAATGTACCATTGAAAAAAATCACCAACCTCTATAAAAAGCCAGGAAAAATGGCTTTCTGAAGATGCTGTAATTGGAAATTTGGAAGTAAATTGGGAAAACACCTATCGTTTGCCCTTTCTAAGTACGACTGAAACTAAACTAAGAGTTTTCCAGTTTAAGTTTCTACACAGACGGGTAGCTACAAACGACTTTCTTCATAAGATAGGGCTGAAGGAGGTTGACTCCTGTTCTTTTTGTAATGACTCCACTGAAACTCTTATGCATTTATTTTGGTACTGCAACTATACCCAGACTTTTTGGAAAAACGCTTTCCAGTGGACATCTCCTTCTCTCCTACTCTTTGCCTTGGCTTAACTGATAGTATATCTGATTTACTTTTTCAGTACTTTCTTCTCATTGCTAGACACTATATATACACCTTTAGAATAAGAAAGACTCTCCCTACATTACAGGTATACATACAACTTATTATGAACTCCATGGAAATTGAAAAACAGATAGCTCTTGACAACAACAATATAGCTTTTTTTTAAGAAGAAGTGGGCCTCTTTTAAATACTGCCCCTCCGAGGAATAATTAATCCGCTTTTTTTTTTTTTACAAAAAACAAAGGTCGTGTGGATGCTGAGAGCCAGGGCAAGGACACCCAGCGGGACATGTTATTTTTTTTTTTGCTTAAGACCAGTATGTTTATGTAATGTACGTACTTTTTTCTTTTCCTTCAGTTTCCTGTTTCGAACTTGTATTAACTTGTTATTTGTAATTTCATATTATTAATTAATACATAACTATTAATTTAGTGTTAAAGGCAGATAAGTATTGTAAATTTGCGTTGTCTTTGTTCAATAAAGTGTTTAAAACAAAAAAACAAAACAAAAAAAAAACAACAAAAAAAGTGTTTTGTGTTGTGCTCACTGGACCAAAATCCATGTATCCTTACTGCTATAGTAAAATATAATTGGCTTACATGTTAACCCTGTATGCACAAAAAAAAAAATTCCCTGAGGCCTCAGCAGTGAAAGACACATTTACCATCTCAGGATAGCCAACGGAATTTAAAAATTTCATAGATAATGGATTTCTACAACTAACAATTACAGAGACAGCTTTTAGTGCTGGATTTTATTTGTGACAACTAAATTTTTCCACACAAGCAATTCATACAATCTAGGTTATCCTGAACATTTCACACAAGCACACCTGAAAGCGGTCTTAGTGCAGAACATTTTCAGTGCCAAAAACGAAATAATCCCATCGCATGTATCCGGCCGGGGTAAGCTCATGCCTGCTCCAAAATAAAACAGAGCTGGCGATTATCAAACTAGAGCTACCGAGAAAGATTTTAAAATGGTACCCTTCTCCTTCTAAAGTTTAGTTAGGCGCAAGTCTCACTTCGACTTTCCTAATTATCTGATAAATGAGTACTCTAACCTTCTTCAGATTGGGGACGGGGGGGGGGGGATTGTGCGCGTACTGATTTGGGACGTTCATATCTTTTTTTTTGAGAGGAAGCTAAAGTCACTAAACTTGGTGACTTTTCCAAACATGTATCTGGGAACAATTTGGCATAGTAAAGGCTTCTCAATTTCTTTAGGCTTTTATGTTACAGGACCCCATTAGTAACAGTGCTCTTGCACTGAAGGGAAGGGGTATCCTGTTAAAATATTGGCTTATTATTATTATTATTATTGTTAAGTTTGACGTTGGCATGGCAACCACTTTTTGACAAGCCGTTTTTTCAGAAATTGTAATTTTCACTATTTCATTGAAAGTCATTAACTTTTATGAAGTGAGTTTTACATTTTTATATCACTTTCGTTTTCTTTTATCGATTTCGGTTACGTTTCGGTCAACTTTGGCGATTTTCAAAGGTTCCAAGATGGCGGATTCAAGATGGCCGCCGTTTAAGACCTGACGCAATTGTTAATTATGATGAAAAAGGTATAAGCTGTACACTAGGGGAATAGAAGCGACACGAGTTATGTAGTTGAAAACACTTTGCGCAAGATATGTGCAAATGTCAATTCTTTCCTCAATCCATGGCGATTTAACGTGCTCTGAATACTGCTGTGTGCATGCTTATTTGAACTTCCAGACAATTCCGGACAAGGTGGTAACTTTACGTCCTTGGTGAATGAAGACATTCTTTTCATTGGCTCTACATGAAACTGGAAATCCTGAAGAATACGCAACGGCGCATACATTTGGAGAAAAATATATTTCGAGGAAAGACTTCATCGTCTTGTATTTCGTCGTCTAGGAATGTCATCTTGTAACTTTGTAGTTTATCTAGGTATAAACTTTCCTGCAGCGTGTCACTTAAACAGCTGATTAAGACACATGTGTAATAGGACTGAAAGCCTTGTGCTTTTACCGCTCAAGAGAATATTACTAGAAATGTTCACAAATAAAAGAAAATGCATAAACACATACTATTTGATTTCCTAAAATATTTTGATAAGGATATTTCTCTAAACGTTTCTTGAATTCTAGCAAAGCCTTGGCCGGATGGACAGGAAAAAAAAAGAGAGTGGAAAACGCATTTCCCTATTTTTTGATGTTGGCAGCGTCATTGTGGCAACATCACACAAAGAAACCACGAAAACTACTTTGAATTAGTTGAATAGATACACTGTCGTTTCCGTATCAGCTTACGGGAAGTATGTGTTCTGCTGCAAAATAGATTCTTGTTAAAATCGACATGTGCAACATGGCCAAGAAATACTAAAGAGATCTGTTGTGTGATTTAAATGTCGGGATATATACAGGGGCATATAAATAAATATCAATGAATGGCCGGTAGCATGAGCTTTGTGATTTTATGGATGGCTAGCTGTAGTTTGACTTCCGTTGAAGCGCTCTTCTACCATACTAAGAAAAGGATAACATTAACATTAAAATTAATACTCTATTTGAAGTAAAGATGCAATGGAACGACATGTGATTATT
The DNA here is from genome assembly GCA_964030785.1 of Siderastrea siderea. Lineage (NCBI taxonomy): Eukaryota > Metazoa > Cnidaria > Anthozoa > Scleractinia > Rhizangiidae > Siderastrea > Siderastrea siderea. The sequence continues at coordinate 25,730,026 of OZ034970.1, read as the reverse complement.
TTTATGTCTGCATTAAGAAAATTGAAATAGAAAAGTTTATTTCGGTTCTTCTTTAAAACCGTAACGTTTGATACCTTGAAAAATGTAAGATACATGCTCACATAAATGCAGCTTGCAATGATCTTTCTCTGCGCTTTAGTTCCTAATTAAGCTTAAGACAAGTTTATTATAATTCCTTGAAAAATAGTTATACGATTCAAAGATCAATGTAGTCAGTTAGTGCTGCTGTTTGCGTGAGAGACTGCACGAACTTTGAATGTGCAATGATACAAATGAATAGTTTTTAATTAGTGACTTCCGCGCCAGTAAGGCCACTTGAGGCACGTTTTCACGATTATTCCATACCACATTAGATCTTTAAAAGTTATAAAGAGGAGCCTTTTGTTTAGTTAAATCACAATTACATCTATTGTCGAGGTGTTATTAAAGAGGAAAGAGCAGAAGATTTTTTTTCTTCTCGAATTTTCGTGACCTACCATATTTTTATATGAGATTTGAAGCCTCGAACAAAACATGTACTATTGTGGTTGCTTTGACGTTGTCCTACACCTGTAGACAATGAATTTCAAACTGACTTTTTTTGCATTTTGGGAGCACGAATGTCTGCTGTAAGCCTCGTCGTGGCGACATCACAAAAAAGAAACAAATTAAAATAAATAAAGACCACTTTAAATTAGTTGAAGAGACATGCTGTCGTTTCTGATAAGTAAGGCTAGGATAAATAACAATGAAAGGTAGCATGAGCTGTGTAATTTTATGGATGGCTAGTTTGGCTTCCGTTGAAGGGCACTTCTACGATATGGATTTTGGACTTTAGGAGAACATTAACATTAACACAAAAACCCTGTTTGAAATAAGTAGGCAATTGAACGACGTGATACTTTTTTGTCCACGATAAGGAAATAGAATTTTTTTTTGGGGGGGGGGTCTTCATTAAAACCAGAACGTTTGATATCCTGAGATTTTAATATACATGCTCACGTGAATGCAGTTCGCAATGATATTTCTCTAGTGTTTAATTCCTAACGCTTAAAACAGGTTTCTTGTCAAATCGATAATTTAATTAAGTTTCGCTGTTACTAAGGTTATTTGGTATTTAATGAGTCCCTGCGGTTTGTACCGTAAGGAATACACGCCAAAAACATAGAGGCGGATTTTGATGATGCTCGCAGCTATGATTAAAATCCCTGGGTTGCACTACAGGGGGGGGGGGATATTGGACTTTACCCCCCATGCTGGGTGGACACAGGAAAAACAATGAGAAAAATTGATTATTGTGGCAAACCTTGGGTGGCAGGAAAGGCAGAGCCTATCTCCCCTAGAGTAGCGGCGTCTCTAAGGGAACCCATGTTAGGGTGTGACATAGGATGGACCAGAAGAGGGGTGCCCTTCTGGGAGGACAATAGGTCAGATGGTACGATGGTACCATCCTGGAAAAGATCCAGACCTATTTCCCAGGGTGGCTATAGCACTTACTGTGGGAAAAGTGCAGCCTAGGGTGCACTTCCCTGCCACGATTGTGTGAGCCCACTGCTAGCTTGATCGAGAAGTGGGGGAATACAATCACCCCACAGTAAGAAGAAGGAGAAAAAAACAGACCTACATATGGCTGTGCAGTAGGTTCTGTATAAGGAATAAATACATTTTAATCAATTAATTATCTAAACAAGTAAGTAGATAAGAAATCACTAGAATGGTTAACTACTGTGAGTAATCAACCCTTTGAGCCCCAGCTGTGAAAAGGACTTTAAACTGGTCCCTGTTTGAAAAGAGCTGGTAGATAGGCAGGACATGTGCCAATAAAAATGAAAGAGAAAGGAGGGGTGGACATCATCTCCCACGAGTGCATCACAGTGGAAGGAGGTTCATAAGGAGGTTTAACCCTTTAAGCCCTAAGCTCTGATGAGAATGAAATTTCTCTTTACATGATCACTACTTGTTTGAACATTCAAGTGATAGGAATAAAGGAGGTGATCACTAGGGATAAGATGTCTTGGTACTTAGACAAATTCTCCTTACTAGTTCCATAAGAAATGTATGGAGATCAGTAATGCGAATATGCATTTTTAATATCAGGGCTTAAAGGGTTGAACTTTGACGGTGGGGTTGCAAGGGTTAACCATACAATAGGCCTAAATTACAGTTATAGAATGATCTGCTACTAATTTCTTAGAGACAGCTAGAAGCGTTTCTTGAGGGGCTCTTACATAGCGTTCATAACAGTCTGAGCTCCAGCGGCCCAAAACCTTGATAAGCCAGGAAGGAATACCTGCTGCTGCTGCAGTGGTGGCTGCACCAATACGGAAGCTGTGTGTAAAGTAGTGTTCAGCAGGCAAACCACCATGTTGCAGTGTAGAACGGAGTTCCTTGGTAAGAGAGGCACGTGATAGCCACTTGCCATTGGCGAAGGTAAACAAAGGGCCCGTAGCTGCTGGTTTACGTTGAAGCAGGTAGTCTCTCATAGCCATCACCGAACAGATAGAGGTGGTGGATCTTGCTATAGTCAAGGTACAGCCTTTACGAAAAGGGTCAGTTTTGGATTGCTTAATGGTGACTAGCATGTGATCAGGAGATTCTATGTTGGGGATAAAGGTGATGTCCCTGGTACAAAGATGAACAGTGGGGTTAAAAGGGGTACCATTGCAAGTGAATTCACTTGAACGGAGAAAACCGAAAAAGGCTAAAGTGTAGGCAGCCCATAACATTATGTGGTCTACATTACAAGATAGGGAGGGCTGGAAGTAATTGAAAATGGATGACAAAATTTGAATAGTTATGGGATAGCGACTTAATTTTTTAGGGTTTTGGGACCGCTTAATACCAGTGAGGACCTTTTGAAGGCGATACATTTTGTGCAATTTTAAGGGAAAGTTAAGTTGCCTATGGAGATCTTGAACCCCAACCAAGTAAAGTTTAATGGATGTGTAGGAAATTGTTTTTGCTAGGTGAGCAGCAAAATAGACTAAAGTGATTTCAAACGCTGGGAGAAGGGGGGTAGAGGGACCGATTAAACCGTGCATGAGACAAAAACTAATAAAATGATTCTTGCCCACACCGTATGACAGTTGGGTATTAGGGGCCAGTGAGGCACCAAAATAGTGGTAGACTGATGCTGTTAAATGGCCATTGCTGATGGAGGGATGGTGCAGGGAGTGGGTGAGGCGATGGGAGCCAGAAGGTGGAAGCGGTCCATCTGAAAACGGGAGAGAGAGTCAGCAATAGAGTTGTCCAGCCCTGGGTAATGTTTGGCAGTGAAGGTAAAATTATGTACTAAGGTCAGTATGGTAATAGCCCGGACCAAATCCATGACCCTGGGTGATTTGGAACGTTTGGAGTTAATGATTGCAACAACGGGTAGGTTGTCGCACCAAATGCAAATACGTTTACCAGACCACTGAGAACCCCAAATAAAGCAGGCAATATATATAGCAAAAAGTTCCTGCCAGTCAATGCTGATCCCCGTGGCAGGGTTGATACAGTGTTGGGGAAGCCAACGGCTTTGAAATCATTGGCCATTGAGGTACCCACCATAACCTAGAGACCCAGAGGCATCGGTAAATAGCTGGAGGTCCGAGGAGAAGAGAACTGTATCCCCCAAGAAAAAACTAACTCCATTCCAGTGGTCAAGAAAGGTCAGCCACATGGAAATGTCCTTGCGGAATTCTGCATTAAGCCTGACATGCCACCTAGAGTTAGAAATGCCCTTTGTTAAACGAATAATCCGCTGCAGGAAAGTTCGTCCAGGAACGACAGCCCTGCAAGCAAATTGGAGTGTACCAATCAAGGACTGAAGTTCCTTGAAGGTAGCAGATTTCCTATTAGACCACTGCTGCAGGGCCTCTTTAGCCCTAGTTAGCTTGTCCAGGGGGAGGCGGGCTTCCATTTTGTTGGAATCCAGGAGAATACCCATAAACTCCAGGCAGGTGGTGGGGGCAAAGGTTCTGCCTGGAACAATAGGGACATCAAGCTCTGTGAACAAACACAGAATGTTGCAGAGGGCAGTGAGGCAGTTTGACCGTGGGGGCTTGGTAACAAAAAAGAAATCATCCAGGATGTGGATCACATCAAGGATACCTAATTTAGCCTTAATGATCCACTCAATCATGCAGGAAAATTGGTCAAAAAGGAAAGGCGCGCTCCGCAAGCCGAAGGGGAGGACAGTGTCGAAGTAGTACAGGCCATTCCATTTCGTGCCTAGGAGTTCCCAGTCAGACGGATGGACTGAGATATTGCAAAAGGCAGACTTTATGTCTAGCTTAGACATAAAACACCCGTGACCAAGTTTCTGGATGATTGAGACGGCATTGTCAACAGTTATATAGTGCAGTGAATACTCATCAGGGCTAATATGAGCATTGACACTTGTGGGGTGGTGTTTGGGATATGAAAGGTGAAAAATAGTACGCCAGTCAGAGGAGTGTTTCTTTGGAATGATCCCGATAGGATAAGCCTGCAGGTTGGAGAAGGGAGGGGATGTGAAAGGGCCAGCAGTGTGGCCCAGTTGAACCTCTTTTAGAATATTTTTACTGATGACAGAGGGGTTGTCCTTAGCATAACGGAGGTTAGAGTATTCTTTGGGGATACGGGGACCCTGGTAACCAATTTTGAAACCTTGAGAAAGACCCGTAAGGAGAGTGTGAACAGCCACCGGGTCAGGGTGATCACACAAGTAAGTTTTGGGATGTTGATAGGAGTAGCGGGGGATAACTTTGACAAGTAATCAGGTGCGGCTTCGGGAAGAATGGCTAGAGCGGCTAGTTGGCTTTGGCTGAGATCCTGAGGGAGACAGGTCATCGTGGTCCTTTCCTGAGTGGGCTGCAGTGCATCCAGGTTTATTGCAATGGTGCCTGTAAAGGCAGGGAGTGCGAGCACAAGGGACCCCTTTGTTGAAATTGTAGCATAATTCCGTTCGGTTTGGCCCCTGGGAATCCTTGGACCTGGGGGAAAGGGGGCAGGAATCGGTGAACTGGTCTGAACTGCTACAAGATTTACAGATAATAGCTTTTGGGAGACCAGTGAATGTATCTAAATACAACTGGACATCCCATTCCCCCCATTTCTTTGAGAGGTTGTGGGAAGCCCGGCGCCTGAGCTCAACATCGTACACATACCAAGCCATTCCCGGGAATTTCCTCGCTGACTCACGGATCAGCTGCTGGTATGAAAACAAGTCCGCCCCACGGGAAGGGTAAAAAGAAAGGATCATCGAAGAGTATATAGCGAAGGCATCGAGCCAACGATCGATGCTGTTAATTTTGGGGCGTTGGGCAGGGGAAGGCAGGGGTATGGTGAGGCCCTCGTTCCCCACCTGAAGGTTGAGGTTCGAGTTTACACGATCGCGTAGCAGGGAGGAAAATGGGAGTAGGCTAGCAAGTCCACGTACTCACCATTCGTGATGGCTGCTATCTGATGATTTGAAAGATGACTAGCCAGCGAGGGCAGCCTGTAGCTGGAGTGGATGGAGGCCACGTCTTCTGGATCGCCGAGGTCGATTGAAGAGTGAACACCATTGTGACGATTGTGTCCGCCATCTTGTCTGCCATTAAATAACTGCGTTGGAGGAGGAGTGGGTTCTAATACTTGGTCGTTGATAACTGGGACGAGGCTTTCGGTGCTTGGCAGTGCTTGCGCCGAGTCCGGCTCGGACTCGGATCTTGGGTGGAGGATTGCCAGCCTTGCGTCCACAATGGAGGTTATCATAGCCGACAACTGATCGGAAACTGGTGGCGCAGAAGTAGCAGGAATATTGCCCGGAGAGTCGCTCTCTTGTAGTCGATGAGGCGATGAGGGCCAGGCGTGAACCGGTTTGGCTGAGGTGCCGTTGGGACAGCATAAGGCGAAGTGTCTCCGTTGGCATGGCTGTGTAGTTTACGGAGAGATTGTTGGTCAACGGTTGTGATGGAACGGCACCAGAAGTAGAGCGGCCGCGTCCGGTTTGCTTGGCGGTTGTTGTGGAACGGTTGCCACGAGATCTGCGTTGTTTAGGCATGGTCAATAGCTGAAAAAACGCGCGACACAAAAAGCAAAGAACAACCTAGCTTGAAGAGTAACTTAGAACTGAGACAGGGTCACAAGACAAGGGGATTTTACTAACTGGTGATTGCATGCCGAGATCACATGGAAGCGTGAGGGGAAAAATACTGGGAGCTTTGTCATACAGGTTTAGAGGGTAACAAAATAACTACTTCCGGTTAGACATTGCCCCCAGACTATTGCCCAATAACTGAAACCTTGAGATAACAAAGCCAGTGACAAATGAGTTTTGGGTTTGACATAAACCACAGAGAGCATTAACAACAGTTTAACTGCGTAAAAATAAAAAATAATTATGTAATTTAGGTAAATCCTTGAAAAATAATTATACGATTCAAAGACAAATGCATGTAGTTAGTTCGCGCTGTTGTTCGACTGTGTAATGATACAGATGAATAGTTTAAGTGACTTCCGCGCCAGTAACGCTAGTACTTTGTTGACTCACGTTTTACAAATTATGGAAATTTGCGCATGAAATGAGATTCCGGAAGAAACACACACTTTCTGAGATATAAGCAATCATAAAAGAGCAGTATATCTGCTAATTTCACTCATCACTTTGTGATCATGAGAGAATCAAGACAGGCAACTTATAGCAGATGACTCATGCTTTAAAAACCTGGGTCCACCCAAAGCTCTGAAATCGGCTGTAACAGAAATGACGTCAATACTACGTATGTTTCATTCATTAGGCATTCATATTACCGGGACTAGGTCAATGCGTAGGTTGCTAACTTTAGGTGACGCAATTTCTTTTATTGGGCTGCTATATCAAGGGGAATGTTATAAAACCTCGAGAAACAGCGTCATGTAGTTTGCGAATGTTGCTGTGCGGGTAGAGTGGCTTGGCTAAAGACAATGCGTATGAAAATGTGGCTGTCCCTATCTGGTAAGCACATGAGCATTTGTGTAGTATTTTAAGGATTCATAAAGGGTATTGAAAAGCACACTTGCACAACACGACTTAAGCAAAGCAAAATTTTGAAACTTTCCACAGAGAGCTTGGAATGGAAATGGAAGATAGTGCAATTCTGTTGCTTACCAAATTGAACTCTTTATCTTTCTTTTTAAAGGGAAGCCATAACTATCCTTTATTCTAATAAGAGAGGTTGCTGTCAATTACCTTTCGTTAAAAATTGGCGTAGTGTGCAGTAAAAATGATAAATGGCCAAAGTTTCGTCATACGATTTTGAAGGGTAACTAAAACCTTTCAAGCTAGCCGACTAATCTAGATTGGCAGAAATAAACTTACAAAAAGCGCTCAGTCATTATTCGTGTCATTTATTAAGCCCACTTTTACAAACAAGTAATTCTGTAGCGCTTTGGTGAGATTTGTAGTAGAACATATTGCAATTATCGAGACGAAAACCTCAAATCTAGAATCAAGCAGATTCGATCTTTGCCCATCGTCGTTTTTGCAATCAAAATTTTAATATCTACTTTTTGATAACGCCTTTTAGATAGTTAAAGTTTCGAGACCCGCAGAGAGCAATATTTGTCACAAAATCGAGTAGAAGGGCTTTCCAAGCTTTTTGTTCTGTACAGTTCGACAGAAATACTCACATGGGAACTACGGATCATATCAAAATATGGACGCGAGAAGCTGACCGTTCTGAGTATAACGTTTTAAATAGAGAGACCCTTCTTGCTTTATGTCGCTGTACTTGAGTACTGCTTGAATTCGCACTTAGATCCTATAGAATGGCTTATCATCGAAACCTAAACACCACAATAGGACTGAATATGTTGTGTATTAACTTCAAGATAATATGAATAAACCAAATCATGAAGTAGCAAATTACATTCAAGCCATTCGAATAGGACAAAAGATTTGATTATCCTGTTTAATGCTTATATAACGTGTTATTTGCAAGGAAATTTCTCTCTCCCTCTCTTTTTTGTTTTTTGAGTGCTAAAGCTGTTAAAGAACGCATTCCTTGACCTTTGGATGTGGCTATCCTCTACATGTGTTGTGGTCGACAATTCACAAAATAAAAACAAACAATATAAATGAAAACTACTTTCACTTAGTTAAAGGGATATTCGATCAAGCACAAAAGTTTATATCGCAGTGTACAGCCCGGTTTTTGTTTCTTCTGCTGGATTTTATATATAAAAACCGTGAAACATCAATGGAATGCTTTAAAAGATATTTATGGTGTGGAATAATAATGGTTGACATGTCTTTATATATTTACATAAAGGGAATGGTAATGAATAAAATCCATGAAATAGAAAATTGCCATCTAAATTCAATTTAGTTTGGTATGTTAATTTCATGGTATAATTTTTTAATTGAGTGACTACACGAACTGCCATTGTGTAATGTGGCAGATGACTAGTTTGTTTTCCGCAGAGGTGGAATTAGTTGAATTGAACTAATGACGCATTGGATTCATTACTATATATATATTTAACAATTATCCTGCGAAATCGCGCGGAATATCACCTGATACTTAGCCGACGAGGCCGTAGGCCGAGTTGGCTAAATCAGGGGATATTCCGCAAGATTGAGCAGGATAATTGTTTTATTATTCAACAAATTCCCATCGACTACTATTTGCAGAACGAGAAAACCTACGGCTCTATGATGAAAATGCTAAAGCTAGCAACACATAAGCTTAAGCTTAACAAAAATCAAAACAGAACTTCAAGAAATCGAAGTTTACTACCGTTCACTAAAAAAGACTCATTTACAAACTCATGTTTGGAAATGACAAGACAAAGTAAAAAAAATATTGCTACCTTACCGAGAATACGTCCTCTTCCTGTGAATTAAAATCTTTTCAACTTTAGTCTTCACAACTTTCCGTGAGCAATTGTGCTGCTTCGTTCGCAATACCATTTTCTTGGTTGATTTCTCACTATGAAAATTCCAAATCAACCTCTGGATATCTTTGTGAGCTGAAGCAAATACTTGTTGACTTCTTGAGAGAATTTAATCGTGGAAAGTTTCTTCCAGGGAGTTAAAATTTCCAGAGAACACTGCTAAAACTGCCTCGCTTTTCAAAATTGCCGCCAAACAAGCAATGAAAGAAAATCTGCAGTGCACTTCCAAATATGGTCATTTACGTATATCGCAGGATATCTGTCATTACGGATGACAGATATTGAGGGCTTCCTTACCATACATGGGCATAGTGACAATTTGTTGAATAATAAATATATATATATATATATATATATATATATATATATATATATATATATATATATATAATACACCTGTTTTCAAAAAGGTTTTCCTGAGAAAGATATATAGATAGATAGATACTTTTGCTCAAAACAATTAAACCATGTTAATTGGCCATGTGCGCATGTATGCCTCTCACATATCTGATAACGGAAGGTATAAATTTCATTTGAGTGAAAAAATTTGGAAAAAAAAAACCTTTTTTCTAAAATAAAACGGGTTTTTTTCCACAGGAATTGCTTTGTTTTGGTTTTTGCGATGATAATATGCCTGCTTCACTAAGCAATGATTTGCGTTGGCGCGTAGTTTGGCTTGTCGTGAAGGCACGCAATAGTTCTCGCGAAACTGGAACGCTACTGGGTAACACGCGAAAAACCTTGAACAACATATTGTGCCGCTTTCGCCGACATGGGGATGTTATGTCAGTTCTAACAAGCGAACAAGCGTTGATAATTTACCTATAGAGTACCTCTTGCGCCATCCAAGTGCTTACCTGAGATTTAAGGTGCGTTTTTTCAGCAAAATCCAAATCCGGATTCTTGAATCTAAAAGCGGATTTTGTGGGGGTCTTCTTCTTTTTTTTTAACTAAAGATTCATGATCCAAGATTTTTTTTTTTGGGAAGGATTCAAAAGAGGTCTTCTATGCAAATTTGCTTGTCTCGCCCAATTTTTTAATATTTGTTTCCGGAAATTATTTGCTTTCTATTCTAGTCGAATTGTAGGGCAGTAATAGAGAAATATCGTTCTGATATAGATATTGCCTGCCTCCAGCCCGTCTTGTCATAACAAAATAATCCTTTCTCGGATTTTTTGTTTGTTTGTTTGTTTGTTTGGTTTTTCTTTTTGGTGAAGAATACATATGATCTGGGATCTGGGGTCACAAATCTGTTTTCGGATTCTCCCTAAAAAACGTACCCTTAGACAGGCTGTGGATCATATGGAGGGGGGGGGGGGTGGAGCAGATTAATACTCTACCTCAGTGGCTCCGTCTAAAACGGCATAGAAAGATATTAAAATGGTAAAAATTAAAAATTTTACCGTATAATTATTTATTATGTTAATTTGACACTGTTTTGCCGTACTGACCTTTTGTAAATTTATTTTCTGGTTTTATTTGGGTTAAGAGATTTGTGCTGGGCTACCGACAAAATTTCATCTACAAATTTTTGACAAACATGTCGAATAGACGGTCTTTATTACAATTTATTTAAACAAAAAAGGTCTGAATGTCTCACTTTGATGATATTTCATCAAGCTAAACAATGACTGGTGTCACATGCAAACGCATGCACGTGCGACTGAACAAAAGTATATCTATCTATTTATTTATCTGGAGGAAAACCTTTTTGAAAACGGGTGTATATATATATATATATATATATATATATATATATATATATACCTGATTGAGTAAACGTTGTCTGGAGAAGACCACAAACCATAAACGATACTACCCAGTGGTTTGCTGGGAAACATCTGAACTATTTACTGATTTGCATTTTGAAAGCCGTTTACTTGCATTGTTTGTCTGTTTTGATATCGCACTTTGTGCCTCCGTCATTCATGTACCCGACAGTGAACGAATGGTTGGTGGTAGGACGTAGTTCTACGGAATAGTTTTCTAGCAAAAATTGCTTTAACTCAGGTACGGATGCAAACTTTGGCAAATTTAGCACTGTATAGCGCTCAAAGTGTCCATTGTTGACCAATTTGGCCACTTTCAGGTAGGCTTGCACGGTACAACTCGCTGCGATCAAATCAGTCACAAGGGAACAGGCTTGACTATTTTGAATATGCAAATGAGAATATATATCAACCCAAAAATCCGTTGGGTCCCATCGTCAATGGTTTATTTATTTATTTGTTTATTTTATTTTTATTTTTTAGATATTTATAATTTTTTTAAAATAATTTTTATTGACATGACATTACATACATTTTTAACACTGACATGCCTTTAGCTATTTAGAGAAACTTTTTGGTATATTAACTACATTACCGCACTTTGCAATACATTTTTTTTACATTTTGAAAAGGAAATCACACAAGATAATATATCCAATCAGACAGGCTTTGTCAAAGGGTGTTACATAAGAGAAAATATTCGTCTAATAAATGACATTTTAGATCAGACCAAAGCTCAAGACATCCCCGGAATTTTACTCTTGTTAGACTTCAGAAAAGCTTTTGATACAGTGGAATGGGGCTTTATCCAAAACACTTTAGACGTATTTAATTTTGGAAGCAATATTAAACAATGGGTGAAGACATTTTATAATAACACTGAGAGCTCTGTTCTCCACAACGGATATACAACAAATTATTTCAAATTATCAAGAGGTGTTAGACAGGGTTGCCCCCTTTCTCCCTACCTTGCTACGGAGATCCTTGCAGCAAGGGTAAGACTGGAGAGGAACATTGAAGGCATTACAATTCTTAATACAGAGCACAAGATAAGCCAGTTTGCAGATGATACGTCTTTATTTCTAAAGAATATTGATTCAATTACCAACGCAATTGAAATACTTCGGCTGTTTGGAAACATATCTGGACTTAAACTCAATTTAGGAAAAACCAAAGCAATTTGGCTTGGATCATGGAGGCATAAGGAAAACAAACCCTTAGGACTAAATTGGACGAATAAGCCTGTGCGAGCCCTTGGAATTTTTATTTCTTACAATGAGCAAGAAAACGATAAGAAAAATGTGGCTAAAAAAATTGACACTCTGAACATCAAACTAGATTTATGGAGAGGGCGTAAGCTCTCCCTCTTCGGTAAGTGCCTTATTGTCAAAACCCTGGGAATTTCACAAATTGTTTATTCAGCATCCATGCTTGACATCAGCCCTAATGACACTTCCGGAATTAAGAAGTCCATTTTTAGTTTTATTTGGAACAAGAAACCAGATAAGATCAAAAGAAATATTATGTGCCAAGACTATATAAATGGGGGACTGCGGGCCCCTGATCCAGATATTCTATGTCAATGGTTTATGCTTTTCACCCAACAACGTTTTTTCAATTAGGGGTATATATACACCCGTTTTCAAAAAGGTTTTCCTCCAGAGAAATATATAGTTAGATATATTACTTTTGTTCAGTCGCACGTGCATGCACGCGTTTGCATGTGACACCAGCCATTGTTTAACTTGATGAAATATCATCAAAGTGAGACATTCATGCTTTTTTTGTTTAAATGAATTGTAATAAAGACCATTTCTTCAGCCGTGAAGATCGACATGTTTGTCAAAAATTTGTAGATGAAATTTTGTCGGTAACCCAACGCAAGCCTCCTAAGCCCAAATAAAACCAGAAAATAAATTTCAAAAGGTCAGCACGGCAAAACAGTGTCAAATTAGCATAATAAATAATTATCCCGTAAAAAAAATCTTTTTACCTTTTTAATATCTTGCGTATAAAATTATGCCGTTTTAGACGGAGCCGTGGAGGTAGAGTATTAAACTGCTCCACCCCCCCCCCCCTTCCCCCTCCATATGATCCACAGCTTCTCTAAGGGTGCGTTTTTGGGGGAGAATCCGAAAACGGGTTTGTGACCCCAGATCATATGGATTCTTCACCAACAGCAGCAACAACAACAACAACGAAACAAACAAACGTAAAATCCGAGAAAGGATTATTTTTTATGACAAGACGGGCTGGAGGCACGCAATATTTATATCAGAACGATATTTCTTTAGTACTGCCCTAGAATTTGACTAGAATGGAAAGCAAATAAGTTAGAAACAAATATAAAAAAATATGGCGAGACAAGTAAATTTGCATGTAAGACCTCTTGTCAGATGTACTATTTTCGAATTCTTTCCAAAAAAAAAATTGGGTGGCGCAAGAAGTACTCTATAGGTATCAACGCCTGTTCTCTTGTTAGAGCTGATATAACATCATGTCAGCGAAAGCGGCACAATATGTTGTTCAAGGTTTTTCGCGTGATACCCAGTAACGTTCCAGTTTCGCGATCACTTTTGCGTGCCTTCACAACAAGCCAAACTACTTGCCAACGCAAATCATTGCTTAGTGAAGCAGGCATAGTATCATCGCAAAAACCAAAAATGAAATTTATGCCTTTCGTTATTTATTTATTTATTTATTTATTTTGCTTCGCCTGGGGGTTACGTATATAAAAGACATTGAAGATATCGGAGAAGATATATCAGAAGATATATCAGATACGTGAGAGGCATGCATGCACACGTGGCCAATTAACATGGTTGGATTGTGTGTGTGTGTGTGTGTATTTTAATAGGAACCTTTTGCTCAGCTAAAACACCACTACAGCTGTGATTGATAATCCAGATATCTACACCTACGATACACCTACATGCCCCCTTTAAGGCAGTTAAAATGTTATTTGCTTAGAATACATGCTGTGGCTTTTAGCTGATGGCTAACATTTGAAACAAAAGACCATAATAAATTAACCCATCTGGACAACGGGCACAATGGAAACATCTTGGCTATCTAGGGAACGATTTGTTTATTGCCTCTAAAGAGTGCCAGGCTTTCAGTCTTATAGCACAGAGACCGCTAGAAGATTACTTTATGTTAATAGAAATTGGCGTTGCATTAAAAATGCGAAAGTAATTCTTGTGTGACATTAATGACATAAGAATAAAATGGCAATCAAAAGATCGTCAAGATGTGATTAGTTAACTTATACTAAATTGCCAGGATCCGCCATCCCTAAATAACTACTGTACTTGCAGTATTTCATAATAAAAAGCCTCTACAGCATCCAAAATGATATCCCAGATACAGTCTATGGAGGTTTCAGCCTTCCATAGGGGCAAATGTCTTACTCCGAGAATAAATATGCTTTTGCTCTTTTTCAACTATTAATGTATCGAAAGTGAGGGTTAACAAAGCAATGGAAGTTAACTGAAAAAAATCCTTTCATTTTACTTCGTTCTGATTATGCATTTATATTTTCTTTTCCAGTTTTATTTTTCTGCAGCTGGCCAAAGCAGATCAGAGTAAGTATATACAGAAGCATCTCGTGATCCCGTTACCAACATGTGGGGTGTGATAGTTACTGAGTCACCTTTTCAGTATATTTAATCACACAGATGATAGGTGTCAAACTTTCACAAATATCACAAAGCTCAAGGCTATCCGTTTAGAGACTGAAAGGGCGATACAAAATAGCTCAATCACATTAATTAATAGAATAAACGAATAAATGAACGAACAAACGAACGAACTAATGAACGAACGAACGAACGAAAGAACGGACGGACGGAAGGAGGGAGGAAGGGAGAAGGGACGGACGGACGGACAGATGGACGGATGGATGGATGGATGGATGGATGGATGGATGAATGGATGGATGGATAGAAGAAAGGGGGAATGGAATGGCCACGCACGTGTCAAAATTTCTTCCAAACAATCCAGTTATTATTATTATTTTCATCTTCAACCTGTAGAAGAAGCAAATATAGGTTTAAAATTAAAGTACAGAAATTATCAGAAACGCCAGCAGCGTACTTTTAACCAGCCGTCGTCTTAAGGCGACCGCCAGGTAATAAATTGGGCTACTTTTTTTTATCCCGCCGTCAGGATGGGGTCTAGTAATACCCATTTTTTTTCCCATTATTTTTTTTGGTGGTCACTTGCCCTACACCTCTGGTTTTCGCTCGGCCAAACAAATACTCGTCGTGTCTTCCGCTACACAGGATAGCGCTGGTATCTTGAGAAACCGTAATATATATTTGCCCCTTAGGGGGTGAGAACAACGACGGCGGGGTTTAATGCCCCTGGGGCATTTATTGTTTTTTTCAAAGTCACTTGCCGTAGTCATCCGGTTTTGTTTCGGCCAACACAGTCTCCGTAATATTCCGGTTTTCTCTGAAAGAATACCTTAAAATTCCTGTTACGGTTATGACGTCATCTGGTCGTGACGTTCGGAGTACGTTACCCAAGGTAAACAAAACTGAAGCATTACACTTGCAACATTACACTTACAACGTTACTCCTACTATGTCAACATTCCGTACTTATATGACAGTGACAAACAGTTCTTAACCTTGTGGTAGCGCTTCTTATGGCGTATTTATGGCGTATTTCATTTGTTTTAATGAATATTTCGCCGCCTTATAAAAGCGGAATTGTCATATCACAAACAAGAGAAAAGAGCTCGCAACATGTTTAGTTTGGTTCGTATTACCTTTTGTTTTCATTTTCTAACCTAATTGTCCTTTCTAGAAATTTTCGATTTTCAATTTGAGTAATTAAAAAAAACATCGCTACGAATTCAACTTGTTTATTTTGGCAAGGGGATTTCCGGGTTAGTAAACCGGATTTAGATATTATGTCATGAGATATTGCTTTCCAGAGACTCTGACGATCGGCTTGTGTTTATCAAGCATTATATTTTGATTTCACTCCTACGCTTACTGTTTATATCCACGGTTTAGACGGAACGGCAAATATCTCGTTGCATCTGAGAAAACATAATCTCAGTTCTGGCGAATTTATACCGACGTTCGATGTTTGAGTTGAATTTGCTTTTTTTCAGCAAAATAAGTTACAAGCGATTAAAAAGATAAGGTGAGTGATCAGTTTAAACATTACGTCATGCAGTAACGCTATAGCCAAAATATGCAGTTTCGTAAAACGTTGATTCGGGCTAACATCTGTTAACCAGGAGGTGGGGTGGGTCAGAACGGCCGATTAAAATGCCCATTGGGCTTTCTTGTTTACTCTTGAAAGAATGCATTCTTCGGAAACAACATAAAAAGCTACTCGACAAAGGCAGTCTTGTGTTTATGCAATATCACACGGGATTGAGGTTTGCTTGCTCCACCTAGAGGTGATATTCGCTTTTGTGACGCTTAGAGCACGAGTGTAATGCCAGCTAGTAAAATAGGTGGATTACATCGAAAAATAAGTTACGCGCTTTAATGGCCTACTTGCCTGCGAAATTAAAAGTGCAGTTGTAGAAATTGTTCACAGTTTGTTGAGAACTTTGAATATTCATTTCGTTAAGAATTAATTCTTCTTGTGACGCTGTGAGAAGTAGATCAGCTAGGGCCGCACTGACTGTAGTTTCTTCACTGCTAACAGCTGAAGATGACATTTCCGCCGCCCACGCCAGCGCTATCTGTTGATTTTTGTTGAGTGATCTTGAAATCGTCATGGACATTTTTCTTTTGGTGCTCAAACTAACTTGGGCCGCATAACTCGGCTACTACTTTCCCTCTTGTGATCTGACAGTGCCATGATATATGCCGGGATTCGAAACCACAGTCGTTAAGAGTAGTGATGGCAGTTGCTATGAGGGAGTGATTTGTGTAGGGATAAGACAGTTCTGCAGCAGCAGATAAATTCTTCGTCTTATCAGCACGCGAGCATTGACCGACGACCTTGTTATCAAACCAAATTCGTCGCTGTCTTTTACTGCTTTCTCGGTCTGTGGAAGTGGAAGGCGTTGTTTCGGATGAGATGAGACCGACATTTCTCAAATGACTATACTGGGCAC
The DNA here is from genome assembly GCA_964030785.1 of Siderastrea siderea. NCBI lineage: Eukaryota > Metazoa > Cnidaria > Anthozoa > Scleractinia > Rhizangiidae > Siderastrea > Siderastrea siderea. Next base: position 25,713,307 of record OZ034970.1, on the reverse strand, counting down.
AAAGGTCCGCCGGGTTCAAACATGGTTTGTGTTTCTTGAGCTTCATCGTTTTCCGGGAGATTCTTGGTAATTCGTTTTTCACTTTACAAACATATCGCAACTCTGACGAGTCGGCCTCGATGCATAAATCTTGTAAAAGTTGTAGCGGCCTCGTCTATAGAAAAAAAGCATAACTTTAAAGAAAACTTTATTCTGCAGTGTTTCTGGCTGAATTAAACTGAACAGCCCGCTTTGGTACAGTTTCTTCATGTCAGCGTTGCTTATCGGTTGTTTGTGCTGGGTTTAGGCTTTTCCTTCGTGTTTTACCTCTAAACTTTCCCCTTGAAATACAGTGTTGGCTTCGGTGAAGTCGGAGTCTTTGATGATATCCATCTTTTGAGGGCTGAAAAAGCGTTGGAGACCGAAACGTATCGCCACAAGTGAAGCTTCCGTGTATAGCTCAGTTCGCCATTATTTTTTCCTGGATTCGGCATAGAACTTTCATAGAACAGCTGCAAGATTAACTTTCGACGTAAGAAGATCCTTTTCGTCGACTTTTCTTTCTTCTAAATATTGTCGAAATACCTTTACAGCAACCTTAGTTGCTTTGTGGTGTTATGGCTGTTTTTCTTTGTTTTTGTGGTTCAATTAAACAATGAAGATCACTCTCTGTTAGCTTTGGGAATCTTGCTGCCATGGTGGAGTTTCAAACGTGGACCGAACAAGTGACTCATCGGCGCACGAGCAGAATTACTTGCAGCAAAACAACTTCGCACGTAATGCGCATGAGGCAGACAATTATCCGCAGGCAGTTATTTGCAGTGACGTAATGGTCTCTTGGCCAACTAAAACTCCGGATAATGTAACATCAATGATAATTTGAAGTAATTACAAGTCTTTAGAAATGATTTCAAACGTATACAGACAATTACCAGTTATTAAAAATAATGAAACAAGAAAGGAACACAAACAACAGAGTGCTAGTGCTGTAAAGAAAACAAGGTCTCGAGTCTGTTTCTTCTCTACTCCGAGCTTGGTTAAAAAATATGGAAAAATAAAAATAAATAACAAATAAACCACTAAAACAAAGAGGGAATTCACTTTCAGCTGCAATATAATCTGACTTCCGAGGTTAGGCTTCTATAGAGTTACTCGAGTTTCACGCACTAAGCGATCATCAGACTGTGCCGTATTTTGTTTGCATTTAATATTTTTTGTCTTACTTGAAATATCTGGAAGATCAATAAGATCATTTTCGCTGCCATTGTTTGCCACAACTTTGATATTACTAGCTTTGGGCGTGTTTTCCAAAGAAAAGGAAACAGCATTTAATAGCCCTATGTATTGTACTCGTATAGTGATTCTATACGAGTGGTACGCTAACAAACATTGAACGGCAAAGAGTGCCCATCCTCGCTTAAGAGATCCTTTATATACCTAACTCCGGCTTCATATCAATCCTGATAAAAAGCTGATTTCCCTACAACTGTGTTTCATTGATTGTTGCAAATGATTTGATTGAAATTAAAAAATAAGTGAAGAAGTGCCAAATGCATAAATTATATTTATAACAAGATCAGGATTTACATTCCGAGTCCGCTGATAACCTCTTAATATCACGCCAGTGAAAGCTAAGGATGATGTTTGAATCTAGGTCACTGTCATTATATCATTTTGCATAACGACTACCATTTAGTCCATGGAAGAGTAGTCATGTTCCCAGTCATAATTCATAATTCCATTACCTTCGACAAATGCATTAAATTTAACATATTACTATATTTTACAGGCAAAAGTATTTCCGCTCCAACTGGTTTTTATCCCTTTCCATAAACTTAACAAGCTCAATCTTCCCTTGTTACATGTGAAAAATAAAATTATTTGTTAGAATATTATTGACCTTGTTTTTGCATGTGCAGGTATGATTATTTGAAGATTGCCAATGAGAGCAACCGAACCATTGGTACCTACTGTGGTAACCAAAATGGACAAAGAGTTTTTGTAACTGGGCAACATGCTTTGATATCTTTCCATACAGACTCTAGTGGTCAATACAGTGGATACGAACTATTTTTTAATTATGTTACCGGTGAGTACAGTGTTATTTACTCCGAGTGTGTCACTGCCGAGGTATAGTTGTTGATATTGCATAGTGCTTGGTATTAAGTCTGTTTCTTAGAAGGATTTATCAATTGGTGATGCACGTGTTGCGGTGGTTGTTTTGGCAGGAAATCTTGCGACCAGCTTACAATTCGGTCTCATTTAAACTGCCATAATAATAGGTTGAATAGCATTTTTGCCTTAAACTCTCTCTCTCTCTCTCTCTCTCTAAATCCCAAAGAGTTGCTTGTGGGGTACCTTAGGGGTCAATTTTAGGTCCCTTATTGTTTCTTTTATACATTAACGACCTCCCTGAGTGCTTACAATTTACTAAACCTCACATGTATGCTGACGACACTATACTAAGTGCTGCTGCAGAATCGACTATTGAAGTTCAATCGAGGATAAATCAAGATTTATTTAATGGTGGAAACTGGTTGGTGGCAAACAAACTTAGTATAAATGTTTCTAAAACTAAACATATGTTTTTCGGCTCAAATTTTAGATTGTCCAATCTCTGAAAAACAGTCCCAATTTTCTTAGGTGATAAACAAATTAAGCGAGTTAAACATACGAAATAGCTTGGAGTTCACTTGGATGAAAACCTCAAATGGGAAGAACATATTGATAATATATGTTCAAAGATAAATCGCTTCATAAATGGTCTAAGGCAGGCTCGAGATTATGTCGATCTGGATGTATTGAAAACAATATATAATGCCTTAATCCAGCCTGTCTTCGACGACTTTGATGCCGTTTGGGGTAACCTGAACAAAGGACTCGCGAGTAAAATTCAAAAATTACAAAACAGGGCTGCCCGTGTAATTACCTTTCAGGGCTATGATACGAGATCAGAAGATCTCCTTGAATTCCTTAATTGGGATAATCTAGCATTGAGAAGGAACAAACGGCTTTGCCTTCTAATGACACTATTCACAAAAAAGTTCCGCAATATTTGAGCGATCTTTTTCCATTAAGCTGTGAAAGCAACCCCTACAAATCTCGTCTTAGAGAAAATACATTAAAGAGAGAAATGACGCATATTCCAAGACCTAAATCCTTCAAAGGTTCTTTTTCTTATAGGGGAGCAAAACTGTGGAATTCTCTCCCTTTGAATGTAAAATCAGCAAAATCTAAAGCCATATTTAAAAAAGACCTTACCGACTGTCAAGCCGTCGCTTAATCCGTATTTTTATTGTCAATTTCTCCTTTTTTCTCATGGTAATGTAAATTAAATACTTTTTAGCGGAGCCAGCGCGCTAGTGCGTCAGCGGAGCTCCATTGCTAAGGAAATTTGGTAATCTATCAAGCCAAAAAATTTTGGTAGTGACGTAGTAGTCACGTGACCGTCCGTCCGTACATCCGTACGTCCGTCCGTCCGCACCACAGGGCTACCAATACACTTCCTACACTGGATAGAACCCTGTGCTGAATCCCGTGTGTTTTCGGCGCGAAATCGCATGTTGACCCCCGTTGTAGCAAAACAAGCAAAGACAACAAAAGTCAAAAACAAATTTGTTAGTGGAAAAAAAAGTTCAAAAGAACACTCAGTTGTCTTTTTGATGGAAGGGGAAAATTTCAATCTAGGCGAAAGAAATTCGGCGATAAAGTTCAGGCAAAAAGTTCAAATTTGCCTCGTCGGTTCTGTTCAATCTCGGTCGGCACATTGCTTGAGTTCGCAGCTTTTCGCAGCGGTTTCGACGTCAAATATAGCAGAGCTAGTGCTTTTTGGTTTTTTCTGTCCACAACCATGGTTTTTACGGCGTTTCGAACACATTTTGCCAGGAAAAAAAACCCAGCATTTTCATGCTGATAGGCAGCTTGTCAAGAAAGAAAGAAATAAGTATTAAAATTAACTACGGAAACAATGCCAAACGCCCATGGCCTAGTGGACTAGCTACCGGCGTCTCACGCCGACGAGCCGGGTTCGACACTCGGCGGGAGCAAGAATTTTTTCTTTTTTTTTTCTGTTTTTTTTTTTTAATAAAACGACTTGGATGAGAGTATTTTCACAAATTAATAACTGCCAGCAAAAACAAAACAAAAAAACAAAACAAAAAACAAAAGCAAAAAACAGACAAAACAAAAAGGGGGGCTCCGCTTTTAGGCTTGGCTAAATCTATATATTATCTACAAATGTATAATATTTATTTGATAAGATTTGTTTGCCTAATATAAAATCTATTACCTATATTTACATACGGCTTTCGCGTAAAGAAGTTGTAAACTTACGAAATTACCGTGTTTAAATAAAAGTGATTCTTTCATTTCATTCATTCATTCATCCACTCTCCCTCTCTCTCTCTCTCTCTCTCTCTCTCTCTCTCTCTAGATGTAAAGTGTGGCACTTTCGTCACGTTTTTTCTCTCTTACTAAAACTGCTTCAAAATATTGCCCTTTTGGATGAGAATCTAACAGTGCTAATAGGAGAGTACTTTGTATGTTCTGCTAGAGTTTCACGTTCACAGCATAAACTGTCTTAATTTTTCAAAGCTTTTTACATCGAAAAGGGTAAAAAAGTGCCACGAATCGGGGTTTCACAAACAAAAGAAAGGTAAAAGCCAATTCTATCCTCAATGAATGGATAGATAAGAGACCAATAAACGCTGGTATATTCCCTCGACCACCCCATCAATTTTAAACGGGGTATTGTAGAGATTGGCAGAAAGTCGGTTGTAAAGGTATGAACTTTCATCTACGTTCAAGTTTACCGTTTCAAAAAAGCCCCTAAAGTTGACATTTTGAATTTGAATGTTTCACTGTGGTCCAGGCATTTAAGAAAAAAATCTGAAACTTGGTTATGTTAAAGACTGTCAACTTAGCATTATGTTTACCAAGAGCTTCGATTTGCTAATAACAACCACTTTTCTTCAACTATGTTTTGCTGCGAAGCCGCGTTAAAAAAGTGCCACATTTAGTAACACTCAGCTAGAAATTACGACTAAGGGAGAAATTAACTTGCACAGCTCTGAATTTTTAATGCTTTGGTACATACACTGTCTATGTATATATCTTGCTCTCTTAGGCATTTCATGTTAGTAGCTCTTAACACAATGCTGCAGTTAGAGGTAAAACATGCTTGTCGTTGATGCTGGAGTGGGAATTAATTAACGACATGCGGGTTTTGGTGTTTCAAGTAACATTGTCGTCAAAGAGAAGTTTTAAACACCATATCTTGTACTTGCAAATACTAGAATTCCACTGAATTCATAGCATAATAAAAATACGCAGCAATGCAATTTCCAGGAGCTGGTGTAAAACTCCAGGAAATCGGCTTATTCTTAGCAATTCTGATCCCCGAATCAAGAAGGATAGGCGGGGGGTAGTAAAGGGTTCAGACTTCAGTTAAGATTGCTTGTTATAATTAAAAGAGTCAGTTATTCGGTTTTTAAACGAATGTTAAATCATTAATTCCGTCAACTTTAAAGTATCTCTACTGCATAAAGCTTCCGTTCCGTAATAAAATGCCTCACCCTGGAGAAAAACGCATGAGCTGAGGGGGCTTTAGCCCCCCACTTTTTGGTTCCATTAAAAAAATTGGGAAAGTTGGAAAATTCATCAGTCAATGTATAGTTTCAGGCTTAACCAGTATTTGGTTTTCTCCAGTTAGATCTAATTTTTATATGGACCAAACAAAAATGGAATAGTAACGGAATGCTCTACAAGAGTTCAAATCATCTTGTTATCATTTGGGTTCGGACCACTTGAAACTCACGTGCGCTCTAGGGGACTGAATCTTAAAGATTTTGAACCTGCTCAGATTTTAATTAGATCTCCCTGTTATTAGGCCTCTAACTCTCGTGAACTCTCATTGACTCTCTTATGTTCTTAAAGAGTTTGAACTTCTGTCCACTCTTGTTCTTGTCTGGCCCGGGCTATAAGAACTGTAGACTGTCTGATAGGATTATCGGTAACAGCGAGCTTAGACATTTACCGCAAATCTTAGCCTCCCTATGCATGTACAACTAGAATATATAGCTGCACAAAAATCTTTTTCGCTCTTAACGATGGAGTCAATAAGGCATCCAGCAATCAAGACATACATGGAAGAGCTAGTGCGAACTGGTGAAGCAGTAAAGGAAGAAGCCGAGCAAAGTGACCATGAGAGAGTAGAAGAAACGATGGAAGAGCTTGCCTGAACAGGGAAAGAAGTTGAGGAAGAAACCGAGAAAAGTAACGAGGAGAGAGTAGAAGAAAAGAATAATGCCATCAAGCAGTTATTTGAGCCAGAGATCAATGCACGTAGTATATCTATCGCCACTGTCAGGGAAAAATACGCTCGGATCCAACTCAATGCAACGAAGATGCAAAGAAGGTGTACGACAAAGTATGGCCGGGCTCAGTGGCGATATAAAGCGAAAGTGGACAACATGTCATCAACAATTATCCTGGCACCGGAAAAGGAATCAGTTGCTGACCGTGTCGACCGAATGCTCCATGAATCTAACAGTTAGGAAGAAATGAAGACAGTGATCACCCCTCCAACATTGTTTTGCCCACAGAAACTACTGGAATGTCAAAGCCAGGCATGCTGAGTCCAAGTCATGTTCAAACTTTGCTTCGTTTGTTTTCAGATATGATTAATGGCACCCCGATCTCAAAGCCTGTAATAAACAAAGATTGCAAAACGACAGCAAGGGTAAAGAAATGATTACCGACTTCACAGTTTCCCAGGTGGTAAATTGACTGAAGTATGAATGAAAACAGAAGAGAGAAAAAACTGCGACAAAAAGCAAAAGTAGGTGCTTGTTGCCTCTTAACTTGCATTGGAGATACAATGTACTCTTCCTTAGCAGTGTGAAAGTCGGCGAATTTAGTACCGTCTTGTTTTTTTTTTGTTTGTTTGTTTGTTTGTTTTTTTGTTTTTTTGTCTTTTTTTCGTCTGTATTACATGTACCTGTGAAGCTTAGATTGGCTTGGCGAAATGCTATGAACATGCCAAGAACATAGATTTAGTTACCAGCATGTCTAGGTGTTCAATGTTTTCTTATGAGTCAGGGAATGGTCTAACTAAGCCAAAACCCGTCCACCTGAGCCAAATCCTCCTTACATATACATTGTAAATGAGGACCTCTTAAGATCATTTTTAGGCCTGGTCCTGGTTGTTCAAGGGATGGATAACGTTATCCACCGAATCACTTTGTAACGGATAGCGTAGTTACTTTTGAAAATGCTTATACACTGGGTAATGATTTAACCGGTGGATAGTGTTATCCTCCCTTTGAACAACCAGGGTCAGATGCTAACAAAGTAAGTATGTATAGTCTTCAGCTTTGGCTAAAATAGACGTTCAAAAGGAGGGTTTTGACATTATCTGTTTATTTATTTATTTATTTATTTATTTATTTAGTTGCTTATTTATACACGGAAACGATTAACACCTTTCATACTCAAAAAGGAAAGCAATCGCTTTTGATACTGTTTCTATTTTCAACTTCACAATTATCCTTCTTGTTGTTGCTGTTTAAGGCTTTGGTTAAACTAAACACAAGTGTTTCCCAGTCTTATTATGTGAGAGGTAAAATGTTGCGGACTCAAATCGTTCTTCTTGGACGCACGAAAATGTTTATTTAATCAAGTTGAAAGCAGTCTTATTTTTTGGAAGCTCGTCTTGCTTCCAAAACATTATTTCCCTGTTAAGCTCTGAGGAAAACGTAAGAGGGAGATATGTTTCCGCAACAACGTTTCCTAGTTTAGCCAGCCGTTCATTGATATTCTGATGAACAATTTGTTTACATTAAGAATATTTTATTCCAAAATTCCAGCAAAAACAAAAACGGGTATAAAACATAAAAAGCATTTTAGCCACGGAGGACTGAGTGACTTTGGGATCAGTATGCGTTTGTGGGAAACTGCCCAACTACCCCTCTCCTAATCCAACTCTTCGTAACAATATAATCACAACCTATATTTAAACAGGCTGCATTATGTGCGAGTTTGTTCCATATCCCCTAGTCTTTCAATATCCGGTATTCAGGACAATGTCTTTTGCACATGCAAGGCAAAGACGCTTTATCACTTAGTTCTCCACGTCTGTTAAACACGCAAGGCAAGTTCTCTTTATGATATAGTGCTCCACGATGAGGCGGGTTTTTATATGTTAAACATTGCATTCAAAATTTCTGCTACCGAAAGCAAGTTATTTCGTTATCCAGAATAACTGCGTTCCACGTTAGTGTCTGTTTTGTAGTAACGGCCTAAACTAGGAAATATTCTTGCAGACACAACTGTTCCCAGTTTTGTCACGCGAGAGGTAAATGTTGCGGACTCAAATCCTGCTTTTCGGAGGTACGAAAATGTTTCTTTAATTAAGTCAAAAGAAGTCTTGCTTTCTGGAAGCTTCCGAAACATTATTTCCCTGTTAAGCTACCGAGGAAATATTTAGTGGAAGAAAAGTTTCCGCACCTGCGTTTCCTAGTTTAGCCAGCCTCTCAATGATATTGTGACAAACAACTTGTTTTCGTTACGTTTTTATTGTTACAAACAGTTTTTACATAAAATATTGCATTCATTGTTCAGAATAATTGAGGTCTTCGTTACCGTTCTTGTAGTTAACAGTTGTCATCTTAAATGTCGTCAAACGTTGCCGTTTCAAGAATGCCGGACTATTGTATTGTAATTCTCTGTTCCTAAATGTCTTGAGGCCTTATCTGCCACTCGGCATGAAGAGGATGAGTGAGTGAGTAAATGTCTTCATTGGTACCAGAAGTTTATGAACATTTGGTGGTACCTTATATAATAGACGGGAACACATCTTCTGTGAGCCTGAAACTTTCGCAAAGAAAGTAATGTTTTCTATTTACAATTTTAATACAGAAATTTTAGAAAATGGAATATCAATTGTTAGTATGTCGTCAAAAGAGAATGAACTATTACCAGACACACCCTAATACTCAACAACTGTCAAATTATTCACACCCTCATTGGTCAAGAGCTATGGTCAATGAGGGTGGGGACCACAAAATTCACTTATTGAAAATGGCGCATTTACAATGGCATACCGTAAAGTTCCGATAGGAACGACCCCCCGAAATGAACGAGCTCCAAAGGCTGCTAATTCCGAAAGAAACAAGGTTCGCTTCTATCGGAACTTTACGGAATTCTGTCGCGGGTGCGTTTTTCAAACAAAACTAAAGCCAATTCGGCTCGTATGTTTTCCATGCTATTATAAGAAAACAAATCAACATTTTTTTTTGGTCTACACTCTTAGTAGAAACTTGTCTTGGTCTATTGCAAATCCGCAAATCTGATTGGTTCTCTCATCGTTGGTTATTTGCCGATAGACAACGCTCGCGCGCACGTTGTCATGTTGAGAATTCAACAATTTTGATCTCTGTTTTAGACTTCTTGCTTTCGTTTTCTACGATTGATAGTCAACTCGGCTACGCCTATTGACTACTTGCTCGTACAAAACGAGAGCTAGTAGTCTAATAATAAAAATAATAAAAAGACCATAGCAATGACTCCATGAAATGTGAAATGTCCAAATCTTGGCGTTCAAACGACTGGCCTGCAGCTCGTGTTTTTGCATTATTTTTTAGCATTTTCGGACGTTTCTATTGTGTATAAGAGTGTAAAATGTTGTATATGTGTTAACTATATATAGCTGAGGTTTTTAAATGAAGAAATAATTAAGAGTAAAGACGTTTCGAAAGTGCCACATTAAAGTTGCAAAAGTGCCAAAATGGTACAAAAGTGCCGCTAAGGTTACTTAAGTGCCACAGGAAAGTTAAAAAAGTGCCATGTGGCACGTTACGTAAGTGCCACTAGTTACTAAAGTGCCACATGAAGTTACAAAAGTGCCACTTAACGTTGCAAAAGTGCCACATCAACGTTACAAAAGTGCCAATACATCTGGCTCTCTCTCTCTCTCTCTCTCTCTCTCTCCCTCTCTCTCTCTCTCTCTCTCTCTCTCCCTCTCTCTTTCTTTCTCTTCATTTACATACACACAACAGAAAAAAACAACAACAACAAACAAATAACTAATAAGTAAAAGCGGTGTTTATTATGGCTTTGCTCATCCTCGGAGACCCAGGGGCAGCTAGTCGGGACGACGGGATTTATGGGCGAAAGTTTACAACAAGAGCGGGAGAGCCCCTGGGCACTTACTCTTACCTAACGAGTTCCAGAAGCGTTTGAAATCGCGCCTTCTGATTGGCCAGAAAAATTTTTTTTCTGGTCAATCAGCGAAGAGGAACAGCCGGCGACTCTCATGTCTTCTTACACGAGGTTGTTTTCCTCATCAATCGCCGTAGTAGCGTGGCCCGTTCAACGGGAACATTTTTGAGGAGAGCTTCAGAAAAAAAAAAATAAATAAACGAAGTCGAGGAAATCGCAAACTATAACGTGGCCACAAGAAAACAAACACTCACAGGGAATTTTTCACGGCGGACTTATCGAAGGTAACGCAAATTTTTAGAGCTAGCGACCTCCCCTTTCTCCAGTGTAACTAATTATTTCTCCTTCTTCGTTGATCTTCGTCTGAAACTTTCCATCTCTGATGCACGGGCCACGCAACTATGTTGATCGAGCGTGTCATGTCACGTACTAGAGAGACATCGACCGTTAAGCAGAAAATCGTCCAGATCGGCCTCCAGAAGCTCGGAAAAGCAATAAAAACACAGCAAACACACAGCAGGTAATGTTTTTGAAACTGTATTTCCATTTTAATGCATTTTCAGCGGAAAGCCGCCGATTATTTTCGATCGAATTTCAGCTCCATACAAACACTCATATTACGCTTTGGTTCCCACGCTCGATCGACATAGTTGCGTGGCCCGTGCATCGGAGATTCCCGTGGAAAGTTTCAGACGTAGTTCAACGAACAAGGAGAAATAATTAGTTACATCGTTTACTCGAGTAGCTATTAGCCTCATGCAACACTTGAGAAAGGGGAGTCGTTAGCTCTAAAAATTTACGATACCTTCGACAAGTCCTTCGTGAAAAATCCCGCTGAGTGTTTGTTTTCTTCCGGCCACGTTATAGTTTGCGATTTCTTCGACTTCGTTTATTTATTTAGTATTAATTTTTTTTTTCTGAAGTTCTCCTCAAAAATGTTCCCGTTGAACGGGCCACGCTACTACGGCGATTGATGAGGAAAACAACAGGGAGGGAGGGGGGAAAGCAACTTCCCATAAATTCCCTTAAATGAAATCCAAACGATGTTCTCACAACTTGCAAAGCAATCTGTGAGGTTCTAGTCAGCGGATATGCCTCCTACGCGTGCGCAGATGTTGCATGTTCCAACGAACTCGGACGCTGAAGGGAAACAATTATGGCGGCCAAAGGCGGCGGATTCGGTTTTGTCTCTTCGTTTAGGTAATTGACGAATTGATCGTATTTTACACTTTTATCACGTCTTCGTGCATTTTGTTTCTTATGAAGACAAAAGTTTACTCGCGGAGTTTTTTAGTCGCAAAGTAGAACAGTAGCGCTTCGATCAATCCAGTCTGTGCTGATCGATTGCATAGAATCCGATAGAATTTCCCGAAGCTGGTTTAAAAACTGGGATCGGGTTCAAAGTACTGAACTGTGAAATGATCTTGTTAACACATAACTGGATTATTGATAATAAAAGTGGTATTTTGTGCGTAGGTATTGTTTCCATGCATTAGGCTATAGCAGTTTTGATTAAATTTATTTCCATCGATGTTTTAAGGCACATTTCCCGTTGCAATTTATTTAGACCACGCTGGAGGAAAACATGCAAACCGAATACAGCCATAACTGTCTCATCTCATGCTATCAATTCGTTACAGAATGAGATGTAAAAAGAAACATTGACAGTATTTTTATTTATCACATGCATCAGTTCAGCGATAGACAAAGACCAAAATTACGTCGCGGAGTACAAGAGATAAAATCCTGAATAGTTCAAACGCTTTCTCTCGGTGAGAAGTTTATTTACGTGGAATTATCTAATTGTAACATTCAACTTTGAAACGTTTGTCGCAAACCTGTTCTCCAAGTATAAACAAGCGAAACGTGACTGCCGTACAGCTCGCAGCTGATCCAGTCGCCACTGCAACAAACAAGACAGTGTGAAAACAGAAGCGTCTCCATCGATGTCGCTTCCATCGAATATTCTCTTGTACGAAACTGACAGTAAGTTCCATGAGAGATTAGCCGCTCAACGCTTACTTTCCTTCGACGAAATACACATAAATTTTGAAAACTATTTCAAATAAGTTGATCATCGATCGGAATATTTATTATGACGAACACCGCTGTCCACGTTTTGACTGGACCGCTTTGCAAGTTGTGAGAACATCGTTTCTCGTTCCCAGGCCTCGCTTCTATCCCCCCCCCCCCGGGAAAACAACCTCTTGTAAGAAGGCATGAGAGTCGCCTGGCTGTTCCTCTTCGCTGATTGGCCAGAAATCAAACGCTTCTGGAAGTCGTTCGGTGAGAGTAAGTGCCCAGGGGCACTCCCGCTCTTGTTGTAAACTTTCGCCCATGAAAATCCCGTCGTCCCGACTAGCTGCCCCTGGGTCTCCGAGGATGGGCTTTGCTAATATAATTAAGATGACAATTTCAATAATATCGTGATAGGGCAGGTACGATTCGAAATTGGGAAGATATTTGGTTGGTTTGTTTTCGGATAAAAATCGGCCTAGGAACTCCGAATAAACGCCGGGTTCAAATAAACGCCGGGTATACAGGGTCGAGTTTAAAATAAACGCCCCCGGCGTTTATCCGAGGTCCCAGCGTTTATTTGAGGTCCCGCCGTTTATTCGAGATGGGTATATTAAATCAGGATTATGTGTCGTGACTGCATACTAGTTCTCTAGCAATTCCTCTCTAGCAATTCCTTGCAATTGAATCGTTTCATAATTTTTGCCTTCCTCAGAATTGATGGAGAAGGAACCTCGACAGCACCTTGTTCAAAATTGCCTGCACAGTACGTTTGCTGTCGAGCAGTTACCGATACACTTTTTTCGGCTCCCTGTTTCATGTACGGAGAAACGTAACGTTGACAAGAGTTCAATCACTGTTTCTGTTAGTTATGTCTTTTTTTTTATAAATAACTTACCAGATTCACTTATGCATCAGTCAATTCCAGCTGCGCCCATCCCCCCCCCGGGCAACTGCGGGGCATTTGCCCAGCTTGTCAGTCCCGGGGGTGGGGTATTAGCAAATTTGGCGTGGACCCCTGGGCCGGGCATTTGCCTACCCCGGGGCTACCCCCGGGCTTTTGACACGATTGTGGTTTCCGACTCTAAATCCAGACATGGAGGATTTTACCGGAAAGGACCAGCAGTTTGGCCCATTGGCTTGTCTGTCAAAGTTAAGGACTGGACAAACTTGTGGAAGTTTTCTCGATTTTATGCATTTAAAATTTCTTCATTGCTTAGCAAGGCACAACTTGAGCTATCGGGAACGATCAACGTGAATCGACGTACGTATGCTACATTGATCACGGATTTTATAATTTGAATTTAGTCGCAATGATTCTAAAACTATCATGATCGTTTATTAAATTCTAAATATGTTTATAGGGATTGCCGTTTACTTTTGCAAATTATTAAAATATTCAGAACAGATGACTTTACAACAAACTGTTTTATGATGTCAAGATATTTTTACTAGCAAACTGTTTAACACAATAAATAACAATAAAATGAGAATCAACTATCATGTAGTGTTGTCTGAGAAGTCAATATCATTGCTTGGAGGTTTTAACTTTATTAACCATGGGAGAAGACAGAGAGGCAGACCTACAGAAATGAAAAACCACACATTTAAATGCTGAAGGTGGCACTATTGTGCAATAAATGGAAACTGCTGCAGTGTTGATTGGGGACGTACGATCCCGGGGGCGGGGCATTTGCCCTCTTCCTTCGTCCCTACCGCGGGGCATTTGGCAGTTTAAGTGCCCCCACCCCCGGGAATTTGCCATCCAAGAAAGAAAAAAATGCTAATGCCCGGGGTTAGCCCGGGGGGGGGGGGGCATGGGCGCAGCTGGAATTGACCGATGCATTAGTTGAAACAAAGTTGATGACATTGTTTCACATTAAACGTTTTTGTTGAAATTTGGTTCTTGGTTTAATAAACTTCCAATACTGAAAAATGCATTTAATAAATAAATGCCGGGCCCCGAATAAACGCCCGGTTCGAATAAACGCTGGGTCTACAAGGTCGTGTTTTAAATAAACGAGATTAATAGAGAAAATACGTACTAAATCAGACAGTGTGAATACGATTTTGCGTTGTGTGCCAATCAATGAGACCGAGAGAAAAATAAATCTGTTGCTCAAAATGTCCCACACATCAGCCGCTGTGGGAGATTTACTTGAACCGTTGTCCCCTGCGGGTAATGGCGAAACGGAATTGTGTGTGAACGCAACTGAAGGATTAAACGTAATTCTCACTTTTTTTTCTAAAGGATGTTCATTTACTTTAAATGAAACATATGATGAAATAGACTTTGATGTTTCGAGCAATGACTGCCTACTTGCTCGGTGGAACGTACAGCCTGCTGGTATCAGCCAAGCAGTTGCTTTGATCTCTGTACAGGATTTAAATCTCAAGTATTGCAGGTAAGTTGGAGCATAGTAGCTCTAACCCGAAGGAAACGGTAAATCCAGTTTGCCCCTTGAATAAAAATCTCGGTATAATTTAACATTTGAGGTAATACACAAGAAGATATATTCAACAAAATAAAAGGCGTAGGTTTACCAGCACACGAATCCGTTCGTTAAAATCAACCAAACTCTGGTTGACATCACAACAAAAAAGGATGAGAAACCGGGTAAAATTGTTGAAACGAACTGGGATTTAACTGCAAACTCACCACCAGCCGTTACTGTCTAGCCTAGAGATGTCAGTGTATTTAAATTCATAGCATTTTTGTTTTTGAAATTTCTTTGAATTAAATCTCTCATCTTCTAAAACCGTTTACTTCTGTAAAGCTCTGAACGTCAGCAGCGAATTTTCTGGTCATTTACTTTTTTCTTGGACCGTGGACGCTAAAATTAAACGAAATTCCTCGACAGACTTCCTTATTCCCCATGGGAGAAAGACAGAGAAGGGAAAAAGAGACACATAAACAACGTTATTGCCACGTGACGAACAAAATTAGGGGCATATATTCCATTGTTGTCAACTGACATCAGAATTGTCGTAGATGCTGCTCGTTGAATAATTTGTCATCTCGACACCAGGAAGACTCGCCACGAGCGACCTCACCAAGCCCCTTCACCACCAAGCACCTCGCCAGCAAGTGAGCGTTATCTCCCCTCCACCAACTTGCAACCACGCGATGTCGCCTCGCCACCAACCAACCGCTCAATATTTTTAACACTTATACTAAAAATTATGAATTGCAACACAATATTAAAAAAAGGAAATACAAATTCTGCCTAAAGTAACGAAAGTTAGTTTGGAAAAGTCTGAAAAGCGAAATATTCGTGCGACAGGGTAACATCGGGTTATCAAAACATCACATTGTCCACAGGGATCTTTCATCGTCTAATTGTTCTATTATGTGAAACTCGCGTAAAATAAAGTCAAAACATCGCTTTGTAACTAGATTTAAGATAAGGAAATGCTTTAGCTTACTTTCAGTATAAAAGTATGGTACAGACCAGAAACGTCGACCGTTGTGTCTGAAAAGCATATGTGTCTTGACATAGGAGTACAGTAAAGAAATGGCGAAATCTGTCAAAGTGCACTCCACATATTTTCACCTCGCGCTCTTCCTTTTCACGGGCCAAACTAAATATTTTAATGTGATAAACAGAAAGCATTTCCAATTCCAAAGAGCCCTTTGTGACCTAGATATTCGTAAACCCCCGATGATATGGTCTTCTAAAAATTGGTAAAATTCAGTGTATCCACGGAATAGGAAATACTGTACTCTTAACGCGCGTGGATGTCAAGAAAAGAACGTTTAGATCGACGTAAAGTCTACTTTGAAAGCAAGTTCAAGAGATGTCTAACAAACTGTGAAAAGATTAATTCCAGGCAAGTTTTCGTTGTCTTGTACGAGCGTTTATAAAATGTACTAATTTGCATAATTTACATCGGGTCCGAAGGCCCGTTTAGGCCAATTCCGAACTTTCCGTTTTTTTGCCAAAATAAAAACTCGCTGGAACTTTTTAATATTATTTTTGAAAATAGTTCACCAAAAGGGTTCTTTTGGGCAAATAAAAAGAAATTTGAATTTTCGGCTCTGTCGCCGGATTCTCGAAAGTTTCTGACAACGGCTCTTAAGCTTAAGTTTAGCTTGGGTTGCAGATGTTCATTTCAGATATAACACAAACTCTTGTTTTAAAAATATATCGCCTCAGGGCATTAGTGATTAAAGAAGGTATTAGTTTACCCTAGTGAAGCCCTTATTCACAATGCAAGCCACCATTGCTAACATTTGAATTTTGAATTTTAATGACTCCCACACATCGCATTGATGTACCTTAGGCTCAATTTATTCATCGAACTTCACATGTGCCGAAGCTAATGCAAATAAGCAAAAGCAAAAGCAAAAGCTTTTGGCCGATTGCATCAGGTTCGGCACGTGTAAAGCTCGACGTTTAAGTTAAGCCTTATAGCGTTTTAGGAAGCATTTACCCGACGTTACCCTAGTAACAAGTGCCCGAAGTTACCCGAGTAACAAACACGATGCCTTGGATCACGATACGTTTCAACTATGTTGCAAATAAGCGACATCTTGGGGCGTTATTACATTTAGAAATTTGAGTATCTTGTGGAGAAAATTAAAATTAAACTGTCTGAAACGTCAATTTTAAAATTGCTAAGCGCAGAACAATCTCCTACGCTTTAAAGTGTTAAAGATAATCTACCTCGTTCGTTGCTCTTCACTTCTACCTTGCAGCTTTAAATTATAACAATTTCGTATTACTTGTTGAGGTTTGGTCTACTTCGAGAAAAAAAAACAAGGACAAAAACCAAAAAGAAAACAACAACAACAACACCAACAAAAAACAAACAAAAAATCACGAACTTGTCCACCATTTTATCCTTTCACATTATCACCCCTTGTTTTAAAACACACACAGTCACACACATATACACACACACACACACACACAACACAAAACAGTTGCTTCCCGCTTCCCGTAAAGTCATTTCTTTTTCGCTGTAAAAAGTTGTAGCAACCAAAACAAAAACAACTAGGAAAAAAAAACAAGAATAACAACAGCTAAGAACAATACAACAACAACAACATTTGACTGCACGGTAAATTAAAGAAATACCAATAAGTTAATGGTATTTACACTAAATAATGTATCTAATTTATTCCTTGTTCGATTGGGAGCTCACCACAGAACAGAAGTCAGCATTGGCACGGAACAAGACGTTCAAATTACCGAAATCATTATGCATGAGGATTACAACGTCCCACTTAAGTATAGTAACGACATTGCCCTATTAAAACTAATGGCATCTGCAGATCTTGGAGTGGGTATCGGAGTTGTTTGCATGCCAGATATGAAAGACGCTCTTCCATTTGACAGTAAAAACAAAACTTGCTGGATAACCGGATGGGGAAGGTTGTCTTCAGGAGGCATCCAACCAAATACTCTCATGGAGGTTCGCGTTCCACCGGTGTCTAAACAACGTTGTCAGAGTACTTATCCCGGTAAAATTAACGATAACATGCTTTGCGCTGGTTTAGATGAAGGAGGGATTGATTCATGCCAAGGTGATAGTGGTGGACTGCACTGGTCTGCGAGTTTAACGGTAGATGGTATCTTAAGGGAGTTGTAAGCTGGGGCTATGGATGTGCAGTACCTGGAATGTATGGAGTCTATGCCCATGTTAGGAATTTAAAATCATGGGTATCTCAGAATAAGTATGACGTTGTTCAACCAAGTCCATCTCCACAGAACCAATCAGCGTCTTTACTGGGTAAGCTGTTTTGTACAACTTGAGCGAACTTATATATGACTGTTACCATGTCATGTGACATTTTTGATAGCCAGCCATGTACCTTGAAAGACCTTTCCTAAAAACCTTGTATGAGAATCAGCTGGTAAGATGTCTGAGATCTCGGACATCTACCAGCAGATATATTTAGTCAGATGGTGTGCGTCCAAAGTGATTTAAGAAAAAAAAAACAGCAACCAAAACAAACAACAACAACAACAACGACAACAACAACAACAACAACAAAAAGAAAACA
This sequence comes from Siderastrea siderea, assembly GCA_964030785.1. Classification (NCBI taxonomy): domain Eukaryota; kingdom Metazoa; phylum Cnidaria; class Anthozoa; order Scleractinia; family Rhizangiidae; genus Siderastrea; species Siderastrea siderea. Next base: position 25,695,084 of record OZ034970.1, on the reverse strand, counting down.
AATATCCCACAAGTCAAGGTCGCCATTAACACCCTTGTGGGTGAATAAACAAAAAAATTACAATTTGATTATTGTGGCGCAACTCCATTTTTGAGAGCCTCTATCTAAGGAAAAAAAACACTTGCATGGACCCAGATAGAACTAAAATTCTTAAAAGACGATTGCTTAAATTAATTGTGTATCCGTGTTTGTCCTAAATCCAAACGTGAAAAGGGGAGAGAAGTCCAACAGAATGATCAATTGAAAATGCAGTTTATTCAATAAGACTCTTCTGACAACGTGAAAATAAATATAAATTAGGAATTACAGAAGAAGGTCTATATCTTTCACTATGAAGTCTACGATCTCCCTAATACCACCTTTTTTTGCCGCACAGACAGTCCGCTATTCGATCAAACCCCGTGGCGTACTCTACTTGATGAGAAGCGTAAGGTCTTTGTTCTATAGCCCATATCGGATGTCGTCTCACTCTATTAGATTTTTATATAACTGGCATGTGGGACGTGCATTTTGCAAATTCAGGGAAAAGAAGGGCCATGACACTGAGGAGAATGGGGCTCATGAAAACAGTAGAAGAATGTTATACATGTTACCAAGCCATTATTTCTTCTCACCATCCTATAGCAGATGCAAAGCTCCTTAATGGTATAAAATAATCTTGCGTCATTCGAGTACTTGTTAAATTCTATTGGTTGGTAAGAATTTTAGCGGAGCCTGCGGGCAAAGCCCGCCAGCGGAGCTCCATTGCTAAGGAAATTTGGTAATGTATCGATGCGAAAAATTTTGGTTGTGACGTCAGCGTACGTCCGTCCGTCCGTCCGTCCGTCCGTACAGACTCTGGGGGAGGGGGAGGGAAGTCCCAAGGCAACCCGACCGGGAGTGGAGAATGCCATCTTTTCTTGGCGGGAAATCGCGCGGTGCTTTTGGGCAACCGGCGTTTTTCTTGGCGGGAAATCGCATGACCATCGTCGCTTTTGGAAAAGAGGTCTCTTTAAAAAGCTTAAGTTTATTTAGCAAAACGATTGTTCGACGGTACTGTAGTTTTAAACTTGAGAAAAAAACATTTAATACCTATAAATGGAAAGAAAAAGTTCAAAAGAATACTGGTAGTAGGCGAAAACTTCAAGTTACGAAAGCTGCCTTCAAAGGACCTCATAACCTTGTTTTCTTCACGGCGGAGAGCTTGCCTTGTTCTGAAACACAACCGAGTAAGTGAAGTTTTTAAAGGGTTTAAGGTGCATGATTCTGAGTATTTATTACGGTCAAACAAATTACATTTTGAAATTGAATTTATGTCATTAGAAATGTGTCATTTACTTTTGACTTCAAAAAATTATTAGAAAACGAGCTCAGATTTGTGACAGATGTAGTCTTAGAATATTTTGCCATGCTGGAAGTGTAATGCGAATTGCATTTAAGTATAAACTTACGGGTTTTCAAATAAACTTTTTCAAAAATGATTTCTCTGTTTATTATTTTGTTTGTTTATTCATAAGAGTAGGTCAAAGCACAGTCGCAAGGCAACTGCGCAAGCATCACTTACGGCGAATAATTGCTTTCAATTTTAACTGTCGGATCGGTTTGTGCAATTGTCGATTTTCTTGTCCTAGAACATTTCAATAGTAAGCGAAGCAGTTGTCGGTTTAAGACTATTTTATCCGAAAAGCTTCCGAAAAACAAGTTTTTTTGCGTTCCTCAAAGCGCCTAACTTTAAATGGGCTTACTTCACATCCGCAAAACTTATGCCATAATTTAAAGCGTGTTTGGTGTTTGCTCGTTTCCAATCTTGATGGTATAAATTTTGACCAGACTAATAGGGGCAGTTCATGTTATTTGTTAACTGAACATCCGAACGCGATGAAGATAACCCATTTACTTCAGAATAAGTTTTATTTTGTTGTTGTACACGAGCGCCGTTTCAAGCTCATTCAAGCCAACAGCCAATAATCCAAGGAGATTTGACAAGCCTTGACAGTTAATGACAGGATATGGAAACATTTAAAAAACCAAGCAAGACTGTTCCTGAGTAAAATATGTGTTCAGTTTGATGCCCGAAAAAAAAATTAAGCTGTGCTCAGCCTCTAGAATGACCTTTCGAGCTTGGTTTTACAGAACAGATCCTCAAAATCTTGGAGGACAATTCGGAACACTTTCGGGCTTTTTGAGAAACACTTTTCGAAAGGGAACGAGCCAAAGAAAGCCCCGAAATATATTTCAGAGCGAAAAGTTTCAGGACTTTTTTTGAGAAACGAGCACCAGTTTATTCCTTGGAGGCTCCGCTTTTAGGCATGGCTAAATCTATATATTATTAATGCAATAAAGGTACTCAATTGAAACAACATAAATTGGAAACAGACAACAAAATTTCTCAAGCTACCTTGTTGGATTTAAGACACACACACACACAACATAAGATTGCGTTGAGCAATTGCTGTCTTTAGTTAAAAACAATAGCAGAATTAATAACAACGACTTTTTCTTCCTATGATTAAAGGGATAAAGCCATTAACTGCAGGAAATCCCAACATTTAGTTCATAAGTTCGTTAACATGACACAATTATTGTTATTGTTACTCATGCAGTGTGGTGCAGCTTTGACAACGGCTTATGCTCTGGGTGCAACCAATCATTTTCAGATGACTTTGACTGGACGCTTGCATCAGGTCCTACTCCGTCTTCTCCAACAGGCCCGATTTCCGGCCAGGGAGGTTCAGGTTAGGTTCAGTTATTCTTTTACTCGTGATTTTTTTTTTTTTTTTTTATTATTATTGAAGAAAATAAGACTTTACAATATTGAATGTAGGAAAAAAAAAAGACGTACAAAAAACAGGTACAATATTGATAATACAGAGAAAAAATTACACCGTTTCACTACATATAAGTACAAGTACAGAGTTAGTTTACAACAGATTAATTTAATTACAATTTTAACGAAAACAAGAAAAAAAAGAAATAGGAAAAAAAAAAAAAAAAAGCAGGTGGCACATTCTATGTGGAAACATTTTGAGGGGCTAAAGCGCATAATGTTGTCCATTTTGATCTAAATTTCGACAAGGTGTTGTTTTTAAAAGCGATTCTGCTTTCACAAAGGATCTTGTCTTTGAGAACGAGATGAAACATTTCAAAGCTTGGGGAGCTGTTATCCAACCAAGCCTGGAAAATGTGATATTTTGCGATGATTAGAACATGGTTTAAGGTGTAAAACTTAGTACAGTCTGGTTTATAGCCGTACAGAATATCCGTCACGCTTAAGGAACGATTCTCCGATCGTTTCTCATTCCACCAATTAACAATTTCACGCCAAAAACTTTGCGTAATGGGGCATTCATACAAAAGATGAACCAAAGTTTCGTTGGGAAAGTTGCAGCGCTCACAGCGAGGTGACGTTTTCAGTCCCATTTTAAAAAGGCGTTTGTTTGTAGGAAGAATACCATGAATGATTTTGTATTGGAAACATCTTAGTTTGTTTTCTACTGTGACTTTAAAAGGCAATTGGTAGATAGCTTTCGGGGATAAGTTTTTTCCGACTAGTTCTAGTTCTATTTTTGGGGATTTAAGAACTTTCAAAACAAGAAGTTCGCGAGCAATTTTGGCAGTGACATTAGAGGGGGTTAGGTTATCTCTGACAGCCATATTGGAGGGTATTTGCTTAGGATTTAAAAGGGAGTTTTTCCACCCACTAGGGATTGCAGAGAGGAGGCCGTAATATTTTAAGAAATTTACTTTTAGACCATATTTATCTTGAAATTCGGTTATGGACAAGAACCTACCATCTACCAGAAGGTCGCGTATTTTAATCACACCTTTTTGATACCATGACAGAAAAAAGATCGGTTTTCCATCTATTCTAATAAAACGGTTGTTCCAAATGATTTCATTTCCGTATTCGTCAGCAGATGAGGGGTCTGTGGAGTGTATCTCCTGCCAGGCCGAAAGTATTTCTTTGTAGAAGGAGGGTAATTCTGAAGACAGATTTAAGTCATGTATATCAAAGTTACATTCGAAAAGGAAAGTGCCACCGAGGTGGGTTGTGGCCAAGGAGAAGGCAGCGCACCATTTACTATCTCCAGCTTCACATAATCGCTTTGCCCACGCAGCCTTAAGAGATTTATCCATCATAACAAAGTCAACCATGTTAAGACCGCCTTTATCAAGAGGACCAATAAGAGTGTGCCGTTTAATTTTATCCGGCTTCATTTTCCATACGAACCTGAAGCAAATATCGTTGACTTGTTTACATATGTTGGATGAAACTGAGAGAACAGATGTGTTATAGACTAGTTTGGAGATGGCGAGAGTCTTGACAATGCATATCCTTCCTATTAAAGTTAGATTTCTCGCTGACCACCGGTTTAAAGTCTTTTTCAGTGATACAATTTTTTCTTCGAAATTGATTCTGCAGCTAACCGCCGGGTCGTAAGCGAAAGCAACACCGAGAGCAATTACGTATTTCTCTGGCCACGAGATACTAAAGGGGGATCGCTTGCCCTTGTTTTGTTTAAGGCTGTCAAGCCACATTCCTTCTGTTTTAGAAATGTTTATTTTAAGACCTGAACACTCTCCAAATTCACTTAGGAGGTTAAATAGGTGGTCCGCAGAAGAGTCGTTAAGTATGAAGGCTGTGATGTCATCAGCATACAGACTTAGTTTTATTTCAGTGTCATTAAGTTTCAGGCCACATATGTTATTATTCTGCCTGATGGATTGGGCCAGCGTTTCAACAGCCAAGATAAATAGCAGCCCTGATAGGGGACACCCTTGCCTGACTCCTCTATGAAGGGAGAAGAAATTCGAAGCAAAACCATTATTAAGTACGCAGCTGGAGATGTTAGAATAAAAGACGTGAATCCAGTTCTGGAACATTGGCCCAAAGTTCATAGCGTCAATAGCCTCGAATAAGAACTTCCATTCGAGGGAATCAAAAGCTTTTTCGAAATCTATAAATAGAAGCATGCCAGGCAGATTTTGTTTCTCGTACACATCGATAACATCGGAGATTAATTAAGCGGATATTTTCTCCAATAAAGCGATTTTTTACGTATCCAGTTTGATCACTATTTATTAAAGTCGGAAGAACTTTCTCTAGTCGATTTGCAATGCATTTGGTTGCAATTTTGTAATCTGTATTTAACAAAGAAATTGGTCGCCAGTTTTTCGGAAGAAGATTATCTTTGTTTTTCTTTGGTATAAGCGAGATCACGCCTCTTCTTTGTGAGATTGACATTTCGCCTTTTTGGTAGGCATCATTATAGCAGTCAATTAAAGGGCCCACAACATCGTTCCAGAAACATAAATAAAATTCTGCTGTGAGGCCGTCGGAACCGGGGGTTTTGTTTTTTGCAAAAGTTTTGAGAATAGACAGACATTCATCGGCAGTAATAAGACCTTCGCAAATGTTTTGCTGTTCGGCATTTAGTTTGGGTACCATTTCAGGGTTTAGGAAGTGTTTGCTGGGTTCATTAAATGTGCTAACTTCAGGCAATTGTGAAGTGTACAGCGTTTTGTAAAAATGTTCCATCTCCAATAGAATTTTGTTTGGTTCCTCTAGGT